>ML682074.1:7673617-7725071 GCA_007922195.1 Podocnemis expansa | reverse complement strand
GTCCCCCGCCACTTCCCCACGACTCCCATCCCTGCGGCTCCCCTTTACTGCTTCCTGCGGCTCCCCTGACCCCAGCCGCTTCCCTGCGGCTCCTTTCCCTGCGGCTTCCTCTTCGTTGCTTCCCCGCGGCTCCTTTAGCTGTTTCCTGCCCGCTCCTGTCAGCTCCCCCCTTGCTGCCACCAGCTCCCGTGGCTTTGCCTCTGCTCCCCCACATACCTCTAAACCCCCCCTTTTTCTGCTGCACTCCCAGGTTTACCCCATGTCGTCCTCCCTTGCAAAGCGCTGTTAATCCCCCTCTGATTTAGTTTAAAAGCATAAGTTGTTAGTTTGAGAACCCCCATTGTCCCCCAACTTGTTCCACCCCATAAAGTTAAGTTTATTTGACAAAACACCATTGTAAAAAAGCCGTGACAAACTTCATACACATATACTCCATAACTCATTTTGCATCAATACCAGTTTTTTAATAAAGATTAAACTGTACCCCACTGGTCCTGTAATTGCCCCCCAAGATCCCCAAATTATCAAACCTGCTGGCAGGGTCAACGTGATAAATAAATTTGTTAGTTTTTAAAAGTGCCACTGGACTCCTTGTTTGTCATGCAGACTTTGGCTCCAGTCCTTCAGAGAGATTTCTCAGGGGTTCAGGTGCTGGCGGTTTTGCTCACTGGTTAAAACTGGACTGTATGGCAGGAACTGTAATGGACTTGGAGTCAGTCGGGAACCAGGAACTGGAGGTGGAGCTAAGAACCAGAAGAGAGATGTGAGCCAGAGCAGGGCAGAAGTAAAACTGGAGTCTGAGCAATCAAAGGGCTGGTCTATACTGTCCGCCCCTTTAGGCAATTGAAGGCTTAAAAGACCTTGCTATCTTCCTTTGACTTTGTTATGTATAGCACGTTCACTGCATTGAGTCCAAGTGCCTTTCCTGCTACACACAAGCATTTATGCCAGAAAAATGTATGTCGCTCAGGGTTTGTTCACCCCCACCCCCCACACACACCTCAGTGACAAAAGTTTTGCCAGCACAAGTTCTAGTGTAGATAAGGCCTAATTCACTTTGTGCTCCTAAATTACTGCATCTAGTACATGGATAAGTGCAGGTTCTTCATAGCCCCAAATGGCATTTTAGCAGGGAATAGAAAAGTGCAAGACTTTTTATCAGACCCAGGAGTTCGCTTGTTTTTTCCACTCTGAAAATTATCCCTGGCTGATTTTTGGAGGCTAGCAGTAAAAATGTTCTCTGTTGCTGTTTTATCTCCAATAGCTTCGTTGATAGAGAATTGCACCTCGTTTTCAAACAGTGGCAATTTGATAAACATTTAATTATTTCCACCCTTTAAAACTGCTTCCTGTCTGAGTCAATGTCAAAGTCTACCCGTGTTTCCAATGTTGTGCTGTAATGTCATTTAATTAGGCAGCTGGAAAAACTTGCCCCTCCTCACCCCCATAAAGCAAGCAACAAATGAGCCATTTTTGAACAATACATAACTGTTGTTTTCAGAAAATATTCCAGCTGACAAAAAAATTTGAAAGCATGAGGATTTTCCCTAGTTATGAGGATCAGAATCAGTCTTTTATAATGGGAAAATGGTTGCAATCTTAATTGTCCCCTCTTTGTAGTAGAAGCCTGATTGCAGAGGCAGGCCAGGAACACAGGTCTAGCTTCAAACACATGAGGTTCTAATACCTGAGCTAAAGCAAAAGATCTCGACTTGTCAGGTATACAAATATTTTTGTTATTTATCAGTTGTAGCTGGCCAGCAGGATGCAATATGTTTGCATCTATACAGAGGGGCAGATTCTCGGCTGGTGTAAATTGTATCTTCATTCGGTGGAGCAGTCACTATGCCAGTTGACAATTTTGTCCCATAGTGCCTACTCCTATACAAAGTAATAACAGAAAACTGCAAATAGGTCATAGGAGAGCTGGCTTCTCTTCCCTCTTCAGTCACTGTGACTCACTCTGTGACCTTGGGTAAGTCACGTAGAATATGTTTGCCTCAATTTCCTCATCTATAATGAGACCGGTGATGCTTAAAACATGTTGAGATTGATGGATACATGAGTTACATAAGTGTCTAAGTACTTGCTTTGCATGCGTGCTAGTAACATTGAAATTTCAGATGCAGGTTTCATCTTGTAGAGCTTTAAGCTTTTCTGTTTTATTGAGAAGGAAAAAAATCTAAGGTAATAAATTTTAAATGCCTTTCTTAAGATTTATGAACTCCTTGCCTGTAAGGGTCATCCATATGCCAGCAAATCCTAACTTCCAATATCAAAAAAGCAAACACTGATTAAAAGGCAAACATTGAATGTTTCTGATGGGGACTTTGAAAGCTCAACCAATGTGAGGAGGACGGGATTACACGTGAGCAGAGTCTTATCCTTCTTCTTAAAAGCATGGTGTTTAATGCTCAAAGCAAAACATTGTCATTTAAAGGGAATACCTACCAATCTATTGGGTACAGCTGTACTGGTATCTGCTGATTATCTTTCTCTCAGCTCTGACTGTCAAGAATTATTTTACTATGATTCTGTTACCTTTTTGGAAAGAGATCAGCAGTATTCTGCATAATATTTTACTGGTGCATTTTATAGCAACCATAGAAGGTTTGAGCATATAGCTTTCAAATACATGATGTTCTCAATAGATGTCTGAGCCACTTTTATAAAGTAAATTATGGGTGTGAGCACATGATATGCAGGCAGATGCTATGTAACATTTTGATGAGCCTGGGACAGCTTTTTGCAATAAGGATTCTCTTTGGAAAGTCATGTTGGATACCAGTCAGGTTTTCTCATTGTGTGTAATGAAGTTTAATGCATTTGCTGAGTTGAACTAATGTCGATTTTTTTTTTAAATTGGGTCACTTTTGGTTTGTTTTTTAAAAGGTAGCACTAAAGAATAATTGCTTGAGACCAATCTATTCAGTTTTATTTGGACTATTTACATTTTATTAAATAAAGCTTTTTTTTAAAAAAAAAAAGAAATGCGGTATCTTTTTGAGATGTGTATTCAGGGTAACATCGTTTATAATACAAGGAATCCACATTAAGCTAAACATGGTGTTTGGACTGAATACTCTAAATTGTTTTCCTACAGCATTAGTAAGTAAGGAGAGCACCTTTGTATGTCTAATGCAGTACTGGGATTTTGAAGTGAAGATATTTGGGTTTATCTTTAAGCTATCCTGCAAATAAACTTGTGCCAAAAATTATATTTGAAATGATAATTGCTTTCTTTGTGAATGACAACCAGCCTGCTCACAAAGGAAGTCAGTAAAGCAGATGGCTGTGTGTACTACAAGGAAAAACTCCATGGCACATTTGGAGTGAGAGCCTGCTGAAAGCTTCATCTTCAAAGTGTCTGATGAAATGGGATTTTCTGCCATGAAAGCTCATGCGATAAATATATCCATTAGTCTTTAAGTGCCACATAACTCCTTGTTTGTTTGTTTTGCTGAAGGCTGTTTCACTTTGTGCCCATCTGAAGACAGAAGGATGTGTGGAAGAGGCCACTTTTGGGAGTCAGAATCAGTCTTATAATTGAAACATAGTTGTAATCTTAAGTGCCACCTTTGTAGTAGAAACAAAAGCAAATCAGTGAAGAACATTGTGCAATATACTTCAGAGGATTTTGCCGCTTAACCAGCCAAGAGGGGAGAGGACACATTCTTCTCCTTCAACCTGGCTCTTTCTTTCCTTCTATACTCAACCCTAAGCAGTTGTGTGACCAGTGGACATATTAGCTCTTAACAGGCCAAGCACTTTTGCCTTCTCATGTCCAGTAAAGGTAGATTACTATTTTCTGTGATTGTATGAAAAAAAAAAAGGATATTATTTTTATGTGGCATAGTATAGATCTACTGAAAAGATGTTGCTGCTTGACAACATGAAGGGGGGGGGGGGGCAAGGTTTGCCAAAGATACTGGGGAAAACCCCATTCCAGAAATTGCCAGGTAATCACCAGAATTTATCCAAAGTATATGGGACCAAAAGGCCCACCCACAAAGTAAAGTGCAAGGTAATCAAAAAAATGTGAAGAGCTAAGCTGGCACTATTGGGATTTGAACACATATCTCCAAGGAATCCAGAGCAGCATCCCAAACCTGATGCTTAGGCTATCCTGTCAAACCAATACCCAGCCCCAAGCTTGTATTTTATGACATTTTGCATGAATGTAGAATTTTAAAAGCATTCCAGAACGTGTCATATTGGTTCTTGATATCCCTTCTATTAAAAAGTTTGGGTTTTGGTTTTTGGTTTTTTTTTTTTGTCCTCCGTAAGTAAACTACATTCTCAAAATTTTCCCTGGCAAATGTGCAGGGCTTTGTCTAGTGGCCAACTTTTACAAATTTCTTTTCTCATCCCTGCTACCCTACCACAAGCATGCAGCCTTCAGTTCATCTTAGGGTATAATTATAATTTATTGTTATTTATTACTGTAGCACCTGCAAGCCCCAGTCATTGACTAGAATGCTATTGTGTTGGAATCTGTACAAAGTCTATCCTCCAAAAGAGCCTGTGATTTCACATACCATGGCATGAATCACTAATAAGTTCATTTGAGTCAGCAGGATTTTAGTAATCATAGAATCATAGGGTTGGAAGGGACCCCACAAGGTCATCTAGTCCAACCCCCTGCCAAAAAAAGCAGGACCACTCCCATTAGATCATCCCAGTCAGTGTTTTGTCCAGCTGGGACTTGAACACCTCCAGAGATGGAGATTCCACCACCTCCCTAGGCAACTTATTCCAATGCTTCACCACTCGCCTAGTAAGGAAGTTTTTCCTAATATCCAGCCTGGACCGCCCCAGCTGTAACTTGAAGCCATTGCTTCTCGTTCTGCCCTCTGTTACTACCGAGAACAGTCGAGCTCCATCCTCCTTGGAGCAACCCTTCAAGTAGTTGAAGGTTGCTATCAAATCCCCCCTCAGTCTTCTCTTCTGCAGGCTAAATAAGCCTAGTTCCTTCAGTCTTTCTTCATAGGGCTTGTGCTCCAGCCCTTTGATCATTTTGGTTGCCCTCCTCTGGACTCTCTCTAATTTGTCCATGTCCTTTTTGTAGTGGGGAGCCCAAAACTGGACACAGTATTCCAGATGTGGCCTCACTAGTGCAGAATATAATGTAACAGTCTGATCCAAAACCCATTGAAATCATTAGGAAGACCTACTGGTTACAGTGAACTATGGTTCAGACACTAACTGAGAGAAAAATCAACCCCGTGGTTTATTATGGTGCCTAACCTAAAATAACCACCACCCAACATATCAAACAATTTGGGAGAGGGATAAAGCGGGAGGGGTTCATAACTTCTGTCCATTTCTGATGTGTCCTTTTATTATTTGAATCCAAACAGTTTGGTATGTGTTCCTTAACATGTTAGATTTTACAAGTGGCTTCATATGAACTTCTATCTATGTATCGCTAACGCAGAATGTAGGTGTAGGATTTACGTGCTTTTATGATTCTGTGGGAGTGTATACTTGTTCTTGTCACCTTTTGGGCATTTTAGTTCAGGTCATTATCCAGTGGTAATTTATCTCCCTGAGAGTGTTGTCCTGTTTGGACTTCATGAAATGTTACAATTACTGCTCTTTTTGTATCTGAATGGTGTTCTAATACACATATATAGAACCAAGGTGAATGGTTCATACCATCTACTATGGCTATGTTTATATTCTAGAGATTTCCTCTTTACCAGGTTTAACTACTCTCTTTCATGTATGCAGTGTGGTTGTAGCCATGTCAGTTCCAAGGTATTAGCAAGTCAGGGCAGGTAACGTTCTTTTATTGGAGGTTATTGTGCAAAATCAAGCTTGTCTCTCCAACAGAAGTTGGTTGTGTAGAAGATACTACTCTCTACTGTCTCTACTGTCTTTCATGTAATTTTAACTGTTCTTATGCATTCCACTATTTTTTTAAAGCATGTCTAATAAATACGACCATATGTTCTTAAATTAATTGAAAATTTTCTCCACCAACAAGAGTAAGACTTTGTTTACTGTTTTTGTAGTATTTACTATAAGATGTGTGTTTGTTTTTCATGATAACCATTTTCTTCCTTGGAATATTTTAATTGACATAATTGAGTTTCTTTCGTGTAACTGAGAAAAGAATAGACTGAGGGATTGGCGCTGTACCCATTAAGACTTGGCAAGCAGGTGAGGTGGCCATTTTTTGTCACAATGGCCAACTGTTCCAACAAGAATGCCCGAATATGGACAGTAGCCTTGTCTGCCTTTCTGATTGATGGTGCAATCTGCTAGCAAGCCTATTTTAATGTCTTGATCGCTCACTTTATTATATACTAAAGGTACTTGTTAGGGGAAACAGGAGAACTAACTGATAGCTGAGCGTCTTGAAGGGTTGGACTCTTCTCTAGGTCAAACATTCTGTGTATGTATGTATATATTTATTTGTATGCTAAGTCATCAGTCAACATGGCGGTTTACCAACCACTTAGAAAAGTTAAGATATGATCTCTGCCTTGAGGAGTTTACAATCCAAACGGATTAGACAAACATACAGAAGTTAATTCAGACGGGAGTGGGAGAGGGAGAGGAGGGCTCAAAATCATTAAAACCCTTCTCCCAAATACAGAACAAAAAGATTGTGTGGCCATTAAACCTCTTCCTTAATAAACAAAAATACCACAGCTTTTACTGCTCCATCACCCCTCCCAGCCTCAAAAAAGCAAACAAGCTCCATTAAGTACTCATATAAATACCCCCTCTCCGTGTATCTCTTCTCTACAAAAATCCTCGCCCCTCCTAAACATGGATCCCCAGCCAAACCTTATTGATGAAATGAAAATTTCTGTGTTGGGGGGGGCGGGGTTGACATCACATCTCTGTAAAGGCCCTTCCCTTCCTCCACGTTCTTCTTCCTCCTGCTGTTGCTTATGAGTCCCCTGAGTTTGCCCCAGGGAGAGACTGCCTACACCCACCCTTTCCCTCCATGGGATCTGGGAGTTGGTAAGGACCTGGGAGGAAGAAGGCAGGCAGCAAACCCAAAAACATTTTGATAATTACGCAGTGTCTGGGAAAGCCAAAATCATTTGTTTGGGAATTTTTACTAGACATAGAGAAACTACTAAAGATAGTGCACGTTCTGTTTTGTGAGACTGTGACACACGTAGATAGAACGAAGAAATGTGTTGAATGCAGGTGGTGTGTGTCCAGCTATTGTTAAAGACAGATTGGTGGAGTCAAACAGCAAGAAAAAGAAAACTAGACTGCACCAGATTTTTTCCTCTGCACATTCTCTTCCATTCTCAGCAGCAGCCTGAAGCATGGGCTATGTCTACATGGCCAAATTAGTCCAGACTAAGGAAACTTAGCCCGGACTAATTTGGCCCATGGCCACGCTATGTTTTGCCTAGTCCATTTCTTTCTCATGATGAATTTGATTCAGCTCTTGAACTCCTGATGACTGTTGCAAATTCTAAAGGACATACAAATTAACAAAAAAGTCTAAAGAAAAATAGCCCATTCAGTAGTGAAACAATGTGGTGTCAATCCCAGCAATTCAGTCAATTCAGTTCAATCAGCAGTTCCTTCATGGTGGTGGAAGGGCTTGTGTCTTTCACACATTTTAGCTACAGTGGCAAAAATTCCTTTAACTCTTCCGTGTGGTCTTCCACAAGTGGAATGTTATTAATGAGTTTGGTGAACCAAAAACTGAAAAAGCAGAGAAACAGACTGAAGACCTCAACTACTGGGAAGCTGGTGACTGTGTACCACAATTTAAAATTAGAAAAGGAAAGGGCAGCTGAAGAGTTAACTCAATATTCATGAGACGAAAAGGAAAAAGGCAATACTGACTGACTTGAGGAGGATGATGATGATGCAGTTGAAACTGCTGAAGTTGACGTAGAAAAAGAAGAGAATGAAAAGTAAAGTGCTTAAAAGACTTGGCCTGCTGCCTACTTACCATAAGTGCATTTTAAAATGACAGATCTTTTATAGTTGCTGTTTCTTTTATTTCTGCTTTATTTTTCTTTTCTTTTGTAACTGGTAAATCTTAAATAATATTCACCTTTCAAAAGCTACTGCACATTGCTAAGACGTTGGCAATAATTCCTTCATGTTTTTAGAACTTTAAAACAACACACTTTGTACAGTAGTGTAAAATTTTTTTGTGTGTTTAGCCCCTTTAAAAAAACTGCATGTGGTTCTGGCACTGGATTGCGGCACTCTTATGTGTTTGTGATAAAAGATAAAAATGGGAAGAAAAGTATAGTTAATCCCCATAATCTTTCATCTTGAAGTTCTAGAGAATTTTAAATCAGCTGTTTAAAACAAATTTGTTGTAAGAGCGAAAAACTCTGTATGTGCATGTATGAAGGAGTAAATCTAGATAGTGTTAGGCCAAAAGTTATTAATGGCTTGTCCATTAATAGGTCCTGATATATAAGTACTCATACTTTCATTGGGGAAATAGTGTGTACATGTGCAGTCGCACAACTAAGGACGATAAGCGCAAATAAACACTACCCCCCCCTTTTTTTTCCTTTGGTGGGAAATCAATTGTGGCATACCTTAACTCACTGCTCTCTGTGTATCAGTTGTGACATATCTTAACTCTCTGGTCCTTTCTCTTCCAAAACCCATGTGGGTGCTGATTCCATCACAGAGTCATAGAAACTGGAAGGGACCATGAGAGGTCATGAAGTCCAGTGTGCCACACTCATGGCAGGACCAAATACCATCTTAAACCATCCCTGACAGGTGTTTGTCTAACCTGCTCTTAAAACTTCCAGTGATGGAGATTCCACGACCTGCCAAGGCAACTTATATCCTAACAGTTAAGAATTTTTTCCTAATGTCCAACCTAAACCTCCCTTGCTGTAATTTAAGCCCATTGCTTCTTGTCCTATCAGCAGAAGTTAAGGAGAATAATTTTTCTCCTTTCTCCTCATAACAACCTTTTAGGTTCTTGAAAACTGTTATCATGTCCTCTCTCAGTGTCCTTTTTTCCAGACTAAACAAAGCCAGCTCTTTCAATCTTCCCTCATATGTCAAGTGTTCCAGACCTTTAGTCATTTTCATTGTTCTTTGCTGGACTTTCTCCAATTTCACCACATCATGCACGAGCTGTTGGGAGTGATGAGAGCTGTTATGTCCTTCTGCTGTGCTAAGTAGTTGTGTTACTCAGTTTGGATTGAATTAACAGAATCCTGAACACGCACCTTCAGCCTAGAGTTATGTCGTCATCATGTGTAACCGCTAATGAAGTGACTGTTTTCTATACACAAAGAGCAAAATGTGCATTTTTATTCGCGGTGAATTATTTTAGCTTAAGGAAAACAACACAATAAGTACAAGTATAAAACCTCCCTAACAGGGGAAACAGTCTGTGTCTCAATTGGAAAGATCAACTATCTTGAATCCTCTCCCATCCCAGACCTCCTGGCACAGAGAAAGGAAGACTGTGATCTATACACATGTAGGGTAGCCTACTGAAAATGCTACGATCATGTTGCAAAAATGAGAGTGGATTAAAACTGAAGTTAGATTCACCAATCACTCACAAACAATACTTCCGATTCCCCATGATGCTTGCTGAGATGCTAAAAACAGGAAGCTACAGCCCCCTTTATTGCATTTCAGTCTTTGGCTCCCACTTAGCAACTAGGTCTAGTAAAGTGAGAGGTTACTTAAAACTCTGCTCACTGTATAAAATGTTCTCCTGATCCCCAAAGGTTCAGCCACATCAGCAGACAATTATAGATTAGATTCCTATCCAGAATACCACACCAGCCAAGCCTTTAGTAACTAAAAGTAAAGCTTTATTATAAAAGCAAAAAGGCAAACCAAAGAAATCAGAGAGATACAAATGAAACTCTTAAGTCCATATATAGCAGACTCTCAGCTGTATTGCAGTTTGCAGACTT
Source organism: Podocnemis expansa (assembly GCA_007922195.1). NCBI lineage: Eukaryota > Metazoa > Chordata > Testudines > Podocnemididae > Podocnemis > Podocnemis expansa. The sequence goes on along the minus strand of ML682074.1, from coordinate 7,715,172 downwards.
CTGTGGTTCCTCTGGAGTACAGCCAGCCCCTGGATGGGTCTCAGTCCTTTGTTTCACAGTTCCAGTCATGAGGTAGGAAGCAGAAATAATGACGTCGATGGCTGCATTTTATAGTCTGTGGCCGGCTGTGTGGCTTATTTCATACACAAGCTCCTAGCAAACAGCTGCAGGGATAGGAACTTGCAGTCCCGTTGACCACAGGTATGTCCCTATGCATCTTGCTGACTCATGCACAGTCCTGGCATCTCTCCCTGGACTCGTATAGGAGATGACCCTTGATGAGTCAGCAATGCTGACAGTAGTCTGCCTGGGGAGTGTAACCGAGCAGTATAGTGCAAGTTTTGGCTAGAATGATATGACACACATGATATCCATAACTTACAGTACAAAGATGATACAGACACTCGAAGAGTATTATCATACTAAGCAAATTATAACCTTTCCAGTGGTACCTGACATGGCCTATCTTGTACAAAGTATTGCAATTTTTCAGTATTGATGTCACTAGTAATATTAAATGGTCACTCACGTACCAGACAGAGCCACACACCCCATGCGAAATAGAGGCAGAAAGAGGTGTCCAACTGTCCATAGAAATTGCTGAAAGCATCACAGGAATTTTTCATTATTTGTTTTGTACTAATACTGCTTCTAATGTGTCCAAGAGTTTTTCAACAGATTACACATATGGTACATTTTTAGTTTTTGTCATTAGCAGTAAATTAATTTCAAGAGTTAACATTAACGTAACATTTAATGCACGTGTACCCTTCTAACCATGATTGTCATGCCACACAATCTGTTCAGATCATTTGTCATTAGGGCAGTTTGTCCAACACCCTTTTTGAGTTTTTGAGCCCTTTTATCTAGTAGCTTTTCTTTTATCGCTGTGTGCCCTTTAGTGTAAGTTGTGAGATTAATTACATCCTTGGGGTTTTGGTATTTCAGGGTTAACCTATGCCTTCCATTTACAAGATATAGTTTCTTTATTTCCCTAGAGGTTTGAAATCTGGCCTCGCTAGTCTAACAGAATCCATGGCTGACTAGGTGTGTGTCTCCTTTTTTAACAGCTCTGGCCAAAACTTCCCCCTCTCTTCTGGTCTCCCCAGCTCCCCAGGCAGGTAGCTTCCATGACACACACACACTAGCTTGTTTACTAGTTTTCAAATTATCAGCTGTTACTAATTTCAAGGCTGAACTCTGTTTACTAATCATTGACACTAGCATGTTAGAAATAGGGCTCTGGTGTCCTTTCGCTATCAGTCTCTACTTCCACATGGAACCAGAGGTACCAGAGTCCACTAAAAAACTCCACAACCTGTCCAAAGTGTTTAGAGGTGAGAGCTTGCCTGCCACCCCCTGTATTCCCGAGAGATCAACTATAGCTGTTCTGCTCTGCAACTTTAGCTACCTAGTTGGCCCTCTGAACCTCAAATACGTATGTTCACTTAAAGAGCACAGAAATATTCATGTTTCAGTAATATCTCCCTACTAGGCTGGCCAAATCCAGCCATTTGGTTATAGGGCTGTTCAAACTCCCTAACAATTTCTTCTTCATCTGAAACATCCCTCAAGGCATTCCCTTGGATCTTTTTAAAGCAACATTAGAGGAGTCATACACATTTGAAAAACTAGCAGTTAGATATGAAGTGAGTCTCTTGGCAACCAAACTGGTGCTTTCTCCAGGCAGTGATTCATCCTGCGTTAAAAGTCAATTCACTTCCACATGGCTTGGTTGCAGCAAAATGCTTCCAAAACCTCCCATGAGGGAGCTTTTATAGGCAACAATCCATTTTCCACAGATATTTTGTTCATACCCTTTTCAGCTGGGGGCTGCTCTAAAGCAGGGGTCTCAAAGGCAAATCACCACGAGGGCCACATGAGGACTAGTCCAGGACCGCATGAGGAGTGGTACGTTAGCCCGAGGTCCGCACCACTGAAACCTTTTCATACAACGATTTTGAAAATATCAGTAACAACAGTGTCGTTGCGGGCCGCAGGAAATAGCTTTAGAGGCCGCATGCGGCCCGCGGGCTGTGTGTTTGAGACCCCTGCTCTAAAGAAATATCTGCCTGAACAAGAAGAGGCTCTTCTTGGGTTTTAGCTAAGTCCAAAACTAACTGTGAGATAACTGATAAATCCTCACTTAGCACAATGTGAGAGACACGCTCTGGCTGCTTCACGGACAGAAGACTCCAGACAAACTCTCCTCAGCAGATAAACTGTGGGTCTTAGAGAAATGAGGAATATTAGAAATGCTGGGTCCTGGGGCCCAGTTCTGACATTAACTGGATTTAACCCAGGGCTGTCCCAGGGGGTGGGTGGGGAGCGACTGTCCCGGGCTTCACGGTTTTATGGACCCTGCACAGCTGCTCCCACCCTGCCAGGCTGTGCCCCCCTCCAGCCCCGGGGCCAGCCCATCCCGTCCCCCGGGACAGAGCAGGGGCTCTGGCTGACCTCTTGGCCCTGCTCCTCCCTCGGGACAGCCCTGATTAAACCTAGTCATAATGTCATCACCACTAACGCACTTGGCTTTAGGAACATTTCGTTCCTGGGTTTTAGTTGAGTCCAGAACCACTTCTGGTACCGCTGACTAATCCTCAGTCTGCATGAGACGAGAGGCTCTTTCTGCCCGTTCCACAATCGCAACACTGGAGACAAACTCTCAGCACATAAACTTCTGTCCCTAAGAGACAAACAGTTTGAAATTTCCTCTCCCTTGGCATGGCCCACATGTGGGTTCACAGACAAACTCTGGGAGAGTGGGACGGCTTCCTTAACAGGCAAATTGCTTCTCCCTACAGACAAACAACTGGAGACAGCATCTCCCTTAGTCAGCAGATAAACTGCTTTTCTGAACAGGCAAGCTGCTGTTTTCCACAGTCCCAAGGCTAGAGAAACTCTCTTCCTCATCACAGCACACCTAGCTAGAGGCACACAGCCACTTAGTCATGCAACCCCCCCTTCATTAATTTCCCTGCTGATTACATGTAATGCAGGCGATTTACATTCATTTCATACTTTCTCTGGGACTGGATTATGACATAAACCTGGTTAAACTAAAAATTGTTATAAACTGGACAGATTCTCTCCCAGTCTTGGCGGTTGAGAGGAGATGGTCTTCCAAAGCGATCCAGTTTCTGCTGTCCTTTTATTACTTTGATCTGGACTTTAAATCTGCAAACGCTTGTCTTGAATTTAAGTTCTAGTCTTCTGCATTCTTGGGCTCTCTCTTTGGCTTTTCCTTCTATATCAGCTATCTTTTGGTTCTTTTGTATTCGTTGTTCTGTCATTCCTTCATGCTGCAGACGCAGGCATATCGCAATGCTTGTAGTCTGATTGCTTCATATGCTTGTGTCATGGATCACTCATCGTGACTAATTTTAACACTCTCAATATCAAATTTAAATTTGAAATAGCATGTCGTTCTGATCCACAATATGAATGAGCTGGTTCTGTGGATCCTACTGCGACTATATCAATGGGAGCCATCTTTGCCTAGGGTAGCCCATCTGAAAATGCCAAGGTCAGGGCAGGATACAAAAAGGAAAGCAAATTCTTCTCAAATTTATGGCTAACACTTAAGTTAGATTCACCAACCAGTCACAAACAGTGCCCCTGAGCCCTGCAATCATTATCATGAAGATAAACCAAGAAATTACACAGCTTCTTTTATTGCATTTCAATCTCTGATGTCCAGTCAGCAACGAGGTCCAGTAAAGAGATAAATTACTTAAAAACATTATTCCCTTTACAAAAAGATCTCGTTATCCCCACAGGGTCAGCCACATTACCAGAGTTGGTTCTTAGCCAAAATACCATGCTGTCAGTCCATTCTTTGGTAACTAAAACGAAAGGGTTATTATAAAAGCAAAGCAACAAACAAGAGGAGACACGTTAAATGGCCAAGGCAATCAGATACATCCAAGTGACTTCAAAGTCAACGTATAGTAGATTCTTAGCAATATTGAAGTTTGCAGGCTTGTACCGTTCCTCTGTAATACCTCCAGTACCTGGGTAGGTCTCAGGCTTTTGTTTCACAGTTCCAATCACATCGAATAGTTGAGCCAGAGGTAGGAGACAGGAATGAAGACAAGATCGAGATGGCTGCATTTTATAGTCTCTGGCCTGCTGTGTGGCTGGTTTCAAACAGAAGCTCACAGCAAATGTCATCACGGAAAAGCACTTGCAGTCCCCTGATCACTCATATACCAGAAAATGTCACGAAGACTTTTTCCATTTTTAAGTTACAGTACACAGCAAACAATCACAAATATGCAGCCTGTGTGACAAGAGTTTCAAACATCTCCTTAGACACGTTGAATTGATTTCTGTCTCTACTTCAAATAAATCTTCTGTAATCACTCCCAGTGACTCTATCTCATATGGAATCTACTGATATGAATTTCCTAACAATGCCATAAACTGGTACGATAAATTATGAGAGGCTCTAAATGCAGAGAGGGTGAAGAACCTAATAGAAGGTGAACAGCCTCGTCTCTGACCTACTAACCACATTCTCCAGATATGGGCTACATGCCAATCGCCATGAAAACCATGCTGACGCCTACAACTGAGGAAATGGACTGTTTTCTTCCTCCTTCCTTGTCCTGTAAGTATAACCTTCCAAGACATTTTCCTTAAACAACACCTATGAGAGCTGAAAGGGTCACGACACAGTAACAACCGTAAAGCATATGGTGGCACATGTCTGCAAGATGCATGTCATAGTCAATACTTAACCAAAGTCATTAGATCGTGTGGATCTTTGCTCTGTGTAAAATGAATTGGCATCTTCAGCTCACTGTCCAGTATTAGGTATTCACATCACACATGCAACTATCTGGCTTCTTAAATAGAGCAGTCAAGAACTCCCTAGGCCCGGCCTTGGTTATGAACCCTCTTGCTTCAAGGCATAAACTGTGAGTAACTGGCAGAGGTTAGGAAAAAGCATCTAGGAGAGATTATTCCATAACTGTCCATTATGAGGCTTCATGCATTTTCCTCCAGAGCGTCTGAGAGTGGACACTTTCAGAGAGAGGAAAGTGAGCTAGGGAAATGACTAAGCTGATCCAGCATGACACACCCTATGTTGCAAACTAACCTGCCACCCATAGAAAGAAAATTTTCAGGTCTCTTGTCCATGCCACATCCAGGGCTATCTGTTTGTCATCATCCACACTCACTTTTATTTGAAATTCACTTAAACTGAGTCCAGTCTAAGCTCAATTGACTTGCATATAAAATGAAAAAACAGGTCAGGCAGTAAATGATGAGTGCCCAGGTGTCAGCCCTATCTTAAGCAAGAGTAGTCATAGCATTGCAATAGTCATTGTGAGTATATGGTGCACAGATTGCACAATGCACTGTTTTCATCACCGCATACCACGGATGTACATATCCTGTTTACAAACGGCATAGGTCTGTATCACATGTCTGAAGCAGTTCGATACATTGGCTGAAGCTATGATATACAGTCAATTCAATTTAAACGATACATTTTGAATGTAGACGCCCATCTTCGAGAAATACTCTGTTTAATTGGCCTTCCATCTGGTGATATCTTTTGCTTAATGGAATAATTTTTATTTTTGTACAGTGCAGTAAGTGTATCTAGTGCATTACAGACACACTAGAAATTAAGATAAAGAGGTTTGGTCTTGTTCTATTTGGAATCTGTGGCAAAAACCACTCTACGTAACTTGCAGGAGGAGCTTCTATTCCTGCTCCCATCACCAATCCACCTTACAATCTAATATAAGCAGAAAATTGTTACATCAGCAATATGCTACACTTCTATACCTGCTTTCACTGAAGGATTTCAAAGCAACTTATGATCATTATTAAATTTAGCCTCACGATACCTTGTGAGGCAGGGATGTGGTAGTTTCATCTTAACTGAGAGGAAACTAGTGAAGATACATTGGGTGACTTGCTGAAGGTCAAATTGTAAGTCAGTGGCAGAGGTGGAACTAGACGTGGTAACCTGTCTTCCAGTAACATATCTATTTACTGTGCCATGCTAACAAAGTCAACTAGAAATTGCTTATATCATGGTTTTGAATGGAACGGGCATAGTTTTGTTTGCTGTCTGCTAATTTCTGCATTGAATTAGATGCACTGAGAGCAGATTCAGCCAAAACTGCAGCTAATTTATAAGCAGCTAATGCTATAACTTGAGTTGAGGATGAAATTGCTGGTTTTAACTGAGCAGAAGTTTAACAATTGTAAGGATGTTAAAACAAATTATTACAGTGGATTTTTAAAAACTAAACAATTTAAAAACAAACGGGAAAAAACATTGTTTTTCTCTACATTTTATCGATTATAGGAATCTAAGGTATCACTTTTAAGAAGAGCAGGTAAAACCTTTCCATACAGAAGAGCTGGCAAGTGACCCTTGAAGATAACCAACCATTTTATGACAATATAGAAAGGTCACATCCAAGTAATATCGTCACTAGTACATCAGTAAATAAAATAAGAAACATTGGTAAATATTTGTGTTGCATGATAACTTCAGGATTACCCCGCTGTTCCTCCAATCTCCTAATTAAAAGGAAATAAACAGAAAACCAAACAAAATAGCAAATGACTATTAAACACAAAGAAGAGTCATGGGCCTCAAGGAGAAACAACGGCCCACTAGTAGAAGAGAAGACAATGGCCTAACAATCGCCTCAAACCCTGTCTTTGTCCAGAGGAACAAATTTCAGTTAGAACTCCTCTACCAAACCATGCTACGCTGCAATAACACTCAAGACCGTCTAATTTATGTCTTCAGCTTGCATAAGGGCTGCCACATGATGTCGTAATGATGACGATTTTTCAACTTTATCTTCCAAATTACTGCTCACCTGCTGTTTACTCTTGTGCTGTTTGCATTATGAGAAAGTTCGCGTCTTAGCAGCAATCACTGCTCTCACAAACAAGCTTCTCAGAAGGTGTCAAGGTAACCAGGCAACTAGTGTTTCCCAGGATAACTGACTTCATGCTCGGCTCTATATCCACTTGTGATATCAAACTGACCTCCAATTGTCCTGTGCAACAATGCTACACTTCCCTCCATAGGGCCCGATTCTCTGCTCCATCACATCAATTTAACTTCACTGATTCCCCCAGACACACCAAACATTTACTCTGGATTAAGCGTGAGGATGCTATGTGTGCAAAATACGTAGTGTTTCTGAACATTCAACATGTATTGCTTTCTTGATTCTGGTAGGAGTCTATTGCATGCGATAGTTTAGACTGTATTGTCCGACTACATGATCCATATACATTTTCTCTATATTTATTTACACTGGTTCCCAACCGTGGGAAGGGATGTTACCCTTTTCCCCACTTTGTGTTCCCCTGCTCCCTTCAGCCTGATTTCTGTTTAGTGTTCCTATACAAGAAAAAATTGGATGGAAGATCAAGAATCAGCAAAACTAGATCTGTAATCTTATGGTGCCTTTCAGGTGTGTAAACTACAGAGTGACTGTAAAACGAGTAGCAAGAGGTTTCATTTTCCTGTTCCAGAGCAAATGTGTTCAGTCTGATTTTCAGACTCACCCTGAGATTCAAAAGTCAGTCTGCTTTCTGCTTGGATCATGCGTTTATACCAGTAATAACAACTGCTGTAGAAATGTAACAATTCTGTTGATCGCTGTTTACGTCCCCACTGACTTATTGGCCGATTCTACTGCAAAACTGAGAAGAACGGCGACGTTTCAGCCCCCATGTGCTGGGGCAGGCCTGTATTTTCGTGTCTTGCTTTGTAAGCACCCCTTTCAGGATGCTGATGTGCCTTGTGGACCCCCCAAAGTTTCACCTCACTACAGGGGGGCCTGGAGGCGGCTGCTGAGCCCTGGGTATTGGGGTTCTGGGCAAAGGGGGGCCCCCTACTCAGCTGGCAGCTCTCTGCCTGGCCAGGCCCCTGCACCCCTTTCAGGGGGGTGGTGTGCCTGGCAGGGGTTCCCTGACACCCCCCCAATTTCTGAACCCCCCCAGGAGGCAGCTGCTTCCCCAGGACTTGAAATTAGGGGAGGTTTGGGGTGCTCACTAATTTGGCATAACACTGTTACTGGCTGACAGCTGTGGTGTGTTGGGAATTTGGGGTGTGTGTGGGGCAGAGGTGCATGGAGTGCTCACTAATTTGGTGTAACACTGTTACTGGGTGATGCCTGGGGATGTTGGGAAATTCAAGGGGTGTGGTGGGGTGTGGGGGTGCTCACTGAATTGGTCTAACACTGTTATTAGCTGACAGCTGGGGCGTTGGGAAATTCAGGGGGTGTAGGTGGAGGTATTGTGGGTGCTCTCACTAATTTGGTATAATGCTGTTACTGTCTGACAGCTGGGGGGGTTGGGAAATTCAGAGGTGCAAGGGGTGTTGGGGTGCTCACTAATTTGGTATAACACTGTTACCGGCTGACAGCTGGGGGGGTCGGGAAGTTCAGGGGCTGGAAGTGGAGGTTTGGGGGACGTTGGGGGTCCTCTCACTAATTCAGTGTAACACTCTTGCTGGCTGACAGGTGGGGGATTGGGACATTTAGGGGATGTTGGGGTGCTCATTAATTCGGTGTAACACTCTTACTGTCTGACAGCTGGGGGTTGGGGTGCTCACTAATTTGGTCTAACACTGTTACCACCTGACAGCTGGGGGGGGTTGGGAAGTTCAGGGGGTGTAAGGGGAGGTTGGGGGGTGTTGGGGTGCTCTCACTAATTCGGTGTAACGCTCTCGCTGGCTGACAGCTGGGGGGTTGGGAAGTTCAGGGGGTGTAAGGGGAGGTTGGGGGATGTTGGGGTGCTCTCACTAATTCGGTGTAACGCTCTCGCTGGCTGACAGCTGGGGGGGGTTGGGAAGTTCAGGGGTGTAAGGGGAGGTTGGGGGGCGTTGGGGTGCTCTCACTAATTCGGTGTAACGCTCTCGCTGGCTGACAGCTGGGGGGGTTGGGAAGTTCAGGGATGTAAGGGGAGGTTGGGGGGTGTTGGGGTGCTCTCACTAATTCGGTGTAACGCTCTCGCTGGCTGACAGCTGGGGGGGTTGGGAAGTTCGTGCGCACACAGGTCACGAAATCTGCACCCACAACAAACTAAAGTGGCCACCGACCAGTTCAGTGGTGCTCACCAAGAAATGTTTTTGCGCCCACACACACACACACACAGAAATCACACACACACACACACACAGAAATCATTCCTGCACCCAGTCTAGCAGCAGTCCGAGGAAGGACTGGCTGGGGTTACCAGACCTCAGGCAAGAGGAGGCCGCGGCCTCCGTTTTACTTCCACGGCCTGCACCCGGCAGGGTTTAAAAGACCCGCTTTTGCCTGGCTCGTTCCCGGGGGGCGGGGTCCAAGGACGGGGCAATGCCTGGCAACACCCGCCGCCGGCCCCGGCCTCCCCCCACTGGCTGCAGCGAGTCCGCCCGCCCGCGGGGGGCGCTGGGAGCGGCGGCGCGGGCGCGCAGCGCGCATGCGCGGCAGGCGGCGGAAGGGCCCGTAGGAGCCGGACGGGGAGCCGAGGAGCCGGAGCCGGAGCCGGGCGGGGAGAGGCGAGGGGAGGCCGCGCAGCCCCAACATGGTGAGCGCCGCCTCGGCTCCGGCCTAGGCGTGTCGGTGCCGGGCCGCTGAGGCGTCTGGGGGGGCCGGGCCTTCGCCTCAGGCGCTGGTGGGGGAGGGGCGGGGCTGAGGGGGGGTCACTGGCCCCTGGTGGTGGGGGCGGGGCTGAGGGGGGTCACTGGCTCTTGGGGTGGGGGAGGGGCTGAGGGGGGTCACTGGCCCCTGGGGGGGTTTTGGGGTGCTGGGGGACACCCTGGGCGGGCAGGGTGGCTCGGGGCCCTTCTCTCCACTGCCGGGGGGTGACTTGTGGGGGGCAGGGGCTGCCCCTCCGCGCCAGGCGCCTCAGGGACAGCCCCCCCCTGCACAGCTTTTCCTGTGGAGTTCAATCAATCAATCAATCAATCAATCAAAATCCTAGGGCTGGAAGGGACCTCATGAGATCATCGAGTCCAACCCCCTGGGAATTGAACCCAGGACCGTCTGCATGTTAAGCAGAGGTGCCAGCCACTACACTATTTTCTGGGGGGCAGGGGAGAGTCAGGGCTCCACATCACGGGTCTCAAGCTCAAATCCCCACAAAGACTAGCGGATTCACCCAGGGCCGCACCGCTGAAACCTCTCCCTGCAGTGATGTTCCAGATATTAGTAAGAATAAAGTCATGGCAGGCTGCAAGAAATAACTTCAGGGGACACACGCAGCCCATGGACCGCCCGTTTCAGACCCCTGAAGTAAAGGCTGAGGGTTTCCAAATTTCCTTCGGCCGCAGCTTGGAGATCCCTCGGATGCAGCGTCAGGGTTTTCTAATTTCAAGGGCGTTGGAGGGACTCATCTCCAGCAGTTTTACGGGTGCTTTGGGGGCTTTCAAGGCTCGTCGCACCGAGCCTGTGGTGGGGAGCGTGTGGGTATTCGCTGTGTGTCGACGTCACAGAGGACGTTTTAATTTGACGTGTTTTGGGGATGGCTGATGAATTCTGATTTATTTTTCGCATGAGCTTTCGTGGGAGAAAATCGCACTTTGTCAGATTTCTCCCACAAAAGCTTGTGTGAAAAATAAATCTGTCAGTCTTAAAGTGCCACGCGACTCCTTGTTTTTTTGCTGGACTAGGCTAACATGGTTATCCCTTTGGAAATTAATGAATTCTGGTATACAGCGTACAGTTTTAAAAGAGGGGGGGGGGGTGGCCCGGCTTTTGGTTTTGACTGTCTCATATTTTTATGTGCCCCCATGGACATGTTTTAAAGTCTTTTTTTTTTTTTTTTCTCACTAACATGTCATCTATACACTGAAGTTGTTGTACTGCTTTAACAACATTGCCATAGGTAGCTTTGTATAATGCTCCTAGTAAGGATATAGGCTTACAGTGGTGCGTGTGTGGGAAGGGGAATAAGTTATACAGGTGTTAGGTGTCTTCACCACATTATAACTGCATCCACACAAGTCGTTGCAGTAGTATAACTAGATATCATTTTTTGAAAAATCACACACACCTAGTGTGAAACAAACAGCAAAACCCTTGTGGTATTCCAGGCCAAGGATTGTTGGTGTGGCATTTAGACCTTTTGCAGTTCACTTATGAGAAATCCTTAATAAAATTGCAAGCTTTGGGCAGTTGGATCATGTTTCATTTTATGGGAAGCAGTTTTTGAAAGAGAGTGCTTGCTATTTGAAGGGTGAGGGTGTTCAAGTATTTCAGTATAAGGACATGGTTTTGGAACTCACTAGGTCAAGGGTTTTCAGTAAAAAAACAACAAGCAGTTGTGTGGCACTTTAAGACTAACAGATTTATTTTTTGCATGAGCTTTTGTGGGAGAAGTTCCCACTTCCTCAGATGCTTCAACCTGTTTTCTCTTGTGAATCCCTAAAAAAAATTTCACATTAGAGGGCAGACCCTCTTGAAAAGCTTAAATGCAGTCTAGGGACCCCAGATTAAAAAACACTGTGCTAGGTAATTGTTACGTCAGCAGCATTGCACAGCATTTTATGAAAAGCATCTTGTTAAGGCTTCAGGAAGTACAATTAAACTAGATACTTGTACTCCTTAGGTCTTTGAAGGCACTTGGCCTTAGGCCTCAGGCCTCATGCCTCATAGCACAACCCAGATATGCAGTGTAACAACACACAGGTGTGTTTTGTGTGCGCAAATCAGCACTTGGCTTTATGGTTAAACGTTGTAATTAATCAAGCATTTGGACAATGTAAACATGAGAGAGAGGCACTGAGGTGTGCTATGCTGTGGATAGTCTCCTGAGAGAAGTGGCTAAAGCCTAGCTAGGTGGGTCTTGTCACTGAACAGAAGATTAGAAAACACTCTGTATAGAAAGTTGTTGTAGTGACACTGATGGTCTGGATAATATAATAAGTTTATTATTATATTCATTTGTATTGCAGTAGCACCTTGGTATCTCCATCATGGACCGGGGGTCTTGTTGTGCTAGGTGGTGTACAAACAGGTCTTTTCCAGCTTTAACTTGCTGAATTCTACAACTATGCGGTAATGGTTTGTTCGTGCCATATGAACTTCAAAGTAAAAACACACCCTCATTATGAAATGGTTAGGTTTTTCTTGTATATGACTTGGGTACAAACAAAGGCTCCCGTCCTGCAAATACTTATATGTATATTTTTAGTATCCTATTTAAGTCAATGGGGCTGTTCACTGTAGTAAAGTTAAGTACATGATTAAGTATTTGCAGCACTGGAGCCTAATCCAGAACCATATACTAATTTTATAGTCTTTATTCAACAGTTTACATCATTTACCGTCTTGTGTACCTGCACATGTTCTCTAAGAAATACTTCTCTTGCTGTTAAATGTTAAATATACAGTTGCTTATGACAAACTTCTTGCAGCAACAGGGAACTGAAATTCTTGTACAACTTGGTGCTCTTAATATTTCAGATTCTCTTCTGTAATATATTTTTATTCCATTTCATGGCATCATTGTACGGTTTAATATCGACATCTAACCTGTAAGGTGATTATCTTATAGGGCTATTTAGTTCTCTATGGCTGTGTAGTACCATGTGGTGTATGTTCATGTTTATAATAATTTGTACATCAAATTCAAATCCATCTTATTTTTGTCAAATGAAATTGTACATTTAGCATATGTAGGTAGATCAATTCAGGCCACTTCATCTATACAGTATCTTTAAAAAGAGGTGGCTGAATGACTTTCAACTTGGTCCCATTTCCCAGCTTCCCAAAGAGTCCAGTGACATCACGAGCAAGGAGTTTAGTGGCACAGACTAACAAATTTATCACATGAACTTTTGTGGAAGAAAATCCCACTTCGTCAGATGCTTGAAAATGGAGAAGTACAGGTGATGGTGCTTTCTTTTTTTCCCTCACCTCCTTCCTGTATGCTGTTGCCCACTTGTTTGTGTCTAAACAAATGCATTGATTTGCTGTAACTGTCTCACCTAATCCTATGACTTAGGTTATGTCTAGACTTGGGGTCTCAAACTCAAATCACCACGAGGACCACACCACTGAAACCTTTTCTCACAGCGGTATTGCAAATATCAGTAACAGTAGTGTCGTTACGGGCTGCATGAAGCCTGTGGGCCACATGTTTGAGACCCCTGGTCTAGACTGATGGTGGCAGGTTCCTCGTCATCAGCTTGGCGTTCTGGGAGCAGTTTGAAGTGAGTCTAAACTCTCTGCGCCACTCCCAAAAGTTGGCCCTGGAAGTTCTGGGGGGCCAGAGGGTGTAGGGAAAAGCCGACCACAAGGGATTTGCAGTAGGTTTTTCCCTGATGTCTACTGGCAGCTTACAGAGTCGCCCCCAGTTACTCAAGGAATTTTACATTCCTTGCGTAACTGGCAGTCGACTGCCTCTGAAAAGCCCTCTAGTGTAGACTATGGCTTACACTTCCTTGCATTTATTTTCATTCCATTCATCAGTACTTCTCCATCTTCAAAGCGTCTGATGAAGTGGAATTTTCTCCCATGAAACCTCATGTGACGAATAAATTTGTTAGTCTTTAAAAGTGCCACAGGACTCCTTGTTTATAATGTTAGATACTTTCTTTTCACCAGTGCTGTTGTAAGGCTGTTAAGGAATAGGAGCTACTGTCAGAGTATTTCGTGACATAGTGGTACCCTTGATTCTCCAGACACATTCATGCACTCCTGATGGAAATATGCCCTATGGAAATAGCCACATAGGGACTTTGTAGATGCTTCTTAGCTGGAGCAGAATTATGAGTGCAAAATAGCTATTGTAGTACTGTTATGCATGTGTTTTTAGGGCAAAAGTGGAAAAAACCTGAATTCGGCACTTACTCTGCCTGTCAGATTAACTCCATACCTCCAAAGGCTCTAAGAGCTATTACATTTTCTTGGTCAGGTAGGTAAGAATTGTATGAATTGCCGGTGTAGATCATTCAATCACACACACATACTGATTGAAATAACTTGATTTTGTAAAACAAATCAAAGAATGTTGGAAAATGTCAAGATAACCTTGCCATTGTTCATCCTCTTTCTTTGAGTGGTTTTTATTGTCAGACCTTGTGAATGTTTAATTTTTGGGTTGTTGAACTGAAAACAAGTAGAATTTACTTTTGTTTGGTTTTTGTGTGTGTGCCCCCCCCCCCCTTGCTTTCTTCCTTTGATCTGTTCTCTTCCCCAAGCCATCAGAGACAAGCAGGTGGTGATAGCAAGATATGACTTTTTTTTTTTTGGCACAGAAAACGTTGTGGTGACTGACCATTTAGTAGTGCTACCCTTTAACTTTGACCCTTGGATTTGGTTTTAATTTGCCATGCACCCCATGCTGTGGCACTACATGCATAAATTAACACTTAGTAAATACATAGCTTGTTGTAGTGCTGTAATACTTCTGTGATCAAATTGTTACTCTCTCAACAAATATGAAGAATAAAATACCTCTTGATCCAGTTTTGCTTTTTGTTTTGCCACATATGTTAATAAGCACAGATAAGGATGATTATGGCTGCTTGCAAGTGTCTGATGCATTCTTTTGATGGATGTAACACAGTACTGCATGCTTTTGATACTAAAGAAATGCTGTTATGACCATAAGAATGCTCCCATTAATGTGCTCACAAACACTTCATACATCAGGACCTGAGAGCTAGAAGATGATCGTGTACACAGACACTTAGGTCTACATGCCGTGCTTTCAGGTTATGCAGCGTTTGCACAAAGTCATTGGAGTTCTGTGTCAGTGTAAGGGCCTCTCTTTAGGGTTTACATGCAGTTTATGAATCCTCACCATAAGAAATTATCTTTTTCTAAAATGCAAGCCAATATTCTGCAGAGGTTGATGCTGCTTACCTGAAAGGAAATTCCTACTCACCACATGTGATTTTTTTTTTTTTTTAAGTCCTTGATTGGGAGGTGTAATCAAGATCTAAAAAAATTATAGTTAAATATGACATCTAAACAAGTTCCAGTGCCACTGTTGCTATGAGCTTTCATAGACTGCTGATTGACAAATGGCTAGAGTTTTGTGAGAGTTCATTACCTGTACATGGGATCCCTCTGGGTAGCTTTGAAACTGAAAAGAAGAGGTAGGCAACCAAAATTTAATACTGGGAGGAAGAATAACAGAATCCCATCACACACAGTTTAGGAAATTGGGTTGGTAGAGGTGGTAACTGAACAAATACTTTATTCCTTCTGGAACCAGAGTAGTTTGAGAGTGGTGATTTTTCAAAGCTGGAGAGGACACACAACCTCTCAGGAGGTTCCAGGGACAACACATTTGAAAGAAATTCATTTTTCCCTTTCTGAGCAGCATGGAAGGAGGGGTGTTGACTTCTCCCATGAATGTTACCCTTGAGCAGCATGGCCCCTCATCTGTATTTTGGACACACAATAGTTAAACAGCTAAATATTTAAGTCCAATGTATGAGGATGATAGTGAGTGAGTGGGTGCATGAACTATGTTTAAAAAAATTATTTGTAATGCCATAGTGCCCAAAAGGAACAATTAGGGTTCGAGTTCCCATCATGCAAAGAGCTGTATGTAAACACACGAGAAGACATGGCCCTTAAGCTTTCTTGCAGGTAAAGGGAGGGGGAGTTGTGTGACAAGAAATGAGTAGATATACAATGACATCATCAGAAGCACATGGAGACTGTGGGAGGTTTGGAACTGATTATCTAGACAGACAAGAGATTTTGTTTCAGAATGGTCAGTGTTTAGCGTAAACTTCTGTCTAGGTTCATCTCCGACAACCCTTTGCTCCGATGTCCATCATCTGACGACCATTTGCTCCTCACAAATTGTGATAAAAGGGAGTGGTCTGCAAAGACCTGGGTTTGCATTTCTTCCCTTATCCAGCAATTGACAGAATTTGCTGTAACATTCAGTCTGGTCATTCTTTTTTTATTCAAACAATGAGAGCATGTAGACTTTCATTCAGCTGACTTCATTTTCCTCGAAGATTCCCTTCAGGTTGAAGCTGAGGCATGTTAGCTAACCTGCACTGGAGTAGTTCACATTGTAATTGCAACTATGGTATCTGTCTTTAGTTAAATACAGGATTTAAGGCTGTAGGGTATTGTAGCTTCTCTATTGAGTATTTAAACATAAATTCCCTTGAAACTTGGATTCTGGAAATACTTTGTAAAAGTGCAGTATCCTTTGGAGCCTCTTGCCGCTTGAGGTGTGTCTTATTTTTAGTACAAGCAAGCATGAACTGTAACAGGATATTAAAATCTTGAAATAATCTTCTCTCTTGCCATCCCACACCAGCAGGTCTT
This sequence comes from Podocnemis expansa, assembly GCA_007922195.1. Lineage (NCBI taxonomy): Eukaryota > Metazoa > Chordata > Testudines > Podocnemididae > Podocnemis > Podocnemis expansa. The sequence continues at coordinate 7,698,886 of ML682074.1, read as the reverse complement.
GGAAAGGTTGCCCAATCAACATGAACACAGATTATCTCACATACATTGGTGGCTTTTAGGGAAAGGCTACTCCAACATACTAGGCTTTTGGCTTTTTATGCCATCAAAACTAAGCTCCTTGGTCACATAAGCAGAAAAAAGTGGTGCTACGTAAGTCTAATAATGAAATATTCTGTAAGCTAGAACATGGGTCAAATGAATAGTAAGTCAGGTTTTTTTAGTTTATTAAAATGTTTTAGTTCTAAGTATATCTCACTGTGTTGTGATTATATTTTATATGTTATCTGCCTGGCTCTTAGTTGTTAAGTTTAACTTTTATTTAAAAAGCCATTGAATTGTTACTAACATTTAGGTAGCTTTGGGTGTTAGAAAATTCTGAATGAATGCAACACCTATAGACCTGTATTAAAACTGAGCAGTAAAACTAATTCAAGCTACAATTTTTTAACTAGTAAATTGCTGTTTGGGTTATTTTTTGTTTAACATTTAAAATTTCTATTTGTTACCATTTTCTGTGTGACTCACTGCATACCCCTTGAAACCCTTACTAAGCTTTTCCCTGGCTCCCTTTGCTTTTTACATCATGACCTTTGGGATCTTGCATCAAACCATGTAAGATTGCATGGTACAGAACATACGGAGTTTCTTTCCTGCAATTTTTTCATTTAAAAATACAGTTAACTTACAAATACAAATGTTAAAATATTTGTAAGTATTCATGGTACTTTACATAGTGAGCAAAGACTCCAGCCCTAAAGAGTTTACAATCTAAGCACCCAATTTTATAACTGGCTGCATAAGGGAATGGGATCCTGACTGTATGAAGTTATTTTAAATGTAAAAATGTCTAATTTGGAGCACTGAACCATAATGCTACCATTTATCTGGGCTGTATCTATTCATATGGATTGATCTCTGCCCTTAAATTTCAGGAGCAGTTTTCATTTTTAACATAAGTTGTGCCAGAAGGAGCAAAATGTGGGAAACTTATTTAAGACCAAACATCCATATAAAGCTGAGTGAGAATAAAGCAACACACTGTATTTGCCAAGTTTTTAGTTGTACAAATAGCTTAACTGGCTTCATAAATTTTGTGAACAAACATTATTTCTAACATACAGCATGAGCGCCTAGATTGTCAGAATGAATTTTCTGATCGTAATACATTCCTTCAACTAGGGGTTTTAAATAAAAATGTTAATTGTCTTTCTACTGTAATAGCCTGGACAGTCTTCACTGTAGGCCATATTTAACTTTTGGTTGTGTTGGACTGAATGGAATGTGTAATACTTAGGAGGCCACAAGCTTATGGTAGTTGCTTGTTGTGAGTGTTTTGAGTAGTCGTGTCATCCACTTAATGAGTTGTTGAGCAGCATAAAACTGGATCTGATTCTTGAGCCAGATTAGTTTGGAATCTGAAGCTCTAGTTGTACTACCTAATTATCTAATTGGGCACAAAACATACCTTGGAATTGGGTTTCTGTTCCCACTCCTTTTAAAATATTTATTCTTTGTGTAAGGATAATGCTTATACATTTGAGATCTTTCTCCATCCCCATCTTCCCCAGCCCTTGTGGTTCTGGGAGGGCGCGTGGCACTTGGATAATGAAGTGAAGGCCATGGTATAAAAACCTAGATGGGATGCAGGATGAAAAATTGTAAGTTTGGGGGTATGAAGTTTTGGGCTTTATAACTTAGGTGTATTTGTTTCTTAATTTAGGACATTTTTAGTAGGTTTCAGAATGTAAATTAGAAGTCTTCCTGCTTTGAAAATGTTGAGACTGGTTTTCTAATTGAATTCGGGTTCAGCGGAATAACTGGAAGAGACTCCTTTCCCATAAATGACAAATGGGGTAATATTTTTATAATGTATTTCAGGTAAAAATGTCTAATTTGAAATACCAAGCACCTCTTAGCCCTCTTTCCTATTCAAAAGCAGTCTCCAAAATCACATGGTACCTGGTAAATTACTGGACTTAAGAAGTTAGTTTAATTTTGGGCCTAAACGAATATATAGTCTGTCTGGCTTAAACATGAGCTCCATAGTTCTCTTTGTGACCCTGCGTATATCTACACGGCTCAAAAGCAAACCAAGCTACGCACTACAGCAAATGTCGGAGCCTAGATCTACTGATTTGTCATGGTGCAGAGCTAAAAATAGTTGTTTAGATATTTGGACTCCAGCCCAAGCCCAAATGTCTATCTACATGGCTCTTTTTAGCTCTTCAGTCCAACTCAGTTGACCTTAGTGCTGAGACTCTCTGCTGCAGGTTTTGTGCGTGTGTGGCTTTTTTGTTTTTTGCTGTGTAGACATAAGTAAAACACATCACCGTATGGCTTTAGGCTTTATTCTTTAACCTTTTTGAGTCTGTTTCTGCATCTGTAAAATAGAGACAATATCTGCGTCACAACTGTTGTGGGGATTAAATAGTTGTTAAGGTCTCTGAAAACAAAAATATTGTATAAATGTTTGAGGATGTCTTCATTTAAATATTCAGTTTTCACTATTTTTAAATGCTAGTGTTAACTGAATTGAATTAGCAAACTAACCTGTCAGTATCTGTTTTTTGGTTTCGTTTCTTTTACATGAGGAACAAGTCTCCAGATTGCAGCAGGCTTAATTTTTGTGTTTTGAGTAAAGATCTGCATGCAGACACATTGTTCCATTGTAACTGCATCTTCTTTCATGTTGAAATAGTGTAAGCTTTGACACTTTTTCTGGATGGTTTGGCTGGAGGATTTGTCTCATGAATTAGTTGACAGGTTTGTCCGTACAAGGAAGACCTGGATTTGAGGGAGACTGAAGACACAGCTGCCTTCTCCAAGTAAAGATGGGGCGAGCATACAATGTTTGTGTGCAGTCCTAGGAAACTAGCTATAACGCTTCTATGGAAATATATCTATTTATACCTTTCCTGTTGTCCGTCTTTCATATTCCTGAGAAAATGTGTGCATATGTAACTTAAAAAAATGCATCTTTTGATACAGTCAACTTTAAAATACAGAGAGATGTGTTAAGAAGAAGTTTTGGTCTGATTGTTAATTTTTAGTAGGAAGAGAAGTGTACTATCTTGTGAAGGTTGTAATAGATTTGGAGGTGCTGGGTTTTTCTTTTTCCAAAGAATCAGTGTTCAGCTTAGTATTGTTTTTTGGTTTTTTTTTTACTTTCAACTAGAACAAGTTGAAATCGTCACAGAAGGATAAAGTTCGTCAGTTCATGATCTTCACTCAATCTAGTGAAAAGACTGCAGTGAGTTGTCTTTCTCAAAATGACTGGAAGTTAGATGTTGCGACAGACAATTTTTTCCAAAATCCTGAACTTTATATACGAGAGAGTGTTAAAGGATCGTTGGACAGAAAGAAGTTAGAACAGCTGTATAACAGATACAAAGGTGAGTGCAGTGACTTCTAACAAATATAACGTTTAGATTGATTTTTATTTGCATTTAATTTTAATTCAATTCATTTACTTTATCTGCTTATTTGTAGATCCAGCGTATGTGCTGAATATTTATAACTGAGCTACTCAAATTTAAACTGAACTGTTCCTGCTAATTTTTATGTAACTAATAAAGTAAACCTAGCCTGGAAAAGGAGAGAGACCATTTATATAAGGCCCAAATACTGCAAAGATACACATGCTTAACTTGATGCATGAATGACTTAATCACTGCCTAAATCTTTGCAAGACTGGGGCTTAAACTTGGGAGTTCATGTACTGTTGCCCACTTTACCTCTTAATGGCTTTGCTGCTTTAGGTGCTTTGTTCTTCTGTCAGTAACATATTACTTCAGCCCTGCTCCCTGACAAAGTAAAAAGCCATATAGATTGGTCACTCAGCCAAATTGATGGAGTGGGGATGAGGAGTCACTTTAAAAGCAACCCTGTAGGTTTTTATTAGAACAAAATAAACAGGGTGGGAAAGAGGGCCAGCACATACTGTAGCCCCTCTGAAGATGTCATCAGTTCAATGTTTGACCGAATAATGTTTTAAGGATGAGGGAGTTTGCAGTGATTGATTAGATTCTAGTAAAAAATACTTCATTCTTTAGGATTTTTTTAAAAATTAGATTTGCATAGTCCTCCTTACATTTTCCATTAGTTTTAAGGTGTGTGCTGTGTTTTTGTAGACGTTGTGTGGTACATGTACATCTGTCCTGAATTCTTTGCTTTTTTGCATTAGTGGAGGTTTGTTTTCTCATTTTAAATGTGAAAACTTCTTTTCCATCCCGGCTACTAGCTTCTTTTTATAAACCGTGGGGGTGGGGGGAGGATATGTTGTCAGATGATTTGGGGTTGTAAATGAGGCAACAAAATCTGTCTTCTAGGTCAGTGGTTCCCAACCTTTTCTCTGCCGTGGCACACCTGGATACCTTCAAATTTTTTGAGGCACACCACCATTAAAAAACTAATGAATATTCAAGTTAACAAATTACTTATGAATATTCATGAACCATGGCACAGTGTTTCAGAAATACTGCTATGTGGGGTAGCAGAGCAGGAGTGGCAAAACAGGTGAGGTCAGGAGTCATGTGCAGTGGCAGGAGTGAGTGTGTGGAGCAGAGCAGAGCCAGGCAGGGGTGGCAAAAGAGGACACGGGCAGCCATGTGGGAAAAAGCACAAGGATGGCAAGAGAGGAAGGGAGAACAGGAGTGGCTTTGTGGAGGGATGGGGGAACCTGGGGAGCGGGAAGGTAGGGCAGGGGAGCATGGCGCAGCACCACTTCCCCCTTCTCCACAGTGGCTCCCTGCCACCCAGGGCAAATCCTCACCCTTCTGCCTGTGATGGACCCTCCCATCACTGCAGGGGCCAGAACTAGGCCTCTAGCCCCCAGCTACACACCCTCTGCTACATATCCACTCCCACCCACATCTACTACACACACACACCTGCCCCACACAACCCCCAGCAGCCCTCCCCCCGAAAGCCCTTACCTGGGCCCTTTGCAGGTTGGCTGACAAAAGCTGCTCCCCCATGCTGGGGGAGATTCACACACTCAACCGCCTCCCTCAGCTCTCTACTGGTTGGGCTTAAGGTAGAGCCAAGTTTAAGGTGGAGCCACCTGAACGGTGCATTGGGGCTGCTCCTACTGTTTTTAGGGGGACCCCTGGAACTCCCCATTCTAGTGCCTTCCTCTATTTTTAGGAGGCCAGAATGCTGTCTGCCTAAAAATAGGGGACCCCGGAACTGTGTTCCAGTGCCTTCCCCCTTACTTTTAACCCCTGCCTTTTCCCAGCCCTGCACAGCCCAGGTGGCCGGGCTGAGCAGGGAGGGAACTTTAACTTCAGCTCTTGGGCATGCTCACGGTGCACTTTGGGTGTTCCCGCAGCACACCAGTGTGCCCTGGCACATTGGTTGGGAGCCACTGTTCTAGGTTACTGTATCCAGTTCAGCTCAGGTGGCCAATATGACTGCTGACTGATGTCAAGTTTAGTAGTTTTATGTTCAGGCCAAATTGGTTGTCTCAAAATCCATCACTGGAAGTGGCACCCACATTGGCAATCTCGCAGAGAACCTCTATGCATCAGGGAGTGAACACCCTTCATGTTCCTAGGGTTAGAGCCTGTCTACACGAGCAATTAGACTGCAACAATCTGGGATGGGAAACTGTCCCTGTATTAGCCTGCTGCTTTTTCACTGTACATGTGCACAAACCAGCCTCTGGGACTAGCTCAAAGCACTTTAACAACTGTTCACGCATGTCACCAGGGTGCCCGTGGACAGTTAGAGTGTGGCAGGCTAATGCGGAGTAGATTCACAGATAGGCAGAATCTATTTATTCTTGGAGACAAGCCCTTCATCAGAATTTGATGCGAAGTGGAGGAGTGTGATGAGGCTTTAGCCCCATCGCCTGCAAGGCAAGGGAAGGCACCTAACTAGTTATGTTTTGCACCATGGCGATAACTACTTATCTTCTAGATAGAAGAGTGGAGCTAAGCCATGTGAGTGCACTGGGGGAGCGCGTTTGTGGAGAGACTGGGGATTAAGACAGATCTCTGACAGAGAGAAATGCTGGCCAAGAGTTAAACAGGCCAAACACATTGGAACTATAGTGAAACCTGAGAAGCAGGGGAGATAATATTAATTTGAAAACTTGTTTGAATCTTTATTTAGACTTGTTCTTGCTGACCCAGAAGGGGTCTGAACTTTTACGAACTAGGTAAGAGGGTCAAGCCACAGAGTGCCCCAAGGTAGAGTTGGTTATGATCAATGCAGCTGTAGTAGTAGCCAGCAGAGGAAACCCAAGAGGGAGAGTCCCCTGCATTGCTGGCTTTGGGGAGCAGGCTGGAGTCTTAGAGATGAGCACCCCCATCCACAGGGCGCTTGCACTGTTTTTGCCTATGCTGAGGATGCAGACAGGATTTTATTGTACAGAGCTTTTATTTCAATGACTGCCATGAACCTTAACACTTACCAATTGAATCTGAAGTATATGCAGTACTTTTTAAAAGTGGTTAAATATCCCCTTTTAATGTGAATTATTCCAGAAGTGATTTTGCACATGTATGTGTTTTCATTATAGTGTGTTCATTCATCATTAAATCCTCCATGATTTTGAAGTAATGTTTTAATCTGTTATTGTACTCCAAAGATCCTCAAGATGAAAATAAAATCGGCATAGATGGTATACAGCAATTTTGTGATGACCTAGCACTTGACCCAGCCAGTATTAGCGTACTGATCATTGCGTGGAAATTCAAAGCTGCAACACAGTGTGAGTTCTCAAAGCTGGAATTCATGGATGGAATGACAGAATTAGGGTAAGTATGCAACACGTAAAAGAAACTTAACAGTGTGTGACATTGGAGAAAGCTAGAACTAAAAGAAAACTTTCTACTCTGGGCTGTTCAGAACTGAATTATGGCTTCTCAGAATTTGTCTAGTATCTGTCTTCTATGAATATAGAAATGTCTTCTATAAATTTGGCAGAAGGTATAAGTGAACTCAAAGGACAAAATGCTGTTTTGCTTTAAATAAGCAAATAGCTCCAATGGATTCTACAAAACTACTAGTGTGAGGTTAAAAAAAAAAAAAAAAAAAAAAGGGGGGGGGGGAGATTTGGCCCAAAATGTTTGGGCCCATTTATCTAAGAACACAATTTCTTTGCCTGTACAAGAGCTCTAGTTTTTGTTTTCTAGAAACATTGACAGATTTTTAATTGCTTTAGATTACATGTATCTGATTATCAACTGACTTCTGCAAATATCAGTGTGAAGAAACAATTTTTTTAAAAAGCAGTTGAAATTGTTACATAGACTAGTTATTGACTTGCTGAAATTAGTTTGCATGCTCCTTCTGTGTTAAAGCAACTGATTGTCCAAAGTAGATAAGGTTTTAAAAATAGTTTGCACGTTGCTGACAAAATGAATAATGCACAGATAAACTTGCTTTTTAAAATACAGATGTGACAGCATAGAAAAACTAAAGGCCCAAATTCCTAAAATGGAACAAGAATTAAAAGAACCAGGAAGATTTAAGGATTTTTATCAGTTTACTTTCAACTTTGCGAAGAATCCTGGACAGAAAGGTTTAGGTATGTATTCTTGATTGTAAACACCTGTGATATTGATACAAGAATCTATCTCTAATACTTACTGCTGTAAGTGAAATCATTATTGTGACCCAGTTAGTCTGAAAGATAAGCCCTGGGATAAAAATACTCTTCACTGTGCTGAAAGATAGATGTCAGAACTAAGTTGAAGGTCAGTGCCAGATTTTCAAATTCAGAGAGATTTCCTACATCCTTATGAACTGAATACTTTGATTTAACATGGTGAAGGTGCATTCTTCCCTTCAGAATATATGTGCAAACTTCCTGTTAAAATTAAAATTAATTATGGTCTCATATAAAAGATAAATTAAAACACTTAGACTTTGCAACCAGGAACGATAGAAGAACATGTATAAAACAAATTTCAGTTGTAAAAGTGAGCTTTTTGTACAGGTACAGATTTTGCACAAAGTCTCTCATACCACCAAAATCAGTGTAAATCTCTTTGCAACTGCGGTTCAGATAGCACAAAGTATCTTCCACATACTAGGCATGATTAGATTTAATCTCATTGTGTCTACATTCAAGACGTTAAGTAAAATTTAGGGCCTTCTGGATTTATAGCTTTTCTTTTGGAGAAAGATTTCATAGTAACAACAAATTCCAAAATATATAACCCAGTTATTTTTACGCATGCACGCGCGCGCACACACACATACACACACCCAGTGGTTTCTATACTTTAGTTTCAGCGTTTCCCTCTTGCTGGTCATCAGTTCAAGTGTCCAAGTGAAAAGGAAGAATTACTCACTAGGAAAGAGTCACTGGGTGGGAGGGAAATGTGTAGGTTGTTACTAGTATTTAAATGAAATAATTGTTGTAGAATTAGGATATATAATTAGAATTACAAAGGTAAGAGAATGCAAAAGTGAGATCAATGGTTCCCAAAGGTAGCTGCAGCCTGGCCTGCTGCTCCCCTACAGCTGGCTGCAGAAGGGTGCCACTGCCCAATGACTCTGGTGGAGCACATTGCTGGGGGCTACAAGATCAGTGCTCCCTTCCTCCTGGCTGTAGCAGGGAGAACTGCAAAGCGATCTGGGTCTATAGGCATGGAGCTTCCTGCTGATGCCAGAGAGAAGGGAGCCCTGTCTCCCAACCCCATTGCTGCAGAAGGGAGGCACCGCATAGGGACATAGGTGGAACGTGTGGGGCTAAAGGATGCATGTGGTTTTCTTGCTGTAGCCAGAGGGACAGGAGATCGGGAAGAAGGCAGCCTTCTCACTGAACTCCTTATGTCTGGCTGCAGTCGGGGTAGAGGGTGGGGGTGGCTGCTGGAGGGGCGTAGCCAGTAACCACCATGCTTGAGGAGGAGCAGGACTCTAAAAATCAGTCCCTTCTGGTTTGTCACCCACTGTGACTTAGCCACCAGGCTGTATGTTTCAGTGTGTAGTGACAGTCACTCATCTACACTGTTTTCACTGAGAGTGTATGACATACTGTGAGGAATCTGTAGGTGTAAAATCGTGAATGTAAAAATGAGCACAGTAGCATCTAAATGTTTTCTTTAAATAGGTAGTGAGTTGCGGTCCTTAACGGTGTGTACATCCTCACATTTTTATGAATTGATAAACTGGTGGTCCTTCAGAGTTGTAAAAATGGTATTTGTGGTCCTTGAGCCAAAAAGGGTTGGGGACCGCTGAACTAGATTAAAATAGCAGGTTTAACTGGGCTAGGATGTACATCCTGTATGTTTCATTAGCTGCGTTTTATTATGTAGTATAGCTACTCTCTTAATCAGAAAGTCAGAAATAGAAATAGTCTATTTGTACAGTGTAGTTAAGGTTTCAAAAGCAGCTCATGTTTCCTGATTTTTCTCTGGGTGTCTGTGTAATGTTTTTCCTTTAATTTCCATTGTTTTGAGGGGAATTATCTGCAACTACTTCATTTGCAGCTTGCAGACTTTTCTTAATTTCAGTAGTGGAAGTTTCTTGAACACAAATGCATGAAACTGTGTTTTAAGTATTGCAGCTGATCAGTCTGCAGTTTGTATATGGACCAGTCTTAGTTAAATGAAAGCCAAACATTTAAAAAAAAAAAAAATCAGGTCTACTTTCTCCCTGAGGACACTCTTTTTGCTGATCTTCAAAATTCTCCCATACCTAATGATGTCCTGACTGGATTTTTTTAAGTAAGATTGAAATAAATGGTTTTCGTTCTTCCTTAATTGAGAAAACTAGAATGGTGTTGCTTAAACTCTCGTTATATTTGTCCACAAGCGAAGACCTCATGCTCTAAGTAACACTGTTGTATAGAGATGTATAGGCTGAGTGTTACCCCCACATGGTGGAATCACTTAGAAAATTGGGGTTGAACATGGAAAATGTCAACCCTAACAGTGAATGTTACAGAAGTGTGTGTGTGAGAGAGAGAGAATATAGAAGTGTTTTGCAACCTGAACTGTAACAAGTGCTTCTGATTACCATAGTAATATTTAGCATTTACACAATTTTTCAAATAGCTTTATAAATGTTATCTGATTAATGTTCCACAATGTCTTCATGGAGGTAGCTATCATCTTAAACAAATATTTTTTGAAATCGAGCCATAAAAGTCAAGTGATTTTTTTCCCCTCAAGACTTGAGAACATGTGATAGCACTGGTGCTTTACCATAGAAGTTTCTGATGGCCAGTCCTGCAGTTAGACCACACCTCTGATTTTTTTTTTTCTCTGTTCACATTTCTCACGTAACAAGAAGCCTATGACATTCTCTCTTCTTGCTGGTTTATTCTGTTCAGGACTGGGTACAGACAGAGCAATTAATTGACTATCCCAGGTACAATAGATAACTCATTTTTGAGGCCTCCATGAAAATGATTAAGCAACAAAATAATCCTTTCATTTTTTCGTCAGCCTTCCTAAAGCTGCTTCTTGGAGCCAGCTTCAAAGAATTATACAGAAAAACTTAATTTATGTATTAGATTTGTATGTTAATACCTGTAGTAATTATTTATTTATATTACAGTACTTCTCCAAGAAAGTAATGAATAGCTCTAAAGACTGGGGGAAGGCCTTTAGATTAAAATGTGTAGTCCTAGTGTTGCCAATGTTCTCCTCCATCCCCTGATTCCCTGTGCCTGGAATTATTGCCCTCCCAACTAAAAGATTTCATGGTGACTGTTTACTAGAGGTCAAATGAGCAGAGCTTGATACATGAACAGACTAACTTCTAAAGCTTTACTAGTTTTCTAGTCTGAGTAAGGGAGATGTATCTGGAAGGAGGTTGAATCTCTTTGCTTTGATTTTATGCATGGGCAGTTCAGTAGCTTAAAGCTTATAAATGTGTGTAGTATGGAGGAATGGAAGAGTCACTTAAGCTTTTACCAGTTGCTGCTGTACAAATTTAGAGTATAAAAGCTTACTTTTCCTGTAGCGTCCCTGTCCTTGAATGACATTTCTGGTATTTTTGGGCTTCTACATTTTACCTTTCTTTAAAGGTAAATATCTCAGTAGTGGAATCCCTTTAGGCAACTTGAAATGCGTTGTGAAGTGTGTTGATAAATTAGTGCTTGAACTCACCGTTTGTCCTGGAACTAGACGATTAGCTGTTTATTCCATCTCATTTACAACAGTGTTTTTTGAGGAGCTGTGTGATATGTATTGTGAAAGTCAGTTCAAATGAGTTCCAATAAAATTCACCTCTCTCTGTATTCAGTGTATGCCACAAATAGCATAAACAAAATATATAGGAGTCTGGAATAAGGGTTTTATCATTTGCACTTACTGGGACTGACTTGTGGTGTTTGTTTATAGCTTCAAAATTTGAGGATTGTGGCCATTCTAAACTCTTCTGCTAGTAAAATGTAAAACTCTGCTGTTAATTTCATTCTCTCTTATGATAGGCAAGGTTGGTAGCAGTGCTCACTGGTAAGATTATGCAAAACTTTTCATTTACAAGATACTGTTATCAGCTGCTTATAATTTTGCCAGGGAAACTGTTGGTTAAAATTCTCTATACCGGGGGTGTGTCAGACTGAATTTTTTGGAAAATTTCGGACAAAATAGTTCAGCTGTTTGAGAACAAGACAAGGGAACAACACGTTGTTTCTCCATTATAGTGACCGTTTCTTTGAAAAGCTGTTACACCCTTGTACATTGGAACAGGGACTCCAATTTGGCAGGAGCTGTTGTCCCTTGTGTCAGGACTGTGCCTCTGGCCATCCTAATGAAAATCTGCCCAAGTTTGACTAGTTAAAAGCCTTGGAAAAAATTGGAGTCCCTACATGCTTACCTAGATTTTTTGAAGCTTAATTCCCTGAAGAGTCCATTCACACTAGGCATATGCCAGCTGACAGCTTAGCAGGACTTTCTCTGGAATCGCAGCTCGAGGCTGCTGCAAGCTATGCTGGTGCGAGACCTGAACTGAGAGCTGGAGACAGTCTCCTGTGTTCTCATTGCAACACGGCCTCCTGTTGGGCCTAGGCTGGGGGTCTCAAACATGTGGCCCCTAAAGCTATTTCCTGCGGCCCGTGATGACACGGTCATTACTGATATTTGCAGTATCATTGTATGAAAAGGTTTCAGTGCTGTGGCCCTCAGGCTAATGCACTAGTCCTCGCGCAGCCCTCATGGTGATTTGAGTTTGAGACCCCTGGCCTAGGCAGTGTGAAGGAGGAAACTGCCTCATTGCTGCCCCTCTTGGGAAAGGCCAAAGCCAGTGGCTATATAGCACGCTGACGGTGCTGGGATTAAGGAGGCTCAGTGTTCTAATTCAACTCAGACCATTTACTGGTCTTAATACTTTGCACTTAATTATGTGCAGTTATGGCTCAAACACTCTATAAAGTAGGCAGATCTTAAGACCTCTGTATTACAGACGATAAAATGCTGAGTACAGAGCGGTTAACACAGATGTGTCCAAATTCCCACAGGAGACTGTACTACTAGTCTGAAAATCCACATCTCTGATTTTTTAGGTACATGTCTAATATGCTAGATTTTAGTGTCCCCCTTCCCAGGCCTGTAAGTCACTCGTCAGTGCAGTAAAATGAGGATAATCATATCTGTCTATATGTATGCATCTGTAGATATCTTAAATCTTCCATATTCTTGAGTATACTTATAGCAAGTGCTATGTTACAGATCTGTAAAATGAAACACAGGGTCTTGCTGCTATCTAGGTAGCTAACTTAAACTCTATTACCATATCTGTAGAAAAGGAATATCTCACCTGGGTGCTCTGAAGATTAATACAGTAGTTCCATGGCCTTTCAACTCCTTTTTTGCTTTTCATACCTGTATATTTGACATCACTGCATGGGAGATGGAGATACTTTAAAGGTTTTAAGCAGGATGTTGAGGTTTTTTTAACCACCCCTGCACACACCCAGTAACCATAGCTGTATATGTGGTGTCTTAGTCTTACATAGACAAACAAGGAGTCCTGTGACACTTAAAGACTAACAAATATATCTATTGCATGAGCTTTCATGGGAGAAAATCCCACTTTGTCAGACACTTCAAAGTGTCTGAAGTGGGATTTTCTCCCATTAAAAGCTCATGCAGTACATATATTTGTTAGTCTTTAAGTGTCACAGGACTCCTTTTTTGTTTGTTCGTTTTACTGAACTAGACTAACATGGCTGCCCCTTTGGATCTTAGTCTTACATGTGACAGTTCGGTATCTGGTCTCTGTATATGTTTGTGGAATTGTCTTGAATATGGTCACTTGTGACAAAGGTGGAAAATCTCATCAACTTATTTTCTTTCAGTGATAGAGTACGGCCTTAAGAAAGGAGTTTTTTATTGGAGTGCTTTACTTTGACTGGTTTAAAAAAATGCAGCAGGAGTGTACAGTCTGTTATCACCATCACTACAGTGAATGCAGCAACTGACACACAAAATTCAGAGTCTAAGGGTAGGACCAACTGGTTTTGTTGTTCTGTGACAGTTTAACAGGAGACCTTGACTCTGTTCCATGCTATTTCTTGAGGGTTTTAAAAATGTATTCTGAAGTTTAAATTTTGATTTTTTTTTTTTTTTCCTAACAGTTGTCTTTTTTACATTATTTTCCTAAAACATCTTCCTCTGAAGTTATTTATGCCTATCCAGACTTTGGTTTAGAAATATTGAAGGCTGCTCATTCCATTACAATTGTGCTTTGAGGTGCTTGATGGGCCACGGGAATATAACTGTTAGTGCTAGTGGGGGCAAGGTGAAGGACAGCTCATAATATAACATTATAATGTGCATGGAATTTGACCGTTTTGACCTATCTGATACATTTCAGAAATCTTCAGTAAATATTTATTTTTTTAATAACTTCTTACCATCAAGTTATTAGACTGGCCTAACATGAAGTTGTGTTTCTTGACAAGACACCAATAGCGTTTTAATTCAGGGCTCGACAGAATTCGGGCGTCAGGTCGCCATGGCAACTAAAAGCTAAAGGTTGGTGCCTAGGAACCGGCGGGGGGGGCTGTTTTGAATTTAGGAGCTGGTTATTTTGTTTTTAATCACTAGAGGGCACTCCTCTGCTGCGTTCTTGCTGTGGAGCTGAGCAGCCTAGGGAAAATAAAGCAGAGGAGCACCCTTTGGTGACAAAAAAATAAATAAAATTGCCTGCTCCTTTAGGGATTGTGCAGCATTATAGGGCAAGGGGGTGGGAGCAGGTTGAACTGTGTCCGAGCTAGGCGCCTTGCTTTTAAGCTGGGCATCAGCAGCAGTTTTCTCGACCCCTGTTTTAACAAAAGTCTAAACATTTATCAGTTCAATATATGAAATGTCCTCCAGTAAATTGGGGGGTAGACTCCAATTTCTGATCGCTAAGAGTCTAATGAGATTTCTTAGAGGCTTTTTAGTGTGCGTTTTCAACGATAATGGCATACTGTGTCCATCCACAAAACACTTCATATCATAATTTTCTCTGCCTCTGGAAGCCTCGGACTTAAATTTTTTGGGTGAAATCCTGAAAAACTCCCTTTAACTTCAGCAGGGCAACAATTTCACTCTGTTTTTTCTGGAGGAGTTATGATTATGCTGTTAGACTTGTTAGAAGAGCATTGTCAAAATTATTGGGAAAGGGAAGAGAGTTTCAGCATTGGGAATAAGTAAGTGAAAATTTTCAAGTGTGAGCAGCAGAAGTATTTATATTGGCAAATAAAAATATTTAATCTAGAGCAGCTGTTCCTAGCTTTTCCTTTATGTGGACCACTACATCGTCATCAAAAGCTTTTGTCCATCACATAAGCAAGCTGTTGTAAACATTTTTATCATGGCCAGGGTTGATGGGGTCAACCTTCTGTATCAAGGAGTGTTAAAAATGCAGCTGTTGCACAAGGATGTTTGTGAAGCTTATCACATTATCCCTCCATCATCCATGGACCACCAGTGGTTGACGGACCTCAGGTTGGGAACCATTGTCTAGAAGTCTTCAATATTATTGTCTAAAAATAGTTTGTCTAAAAGAGTAATATCAGTGTGCCTATGCGTTTTCTTTTTAAAGTATGCATTTTTTTATGGGCAGAACAAAGTGTTACATTCCAAAAGATGTAAGATTTTCTAAATGGAAATGTGAATGTAGATACAGTTAGGCTGACAGTAATTCTGTCTTGGTGGTATTGAGACTTTTGAATGTTCATTTGAACTTCATTCTCTCTTCAGTGCCTGTGTGAACTAAAAGATGTTTAAGATCACAACTAGCAGCACTTTCGGGGCACAGCATACATACTTTACTAGTCCTGATTTTGTTCCTGGCTTTGAGGAATACAGACTTACTCAAAATGGAGTTTGAAAGTTACCCTGAAAATCAGACTTAAAACAAGCAGGAAATCTACAATGGCCTTCATAGACACAAGCACCTAATGTGCATGGTCTTTTTCAGGATATGGTTGTAAAGGAAATCTGTTCAGGGATTTGAAAATTTGACAAGTCCAAAGCCTGTTACTAAAAAGTTGCTCTAAAAATGAAACAAAGAAAGCTCATGCGATAAATTTGTTAGTCTTGAAGTGCTACAGGTCTCATAGCCTGGTTCAGGAAAACAAACAAACGCGGCTACTTCTTCGAATCTAAAAATGAAAAGACAGTAAAATAGGTTATAGGAGTTGTACTTGATTCAGTATGATTGAGAGCCTAATTCAGCAAATGCTGTGGAACGCCTGTTGAAGTTACTGTTAAGAGTTATCTCTTTATGGAGCAAAGTTGGACCCAAATTAAGTTACAGTAAAAACAAAAAAAATCTGTTGTGTGCTTTTCACGAGTAGTTTGTAACCTTAACAATTTAAATACATTTTCAGGTCTTACATGCCCTAGTGATAAAACCTAAATCTGAGGGCTTTTTCATCTGAAATAAATTTACCACTTTTCTCTCTTTTTTTTTTTTTGGTTGTTTTTTGTTTTTTAATTTAGGGGGAAAAAACTATGAATGTACTTACATTGAGAGTACTTTTTATTTCATCTTCATTAGTTTATAGTCCAGTCAAGATTGGTGAAAATACCTGTAGAGAAACAAATATAAGTAATATATTTTAATATTACAGATTTAGAAATGGCCATTGCTTACTGGAATTTAGTACTTAATGGAAGATTTAAATTCCTAGACTTGTGGAACAAATTTTTATTGGTAAGTTTAAACCTTTTATATAATATAAATTGGGCTGAAATGGGCTTTTTATTTCTAATGTGAAAGATGAACCCATATATATTTGTCTTTGAAGAGATCATATAACTTATTTTTGACAGAGCATTCTTTTGTGGTGCATGGATGTTGCAGTGTGGCAAATACAGGAGAAATTTGGGGTAGAGTGACTTGCATATATTAGAGGGGTTAGTATTGGGCACCCAGACTTTCAAATTAATTTTGTTCATGGTTTGTAAACTCAGATTTTGGTTTTTTCCAAATAGGAACATCATAAAAGATCAATACCCAAAGATACCTGGAACCTTCTTTTAGACTTCAGTACAATGATAGCAGATGATATGTCTAATTATGATGAGGAAGGTAATACTTGCATTTAGTTTTATTGGCTTCCATGTGCGTGTCTGGGGTAGTATACCTGTCTACTGACTGGCAATCAGAATATCTACACCTCAGTATGTGACTTCCTCTGGGGTTTGAAGACATTCTCTGTCACATGGTTGGAGGAAAACTGACCCTTCTAGCACAGGTGAAAAATACTTGTTTCCTTTTCCCCAAAGCCAGGGTACTACTTAAGATCCTCATGCCTTTCCTACTCCTCCCCCTAAACAAGTTGTCTCCAAATTTACCACACATAAATAAAAATAAATTCACACACCTTGTTTTTGCTTCGGTGCTTCCCCCACCCCTGTGTCTCTGCAGGGCTTCGCTGCTCCTACTGTTTCCTCTGCTGAGAAACATTTTTATGTTCTTTAGCCAGCAGTTACTGATTTGTCAGCATTTCAGATATGGTATTTAAGCAAGAGTGGTAACATGCAGGATGGAGGAAACTATGAAGAAGGTAGTGTTTAGAATTGGATAATCATGAAGAGCACTGTATTTTTGTCAGGAAAATTCATTTAATCTGCAAGGTTTTCTTCAAGACCCATTCCTTACAGTACCCCCATCAGCAGCAAATTCTTTGTTTGAAACAGTGATGTCAACACATTAACATGAAATTAATATGAAATCGTATTGTGAACTGCAATTATTTTGTTGCATCACTCGTGCTGTTAGCTTGGTGCATGCTCTCTTCCCCTTCACAGTCATTAGAAATCTTCAGCGCTTACTTGTCATTGTCAAAATCCAGATTTGAGTTCTGGTTGCCATTTAGACTAGACAGGTGACATGAGTGCTGTGCAGACTGTACAGTCACACTCTCAGGCCGATTATCGAGTTGATTGGCTCTGAAAGGGGTTTTGTCCAGCTTTTCGTGGTGGATGTATGTTTAAATTATGTGTTGGGGGGGAGGGGGTCCCAGATGAGGAAGAATTTTTAACCAAATGTTCAATCTCAATAAACAGAATCAAATAAAAATTATACTGTTACAACTTTCACTAGCAAAGCTAAGTTGCAAAGAATCTATTTTGATTTTTGAAGTTTTTTTCCCCCCAAAAATTGTAAAGCTCTACATTGGGGGGAAAAAAGGATTTATTGACCTAATTTCTTACTTGCTTTTGTCTGTTCTTTCCTTGTAGGGGCATGGCCAGTTCTTATTGATGACTTTGTGGAATTTGCACGCCCTCAAATTGCTGGGACAAAAAGCACAACAGTGTAGCACTAAAGAACCTTGTAGAATGTACATAGACTGTACAAATAAATACAATGGAAAATTGCACAGTCAATTTCTGCTGGCTGGACTGAACTAAAACCCAATCCTCACTGTATGGGTTGAGGGTTGAGACAAACCTTTAAGGATACACCTTGGACCATATCATTCACTCATCTACTAGTGATTTGGGCTTCTCTTCTAGTCTGAACCACTTTTGCCAGTTATAATTCCAGCGTTGTGGATTTCATCTTATTTTTGTGGACCACCCTTGTTTATTCTCCCATAAGTCTTAGAAACTTCATGATGATTATTTTGAGATTTCTGGTTTCGCATAAAGCACAAAGCTGTCTTCATCAGACAACCATTTGGCATCTGCATTATACAGATCAACATCACAAACTTTTTTTTTTTTTTTTTAAACTCCTTAAATATACACTTTGAGCTTGTTGCAGAGACTATCCCGATAGCAGTTCCTTTAAGAGTGATATATTTAAGTGTACCAGGTCTGGTATTTTTTCTTTCATGGCAGATTACAGCTGTTGTCCAAGTGAGTTTTGAGTATCTGATTAAAAGTGGTAGAAACAACCAACAAAAACGTGAATGTTGATACTTGGAAATCTAGGTGCCTATATGAAAGGGTTTATTGTATCTCAGCTGTCTTTGTAAAAATGTTGAAGTACTACACAACTACTGTGCACTTACAGCATCCCTTGTTTGATATTATGGTCAGCCTTCCGAGAGCTTCGTTGAGATGAGCTACGTGCGTAACAGCATCTAATA
Organism: Podocnemis expansa; assembly: GCA_007922195.1. Lineage (NCBI taxonomy): Eukaryota > Metazoa > Chordata > Testudines > Podocnemididae > Podocnemis > Podocnemis expansa. The sequence goes on along the minus strand of ML682074.1, from coordinate 7,680,390 downwards.
TTCTCTAGGATATCATCTGTTAAATCAGAGTTCATTGCAGTTTTAAAATGATTATCTGTTCAGGAAGGTTTTATCATTTTTGTGGAAATCTAAAACTTGAATAACATGCTGAATTTGTGTCTTATATTTTGTACACAATACGGTATTTTAAATTCAGGCATAGGTTTCGATGGTTGCGGTATGAAATAACACATGAACCTGCTTTATAAGCAGGTGGCAAATCTGATATGAATCTGAGTTTTGAAGTGATTATCAAGGGCCATGCAAGTTAAAGTTTTACAGCATTCTAGGTACTGCCTTATGGACAAAGCCCATTTTCTCAGTTACTTATTTTCTTTAATTTGACTACAGGTCATTGTGGTCACCAATTATTGATGTTAAAAGTAAAACTCTCCCAAACAAGCATAGATCAGATGCAGAATACTACAGTGATTTCTTTTGTTTCCTTACATTATTTTGTTGATCCACCACTACTTCTATTTATCTCACTGCATGTAACTAAATTAGAACTGTTTTCACTTCAAAGCAGGGTTTTATCTTGTTCTTTTTTAACATTACAAGAGTCCTTGAACTGCTTTCATGTTGAAGATGCCTTTTCACTCTTCAGTTGCTGACGTATGAAGAAGAGGCTATTGTTTTCTTGAAATAAAACTTGTGTAAAACAAACTAGAAGATGCCAAGTTAGGATATCTTTAAAAAATTGATGATAGTAATTATTAGGACTAGGGTACTTATTTGGATACTCCAGCCGGTCTCATGTTAAGGTCATAATTACTGTCAAAATCAGTAAGTGGAACTCGCACTAAAACAGCAGCATGCTTTTATGCAGATGCTAAAAAGATTTTAGGAGAATTTGAGTATTAAACTGCTAAATCTTTTACCTTGTGTGCTTTGAACTTAACTTAAAAAGTAGACTCCCTCCATAGCAGTGTTCTTTTAATAAAGTCCAGTCACGCATTTATTTCAAGAATACAGTTCTACAAAATACATTGCAAATTTCTACTCCAGCTACTGGAATTGGCTTTGCCAAAAATGTGTGGAGTGTGGGTTTTTTGGGTTTTTTTTTGTTTGTTTGTTTGTTTGTTTTGATTTCAGTATTTCTTTTCTCAATTTTGTGTAAATATAAATGGGGGACTTGAATTATGAAATCTCTACAAGATATATATGCGTGCTGTTTTCTGTCTCAAGGGGTTTGGTACAGTTTCAGGTTGATTAGTTCAAGTATGCTGTGTTTCGAGACGAGCTCTAATTAGCTTTTATCCCAATACAGATGTTGGTCACAAAAATCTGATATTGGTTAGTGGCATAATGCTGTGGTGTTTTAAAGAATATTCCTTATGAATGTGAGACCTTTTCAACAAAATAGTGTTGTCATCTGTTTGGTACTACACACTTATAATTACTGTGTAATTATAAAACAAATACATTACATAAAGCTTTGAATAATTATGTAGCAGAAAAGTTAGTCATTCATGCTGTAATGGCATCTTAGAATTTAACAAAACAAATAACTAAAGTTGGACACAAGCTTGATTTAATGGTGTGGCTATTCTAAGGATAAATGCCTGGTTTACAGGAAATATTTTGTACTGAAAAGTGCTCAGACGTGGCCATGTGTTCTTCCTTTATATATGTGTGGGTTTTTTTAAAGAATTCAAACAGTTGGATTGCTTTAATTCATAAGTGCTTAAGTCCTTAATTTGATGATTTCCCCTTAATAGATCAGTTTCATTTTGCCAAATGTCAAAAAATGGGTTCAACACTTAAAATGTGTAATTTGTGTTTTATACATTAAAAATGTACAAGATTAGACGTGCCCTGATAGAGAACACTTAAGATCAAGATTATATTTAGTAAAGAACATCATCTGCATATCTCTGTAAGTTCAAATGTAATTTCTTACAAATCCCTCTCGTTACCAACAGAGGCAATAAAGCTCCGGTGAAATTGCCATGACTAAACCTTCTGATGCATTGTTTTAGTCTGTTATTTGTAAAACTTGCTTCTAGACTTTTTAAAAAAAAAAAAATATATGGAATACTGTGTCCTGAATAAAACATGCACTAAATGCAAGCTTTTGGGGGGAAAGAGATCTAAGAATTGATACAACATCTCACCTGCCACTTAATCTAAATGTTTACAACTCAAAATGGAATTATTTTTGTCCAGCTGTGCTGCATCGACGTTACCTAGTGTGTTGTGGAGGAGATCATAAGTACATGCAGGGCATTTGTTTAAATATGGCTGGTTTGAAGACTACAGTATAAGTAAATGACTTTTTTTTTTTTATTGAACAACTTGTTATTAAATAAAGTAACTTATGAATTGCTTCAAAACTGTTTTACAATGAAATCCTTACTGAGAAATCGTTATTTAAAAAAGATATAATTTTTTAAAAATGCGTTTAATAAACTTTTGTCATTCACACTTATTTATATAATTTTTCAAGAAGTCTCTGTAGATTTTATTTGAGCACGATGGCTGCATTGACTGTCCTTAGGTTTTTAAACACTTGGTGCTATTAGCCTATCTGACCTCGACAGAAATCCAATGAAAGGCCTGCTTGGGAAGAAGTTAGATTTCATCTGGAACAGTTATTTGTATTTTAATAGGAATGCTACACATGAGCAGCTGTGTGGAGTCATGGTAGTAGAAGGAAACCCTTTGAGAAAACTCTCATTTTAAAGTAGGAAGCAGTCACTGGTTGTGTTTATCATTAAATTACAAAGTTGCTAATCGCTCCTAGATTTTTAAGACCAGAAGGGCCCATTGTAATAATTCATCATGACTTTCTGCATAACAAGTTAGAGAACCTCACCCAGCAACTTATGCTTCAAGCCTTTGTTTGAGCATATCCTAGAGAAAGTGTCTTGCTTTAAAGGCTTTTGAGTGATGGAGAATCTATCAGATCCCTTGGTAAGTTATCCCAATGTTTCCAAAGAGCTCTGCTTTGGGGAAAAAAACAACAAAACTGCTCCTTATTTCTGTTCTGGAATGGTCTAGCTTAGCTTCCAAACATTTGATCTCATTTTGTCCTTAGCTGATGGAGCCTTAGAAATTCCTTCCACACACAGGTCCTTTGTAGCCAGTGATCAAGTAATGGCTGAAAGAAGGTTGAGAAGTGACAAGTGATCGCTCTTAGTCTATTTCTAGAAGAGGGAGGCTGTAAAGAAAAGTCCTGTGCAGAAGTCATTTAAGTTCAGATACTTTCTTTTGTAACGGCTTTTTAATTGAGTGTAATGTGGCTTCAGAATAGAATGTCTTGAAATCTTTCTCACATATATTCGGGGAAGTGGGATCAGATTTTGAGACAGCAATATATACTTTGGGGCCAGCAGTGCCTTTCTGTTCTGTGTCTGCAACACAACCCAACTGGGGTCCATCAGCAGAGCTCCTAGGCGCTATGATAATACAAATAATTTCTATAGTAGAACCTAGGTAATGGCAGCAATGGGCTACAGTGAGGTGATGCTGTCTTTCTGCTGTTCCAGACAGCTAGAAATGCACTTCCTTTAGGGTCTGGTTCATTTTGCAAATGGATCCTTAGGAGATCTCAACCCCAGACTCACTAAGGTTCACGTATGTTAGCACATGAAACAAACAAGCAGTCCTGTGGCACCTAAAGACTAACAAATTTATTTATTGCATGAGCTTTGGTGGGAGAGAATCGCACTTCATCACATGCTTTGAAGACAGGCGAACTTTCAGAACGGAAGGAAAATAAATACAGGGAAGTGCAAGTCACAGGATCAGGTCACACTGTAACAGCAAATCAAAGCAGTTAAGATTCAAACACTGGGGAATGGCAGATGGAGGAAGATGAGGTCCAGTCAGCTGTTGTAAAGAGAAAAAAATCCAAAGTCTGTATTACATGATACTTAAATTTGTTAGTCTTTAGGTACCACAGGACTCCTTGTTTGTTTTGCTGAACTAGAGTAACATGGCTACCTCTCTGGAAATTATCAAATGTGTTGTCTCAGGCTTGTCTTGTTTTAGCCAATGCCATGTCAGCCCTAAGACTTTCCTCATCAGATGATTCTCCTAGCCCTGCTGTTCATGGTAGCTGGATGTCCTTTTTTTCCATATGTAAGGAATATTAAGAAATATGTTTAAAATAAGCATAGCTTTGATATTAAAATTAAAACCAATGCACGCGTATGAACTAATGGGTAGTGCCTTGCAACACGCACATGGCAAGTGTAAAATCTGCAGAACCGAGCCAAAGATTTCCAATACTTAGAATTTGTAGTTCGGCCATCTCTTGTCTTTGTGCCCAACAAAGGAATGTCAACAGGAGCGGTCCAACTTACTGAGAGAGCTTCTGCTCTTAATGAAAAAAACACTGATGGCACATACTTATCCTTATTGCTACAAGCTAGAAGAGGTTGGAAACGGGATGGGTGGTGTAAATGTATTTTGCATGTCTGTTACAGAACGGCTCAAGGCTGAATTTGGATTGCTGAAGGCAGCATTGGCAGTTCAATAATGATTAGCCTGTAAAGGCTTCTCTTGCAGATCTCAAAGCGTTCATGGTCCAGCACGTGTCTGTATAATAGGGTAGAGGTGAACCCCTTTTGTCAGTGAGGCTTCCAAGGTACAATTTTAATCTAGTTACCCAGTATCACTACATGTACCCGTACTTTCTGCACCTCTTGCAAAAATCAGGTGGCCTCAGTGGTTAAACTGTATTTTGATGGGGCCTGAACCCCTCCTAATCTTTGCCCCCTCTCTCTGCCGACTCTCCACCCCTTCCCCTTTTGCCTCCCCCTTACCTGGCCAGGCTGCTCCCACCCGGAGTGCACATCTGAGCATGCTCAAGGCTGGAGATTTGCAAATTCCCCCGAGCCTGTCCTCAGGTCCTGGGCCAGGGCAGGACGGAACATGAGTGCCACTCGATTTTTCCGGGCCCTGGAACTGCATTCTGCTGTGTGCTGGCTTGCTTTAACCCCTGGGTGGCCTAAAGATGGAAAATCTTGCTATTTCTGGACAAAATAAGTTGACTCTTCAAACAGCTAGAGGGCCAGATTTGATCTGCTGTTAGAGCAGGTGCAACAGAGACTAAGTAATATGACTTTCCTCCTTAAAAAGGCTGGCTGGGGAGGTTTAAGGACAGGGCTGGTTCCCTGTCTGAAATGATGGGCTACAAAAATAAGGAACAGGGAACAGGAAGTCGGAGAGGATAATTTGCATTATGGTAGCACCAAGGAGCCACAGTCATCAACCAGGACCTCCCCCAGCTAAGTGCTGCATGAACAACAACAAAACCAACTCCTGCCTCTGAATACATAGAAATCAAAGTGTGTAATACATTACCAGATGATTACATGGAGGACCTTTTCTCCAGTGTCACACTATTTTAATTCTGTTAAATAGCTTCCTTCCTGCCTCTGAGTATCATTACAGGAAGGTCTCAGAAGCCTTGTAATTCTCTGTTTCCCAGCATGTCACTGGAAGCAACATCTCATTTTGTTAATTTTTGTATCAGGCTGACAGGATTGCCTTTCTCCAGGTCTTTTTGCTGCCCTCAGTCAGAAATTTCTCTGTCTTCCAGTTTGTTTTGTTTAGGTTCTTTTTCAATTCCTTATTGCTGTGTTGAAATGTTGAACGCCACCCATGATATTGTCCTTCAACATGAAGTGGACATCCTCATCAAGAAGGGTGCTGTCAAACCTGGTTTGTGGCAGGGGGTTTTACTTCCTTTACTTTCTCATCTCACAGGATGAGGGCTTCACTCCTAACCTCAAGCTCTGCATACGCATTACTTTCCCCAGCCAGCCCAAGTTCCCTATGGTGATACGTCCATTCCCTCCCTTGCGCGGGGTGGCGGGGGCGGTGGAACGTGGTTTGTAGCTCTCAACATGAAAGCCAAATATTTCTCCATTGCCATGCACCCAACCAATTTGATGTTCTTTTATTTCCATGTGAGTGATAACCACTATCAATTCAGGGGCCTTTGAGTTGGTGTCACCACAGGCCTCAGGCTCTTCCCCAAGTCTTTGTGGTGATGCCGGCCAATTTTAACTAAGGGACAGACTTAGTTTTCCTCTCTCTGGACAACTGGCTGTTGATTATTTTTGTCCCTTTCGAAGACAACCATAGCCATTAGTGTCCTCTGCGCACCTCTCTGAGTGATCGTGTCAAATTCGTGCTCCACCTGGTGCAGATGAGCTATGTCATTGGCGTGTGCCTAGACGCCGTTGCAGCATGCACCTTCCAACCAACCAATGACCCCCCCACACACCCAATTGGCCTTGAGCAAACCCTGTGCCACAATCCATGCATGACGGGGGGGGCCTTAGTGGCTCTGCCTCCTCTGGTCAATGGTCGCCCACACATAAGTGACAGACCCTGCACGCTACAGCTGCAGCTTCTCTCAGTCTGCAGGCCTCATTTCGACCACCTGGACTTGGCTTGACCGTTCCCAGCTGGGTTTGTGCATCATGCGTGTGGTGAATGGATCCTATTAGGTCCCCTGGAGCACTTTGTTCATGCCCCACACATCCCCCAAGTCATCCTCACTACTGATGCCTGCTAAGTCACACACTGCGCAGGAGAGGTGGACATCCAGGGACGCACACATACGGTAGCATTGTGTGCGCCCAAGGGTTAAAGTAAGGGCGAATGCACCGAAACGCTGTTCCAGCACATACACGTTAGGGCACCTAAATAAATATAGCATAATGGGGGCAAACCGCGCCATTTGGGTGCATTCCCCTCCCCTTACATTACGCCTTGATAGAGATGGAGTTCAGCCTGCCCCCCCCCCCCCCCCG
>ML682074.1:7272447-7668617 GCA_007922195.1 Podocnemis expansa | reverse complement strand
AACCACATGAAACCAGCATAGTTGTGTCTAGGTGAGCCACCAGCGGGAGCAGGTGCTGCCTCCCCAGCATGCCATAGGACTGCGGCACCCGAGCCCTCCCCAGCGCCATGCCATTCCCTGACCCCCCCCCAACAGCCAGCCCCAGCCTAAGAAATTGCACTGGTGGGTCAGCCCATTCCCCCCCCCCCATCTGCCCTGCAACAGGTGGGGGGGCTCAGCTGGCTTTTGTCATGGGGGGATTGGTTCCCCCCCTCCCCCTACTATGCATAAACGGGAAGGGACGGGGGGGGAACCCTGTGCTGGGGGGGGGCAGATCATGGGCACCAGCTGCATTGCCCCAGGCTCAATAACCCCCCCCAAAGGGCACGGAGGGAGGGGCCCAGTGCCAGCCATTGCCTTCAGGTGCCTTTGGCCCGCAAGGCCCCAGCCCCCCCCGTGATGTTGGCACCTCATGCTGGTTTTGCCCTGTGTGACACCATCTGGGGGAGGCCCGGGCAGGTGGGTCTACGTGTGGTTTAGCCCATGGCCCCCTGTAATCTGGTAGCGCTGCGGCTGAAATGACCTCTGGCCCTGGGGAAACACCCACTGCACTTGGCCTACAGCTCAGGCCACACGTCGGTACGCTCGCAGTTGCAGGGACATAACCGTTTCCGGTGCATTATGGTATATTTGTACCGCAGTGATACAAGCAAGAGTTTTCCTGCATGGTGCGTTGGCTCAGGATGGCATGCGCTGGCCCACCCGTGGCACGATACAATAATCTTTTGCTGCAGCTGCAATCCCATGTTTGGCACAGTCATTCGTCTGGGATTCAGGATACTACATGGTTAGCTCTCCTTCTCTGGCAAATGTCCAGCAAGTTAGGGCAAGTAACAGGGGTTTGTTAGGTTTTGGTGCAATATAGACACATGGGATCCTATTGAGGGCGGACGTGGTATTCACTGCTCAGTGCCAGTAAGCTTGGAAGGCGCTAACCCTGCCCACTTAAGAATGGGACTTTTTTACAGTTCCCTCAATGGTGCCATTCATGTAACTGGCCTTAGCTGCACCCAGCATTTGTGAGCTGCTTGGTTATGGGCTGAGGCTTGGCTGCCTGAGGGTCTGTTCTCAGAGGCATTTTTCCTTGTGCTCCGCTTCTTTTGACGCCTACGGCTAGCACTTCATCTGTTCCCCTCATGGCCTGTGGGGTTGTAGTCATCTCAATTAGTTGGGGACGTTGAAGAGCAAATGTAAAGAGGGATGAAGGGAAGTGTGGGGAGCACATGGCTGAACTAGCACTGTCTACTGTTGCTTTACCTGTTTTACTGTGAAAAGGAGGCAAAGCTGGGTGCAAATGATAGCCGTGTGCTCGTGACCTTGCCCTGCTCATATTTGCTAACAAAAAATTGGGCAGCATGTTCCACAGGCACGAAGTGGCTGTGAAAGTTGTAAGACGGTAGGTCCCCACCTTTTTTGGTTACACCCCGCTGCCTCTGCCCCCGGGAGCAAGGCAGGAGCTGGGCCATGGCCAGGGTTCAGGCTCAGACACCACGCTGGTGACCAGCAGGTGCGAGGTGGGGCTGGGAACTAGACGCTGGAGCTGTAGTCGGACCCTGTCCAGACCTGGTGCCAACAGCAAACGGCTCTTGGGACTGACGAGTCAGTCACAGCGGCAGAGAGTGAGGCCACAGGCTATCAGAGGAGGAGATTGGACAGAATGAGGAAGGATGCAAAAGCTTTCAACTTTTTACTGCCTCAGTTTCCCCCAGTGATTTTTGAGAGGAGGTCAAGGGCTCCTGTGATCATCACCTGCTTCCCAGCACTCTTTGCTCTTCCATTCCCATCAGCCCCACCTGCTCATTTGTAGATAACCAATGGGACATGCTCACACAAGCCCACTGTGACCAGGGAGGCCCAACACAACCCTGCAAGCAGCACACCTTTGTGAGTGCCTGTGTTTTTCCTGCGGCTCCAGCGCTGCTTTTACTTTCTCACTGGCTGTGCCGTCCTTGTATCACCTTTCACACTGGTGGGGAGACACCTGGTCTCTTCTGCCTGAAGGGTGGAGGCATTGCACCCACCACCATTAGCACCTTCTCTCCATGCAGCTTCTGAAAGTAGGGCATGTGCCATATATACACCTTACTCGGAAAATAGGGTTTATGTCTCTTGTGTCTTCTACCTCCCTGTTGGAGTGACAGCCTGCCCAGCCCCTCTCTATTGGGCATGCAGAGCTTGCAGCCACATGCCCCGAGCCCAGCGGTAAGAGAAATGTGATCATCTTCTCTCAGCCAACTCCCTTGTTTTGGGTGCTCAGGGACTGAGAGCCAGCCCTGATCGGCTGGGCCCCCCCATCTGCACAGGGGGAGCAGAGCATTGAGCTTAGGAGAAAGGAGAGCAGCAACCCAGTCTCCACGGCCTCTCTCTTCAGCTGGGCGTCCTGTGCCCGTTTGACTCTTGCCCTTCTTACCCATTCGCAGCCTCTCCCTTGTGCTGCTGCCCATTCTCTACTTGCGGATGGTGGTCCTCTCGCTCCTGCCTCACCCTCCCCATTGCTCACATCTCTTCCTTCCCTCTCTGAGGGCCCTACCCCTTATTTGGGGCTCTCTCTTAAATCAGCGCCCCCCTCCTCTACTATCACCAAAATAAACAGACCAGGTCCAATCATCTTCACTGGGCTACTCTATTGCCTATTCACTCACCTGTAAATTTTGTCATTTTAGTCCATGAGCTGTTCCCAACTCCATTGCTCACTCACAAGGTACTTAGGAAGGGCTGCTACACTAGCTTTCCCACTGCTCATTCGGCCTTTCTGCTACTGCCGTACAAAAAGCCAACAAGCTGGCCTCCAAGGCAGCACCGCTGCTCATTTCCCCTCAGCATGGGGAGAGTCTCATCTCCCCCACTTCTAGTATCGCCTCTGTCTTGTCTGGGAGCTTTGGAGTTTTGTCCACCTCTAGGCATCAAAGCTGCCCCTGGACAAGAGACAAATGTGGATCTCTGTCCCATTCACTTATCAGCTCAAATATACAAGGAGTCCTGGGGCACTTAAAAGACTACCAGATTTATTGAATGAGTTTTCATTGGAGAAAATCCCACTTCATCAGATGCATCTGATCAAGTGGGATTTTCTCCCACAAAAGCTCATGCGATAGATAAACATTAGTCTTTAAGTGCCACAGGACTCCTTGCTTTTTTTGCTGAATTAAACTAAGATGGCTGCCCCTTTGGAATTTGGCTTTTTTTCTTTTAAGTTTCCAGAATAACATCTGTGTAATTCATATTTGACAACATCCTTGCACTATCATGTGACTTCATCTAACCCACCTTGACTGCTTCTCTCTACTTATCTAGCACTGGCTTTCCCTGTTCCTTCCTGCAGTTTCCAGTATTCACTCTCCTTGTCTGTATCCTACTTAAAATTCAAGCTGAAATCATAAATGATACATGGCTCTTAAGCAGGGGTGTGTGTGTGTGTGTGAGAGAGAATCAAGGGCAAAGCACAGTAGGATAATTTACCTGAAAACAAACATGTTGAACTGTGTTTCTGATTAGATTCACAGGTATCTTCATTTGAAAGATTAGAGGACGAGGGACAAAAGAGCTGTAATGTTTTTAATGCAGAGCAAACGTGTTTTTGAAGATATGAGTCTGCTTGCACATGATAAGAAATTTCACTAATAGCCTTTCAGTGCAAGAAAACAAAAACCAAGCAAACAAAAAGCACCTACTCTGCTAACTGTAAAATTGTGTTGAAGACCAAGATAACGTGAAATTAAAACCTGGGTTTCCAACTATGACTATTTACTCTGTAATGCTGGGAACAACAAAAAAGGAATGTTATTAGAGAACAAAACTTCTCTTTGTTGTTTAGAAATTCTTTGACACTGATTTGCGGCTACCTGAAAAATTAGCAGCTCTACACTCAAGAATGTGCTGAAGATTACCGCTTGCTGCGGGTACCTCACTTGGCTCTTGAGGGGATTAAATAAAACTCCCAATTTTGGGCAAGAGGATGCTATGGAGCATCAAGAATGTAAAGCAACTGTTACAACAGCACCAAGGCAATTTATGCACTGTACTATTGTTATGAAATCATGCTGTTTCCCCCATACACCATGATGTATATGTACAATACATGCATCAAAATAAGACATAGTTCAAGGCAAATCACAATTAAAAACAAACCAACCCAGCTAAAAGTGAAAGATTTATTTAATAAATAGAATTTCCATAAACTTTTTAAAACAACTTTACTGACAGATCTGTACAATGAACACTCTGTATTAACTCTGCTGTTAATCAGAGGATCTAAAAAGAACAGTAGAGGCAGCACAGTGTCTGAGGTCTGAAATTCTTTGTACTAATTATTGCTACAAGTGTACAGTTGATGATGACCCTTAATGTTTAAGTTATAATTTCAGTCAACATGGCTCTTAACGTAGCATCCAATCCTTCTTGCATGAGTACGAGTCAAGTTTTTCCTCCCCTAAACCAAACGGCGTATGATCATGGTTTTAAGGGGAAAAAAGTTAATATGATTTATTTTTCCTAACTGTACATAAGAAATAAAAACATTTAATGGGACACAATCATTTAAAATATAGTAACCTTTTGGTATAGAAATGACATTTTATTTATATCCAATACAGCTTTGGTTTTCAAATCATCTGCTCCTGCTTCTTAAATACCTACATGAAATGTGTTATGATCTAGCCTACTGTCAAGAATCAACCAGCTCTTTTGAAATATGAAACAATTTCTTTTAAAAATGTTGATAATAAATAATGGTATTCACTGTTACTTTAGATCATGTTTAGGCATATTTAGATGCATCTTATAAACAATTCACACTGTGGTGTAATCAACAATGTTTTTTAGGATGCAGCTTTTCACATTATATAGCTTTTTTGTCCCAAGCCTGTCAACTTCATTCAAGTTCCATGCATCTATACACACTGGAAACAAACAAGTCTTATCTATGACGACGACGGATGTTTACAATTAATGCAAAACCATGCGCATTACACCATGGTACTAGCTAGAGCTTGGTGAATACGTCTAGAAAGTGATGGAAACCATCCTAGGGAAAACCATGAGGTAGTGTGGAGAGCAGCTGGGGTCTAGATTTAAAAATGACTGCCTTTGAAATCTGTATCAATATTTAGCTGCAGAAATGGTCCTTTAGAAAACAAAGAGACATGCAAGTACTTCTGTGAATGTGTGAGAGAGAAGATCAGCGCCAGAAGTATTCACTGAGCCATATTAAAAGCTCCAATTTCCCTTCTCCTGTTCATAAAAATTAAGTAATCCAAAACAGGGAGAAGAAACCAGACCTGTGACTGAAGTGATAAATCGCATAGCCTGGGAAACAAATAGTAAAAGGAAGGAATCTACAAACCACCAGTAGAAGGAAATGTTTGCTTAAAACATCAATCTGTAAAAGTCTATTCACAGATAATTTATGAACAGAAAAAGGGGTAACTTAATTCAACTTCTTCATTACAAGACTCACCCAACTCTAGTAATGTAACTCAGTTGGAAACCATGGTGATCATACAATAATTACACAGTTACTAGGGAGTTAACTTCCATTAAATAGCCATATCACTACTGTATTTTGTACAAAAAGAAATCAACATAACATGGTAGATGATTCTCCAGAACAAATGGTTTTGGTAGCATATAGTGTTAAGTACAATTGGAGTACATCAAGCCTAATAATCATAGAAGTTAAGAAAGTCTGTCAGGGAATCAAAAGTTCTATAGACTATCCTTGTTTACCAACAGCTTTATGACATGAATTTCTAGCACTAAACACAAGACTTTGGAACCACAGAACAGTTTTATCCTATTGTAAAAATAAGGCTCGAGTTCCTACTGTAAATTATGTTGTCTGTTTTAAACAGCAGCAAACAAGAAATCACTTTTGAAACAGTAAAGTTTTCAACATTCCCTCTCTTCACTTCTATTGGTTGTCTGCTACATGATCTTTCAATGGAACATTTTAAATAGTATTTGTATTTATCTTCGTATTTTTAATAAGCAGACTTCGTCATTTTCAGTTCCCAGTGTCTACAGAGAAAACTTTAATCCCCAAAAGTTATGTGAAAGAAAATATGCTCCTCAGCAACCCATTGTTTTCTGTAGCAGATATTAAAGATCTGCTAAGTAACAGTCCAGTTTCATGGTGGCTGTGGACAAAGAACTCTTGTCCATCCGTGTTATCAAATGTACTGCACAATAACAGAAGAATGCATATGTCTTTTGTCTTACTGTGCATTGAGAATGTTTGGAGCAGCCTTTATTGCAGTGAAAAGAAAATCCATAATGAATGCTTTGCTCACGCCTTCACTTTGTGTTTCAAGACTAAAGGTAACTCTAGAATACAACATTGCTATACTGTTAGGGGTTTTTTTGCATGTTCTCAATCAGTTACTGCTGGATACCTGAAGATGGTAGACTTGCTTACTCTCTAAAATTCCTCATACTAATAAATCTTGAACTAGCATAGCACATATACTGGACCAATCAGAGGTATATACAGAAAACCTTTCTTGAGTAAAACCAATTCTAAATTATCTGTGGTACATTACAGAATATTGTTCCTTTTCTTCCTAAGCATTCGTAAAATACAAATTCTGCATCCTATGCAAACCAATTAAACATTCCTGTTAATGAAAAATGTACACTACTGATGAAGTTTTTCTCCAAATAGAGAAGCTCTACCTGTGTAGACAAATTCTTTAGTTCTTCCAATGTTTCTTCAGTGACCTTAAACACAGTGGCAAGGAGGGGAAGCAGGAAGAAGTGGATTTTTTTTTCTTTAACTTAATAGAGGCAAATCACTCTTCAAAAGATAAAAATTGTGCTTGTTTGGCACAAATGTATTCAGCCTTTTATTCATACCATAAAGCAAAAATATATGTGCATGGTATGGAATCATTATAAATGCTTGGAGCTGGATTATTTTTCAAAGCATTTTCCTTTTTTGAAATAAATCATTTACCATAATTTAGGTTTCAAAACAAGTCAGGCTAATCACAAGAACTGATGAAAACCTACATGGCAACACATAGTTTGAGGGATGATTAGGCAACGAATGACACTGACAGACACAGCGTATTTTTGAGAAGTGAAGCATAATGTGCCAAGAAACAAAGATAAAAGAGCAAACAGCAGATATCTGATTAGAATTTGTTTAGAAAATGCTGCCTAAGATTATTTCACAAATAAACATGGCATAAAATGTATTTTCTCAAGAACACAAACCACCGAGAAAACCCATGTTGGTGTTTAACTTGAACATCCAAGTATTTTTATACGATTGAAAGCTGGATAAAAGCCAGCAGTTTCTCAAGAAATTAAGCTTTCCTATAACCATGTTACACTTCTAGTTTCATAAATGAGGATTCAAGATGTCAGCTAAAAGCGATGCATTACTGGGAAAGTCACGTAGAGCAGCAGAGGTAGACACTGGAGTTGGTTAGCAGTGGGGATGACCCAAAAATCTGAAAACAGCAGTGGTGACATTTTGACACTTCACCTGCTACAGTCCATATTCCAGGGGGGTTTGGAGGGAGTACAATCTGAAGACCAACATCTCTTGCAACAGCCCATGCCCCATAGTACAGGAGGACAAGAAGGCTTTCTTTTCATTATGAAAAAAAATCAGTCATGTAATTCACTGCCAGTGCAGGTCTACAGGCATTATCAGTGGAAGCTACAGTGCAGAAAGGGGCCAGCATTTCATCTACCCTACATGCCTGGTCTATATTACCTAGAAATAAGGTAATAATATTGGTAAGAAAGTCTACGCTTCTTTGCCTACACACTAAAGCACTTCTTATTGCCAGCCCTGGTAGATAAATTACAGGTCTGAGTTTTGCCAGTGTAGATGCAGCTTTCTATCAACTCCTCCTACATTTTAGGGGATGGAAATGTATGGGACTTAGTAGGCAGCAAATGATTTAAAATAAGAAGTCCCCAAACATGGTCCAGAGGCTGCAACACCATTCCCCAACCTAGAAGCTGGGATGGCAAAAAAGACTAGTGACGTCCTAGTGAAAAGCAGCCTATATATCTTGCTGATGAATCCCCCGCATCTTTCTCCTCTGTATGTCTCTATGGATAGTAGATTCAGTCCTCCTGCTAGCTGGTGTCTCTCAACTAATGCACTCACGCGCACGCGCACACATGAATTTGTGAAAATTCCTACCCAGTGTCAAGAACTTAGAACACATTTTACAGCAGAGAACATATCTGCAAAAGTTATAATTCTGTCCAAGGTAGCATCTGTGCAATTTGTTTTTATTGAGAAACTTGTATATCAAACCATTTCCATCAATATGTCAGATCTTAAGATATATGAAGATAAAGATTAATTAAATCTTCAAATTACAATATGGACAAATATAAATACATTAAAAAGAATAAGACATGCAACTGCCAAACAATGTTAAAAGGATTAACTCTTTAAATTTTCAATACTTATACTAATGAGATAACTGCACAATCCATTCAACACCTTTCCCCTCCTATTCTGTCATGGCAAGATCAACAGCAGTTATTAAAACAAAAAGGGTATAATGGCTGTCTCCTCAATATCACCTGTAAAGAACAGGAGATGTTTATTATACCTGGAAGATGCACAACGCCACTCTGTTGTTGCAATTTTGAAAGGCAATGTTGAATTTTACTAATATTGCTATTCCTACTCCAGCCAAAATATGTGGATGGTACTTCAATTTCTTAACGGATAATCCAGCTGATTCAATATTTTTTTTTTAAAGTGGTCTACCACTTGTTAATTGACTTGCACAGGGAAGAAACAAGAATTTTGCTTATTTTTAAACTAAGATCAGTGTAACAAGAAGCTTCAATATACATTTAGAATAAAAAAATATATATATATTTGTTCAAGGAGCAAGTTAAATTTACAAATCTAGAATTACAAATAAGTCAGTACCCTTAAATCAATTACTTGGGAGCAGAAAAATCGAGATTTCAAATAAAATGGCAAACAGGATTCTAACCTGTTGGTATGTAATACAGAAAGGAAATGGGCAGAGAAAAGAAACATGAAAATATTTAGCAATCTGGTTATGTGATTAGATAACTTAGTGGAAGAGATGATCCTTCATGGTAATGTTTTGCTGTGCTGCAAGATAAAACCACAAGGTTTATATTTAGTAGTTTTCGTTATGTTAGCTCCTTCTCTAGGACAGGGAACACAGCACTGAACTCACTCAGAACCTATCATCAGTACACATGCACCAAATGGCTTCCACAAGGCATTAACAAATGTCCCCGTTAACAAGTGGGTGAATCCATTGTGGAGAGTGTCAAGATGCTTCTGTCGTTGGTATAGTAGGGATCCGATGAGCTCCATGATCTAAAGTAACAATAAAAGAGAAGTTTGGCTGACTAGGAACCTATAATTTCAGAGAAGAGGGAAAAAAAAAAACAAACCAAAAACCTAAGACCATACAGCAATTTACTCCTTTCTTTAAAACTGGAGTGAGTTAATGCCATCTTGACTCCTGCAATCCAGTCACACAGTCAAAGTATGCTGCAAGCAACAGCAACAAGTATGTCATGAATTTTCCAAACAGACAGTATTTATTTAAAAAATCCCCTATAATGTGACTAAAGATATTTCAACTGCTACAAATTTAAATTACAGGGTGCCTCTCCATGCAGCTAGGACTCATACTTATGCTTTGAAGCAACTTCAATATTATATATGTAAACTCAGGGCCAGGGAATACTACAGTTTATTTTCTGCATAATAAGAGCCTTCTAACACATCCTCCCGATACATAACTTGTTAACTGTAGTGTTCTAATATATTGGTGTTCTATTTATATGTTTTAATACAGAGTCCACAAGTGGCTTAACTTGAACAAGTTTCACCTAATAGTTTAACAATAGCCATTATGTCAAGGAAAAAAGATCCAAATGATGATTGCTTTTGCCTGTGATGTAATCTAACAGTGTTTCTTTCTCATCTTAGAATAAGGTATTTTGCTAGCCAGGGGTGGCCAAACTTATGGAACGCAAGAGCCACACAAGTTGTTTATTAAACCGTCAAGAGCTGCACTAAGGCATATAGCCATATGCTTTTACCTACTAAATTGTTTTGCTGACATTCTTCCGGGAGCCAGTTTTTTCATTCAAGAGCCACATGTGGCTCCCGAGCCCCAGTTTGGCCACGCCTGTGCTAGATGAATAAATACTGCATAAAAGCCACTGCTTTGGCAGGCTTGCTATAGTCAACAGATTAGACTAAATGTTGAAAACAAAGGATAGGAAGGAAGGGGGCCACAAGGAGAAAATTTCTGCTCCAAAACCCTCCTCTGCCAGAAATCTGCTGTTTCTAAATACCATCCACATGTACCTTGACAAATGTAATGGCTAATGACAGGTCCAGATCATTAATGCATGGATTCTACCAGAGGAACCTGTATGTGATTCAGAATTTTTAATAGTCTATTGGCTAATGATTTGACAGACAGTTAATGGAAGAGAGACAGAAATGCATTTGACCAATTTGAAAAAAAATGCTCGATTTCTATTTTCTTTTAAATGAATGAAACCATGAAAAATGTACTTTAAAAAACAGTAAAACTGCACAACAATATGCCATTTGGCTTCTACTCCAAGCATTTGTATACCTTGAGATCAAAGAAATGGTTCCTCTCAAAATTTGATAGCCTATTTAATTTCATATCCCATTATCATATTTGACAGAATATTTGGTGCACATATTGTATACAAACACAAGCTGTGTGTGTTAACAGTATCTGAAAAGTGCTTTTCATTACACAGGACTACAAAGCACTTTGACAAACTACATATACACAGATATCAGTTCACTCATCGGTTATTTGCAGCTATCTCTGTGATAGAATATGACAGTTGGTTAATACTATAAAATAGTTTATTACATCTGAAACTGTATTCATCTTCTAAAAGACAACAGCTACTTGATAAGGTCTAAATTGCATTTGTACCTAAGCCTGATCTAAGCTTACCACAAGTAGTAAATATATTTTGAGACCAGAAGTACTCAATTGTGCCTTCGGTACTTCACAGCTGGTAACTGTGATGGGACTTACATAATTAGTATGTTCAAAAAAAATGTTCAGGGACTTTCAAATTTTGCACAGGAAGTAAGGGGAGAATGTAAGTATACCCTCCTACCACATTTAGACTAGATTTTAAATAGAAATGTTGAAGGGAAGGAGACGGAGTCATTCAGAAAACAAAAATATAAGAAATAAACCTAACAGATTTTTTTTTTTAGTTGATTTCATAAAGTGAAACGGAAAGTGTTGTATAGAACCATTTCAATATAAAAACTCGAGCTGCAGCAGTGTAATGGAACTTCTAAAGCCCTTTGACCAGCACCAAGATAGTTTTGCATATTCATTTGTTTGATGCAATGTTCATTCGAATAATGCTTTGACAACTCTTTCTAGGCTTTAAAATTTTTCAGCTAGATGGCACAGTCATTAGGAAAAGGATTACAAGAAGTAGCAGACAAGAAACCTGAGAAACAGCACAATATTGAAGAAGTGCTGTATATTCTGTCAAATATGGTATTTTCATTATCAACATGTATATGCTTTTTAATCTGAGGAAAAAATATCCTGCTGAATAAGGAGAGAGGAAATAAACCTAGATGTGCAACAGAATGAAAAATGTATTATACCTACCTTTATGAGATCATGAACAACGGCCAAAAGCAATATCACTTCTCAGGTGACAATAAAACAAAACCAAAAAAAAGCGTGTGGAAAATAAACTCTTCTAATTTGCAATGCATAGCTTTCATGTTACAGAAGATAATAACTTAAAATATACCTAATGCAACCACTATAGAAATGTTGGCTTTAGACCAATTAAATGCTCATCTTGTAGTTTAAAAATTCTATTCAACTGTTTATTCTATACATCATGCCTGTTTTCTATACAGCAAGAATTTTGATTTAAAAAAAGTTACTTGATCATAAACCATTCCTTTTTATACAGAATAGGATTTTTTTTTGCATAATTATACCCTAGATTTGTGGAATTAACAAAATTTCATAAGCAAGCCATAATAAAGATGATGATTAGAACCACAGACACTGTGTTAACACAAGATTTTAAAAACCAGAATGTACCATACACCAAATCAACATCTAAAGGTAAAATCAGAACCGACAATGCATGTCAGTTTAAATTACCCATACAAGCTTTTATATTGTCTGAATGATATCACATCCTTTTGTAAAAAAACAAACAAAGTTGTTCATATATTAAATGAGTCCCCTTATAAATATGACAAGTGCAATTATTTTTTCTAGGTTTGGCTTTTGAATAATGCAGGACTGTGATATCATTCAGTGAAGGACAGAATATGATGTACAAAAGGCTTATTTCTACCCTGAAATACCACGACATTTGTTACCTAGTCCTCAGATTTCTGAAATGAGGAGATGCGAGTGTGTTCACTTCAGCAGATCTGAATCACTTTCTCTATTTCTTTAATAGCTATATTTGCTGTAAGGTAAGTCAACATCACTTCTGTCAAACATTTCTGATTATTTGTATATTTTTCTTTCAACAATTCGTGTTTTTACTGATGTGACGAAGATATTTAGCACATTTTTGAATGGCACTCATTTGGCTGACATTTGTTATACAAACAGAAAAATCCTTACAATTGCAGTCAAATGGAAGGCTTTGTTTTGTCAATTAACTGGTTTCTAGAAATAGAGGATAAACATTATAGTATGAAATGGAGTTACAGTTCAGGAGAAATAGGACCCTTTTGTACATCTTTAGAAGAAACGCAAGCTCAAAGTTCAAACATCACTATTTGGAGGATACACATTAGGAATCAAAGGAAAAAGCCTCATGGCTTTACAAATAATGCTTGATCTGAAGGCAAAAGCTGGATCAGGTAAACAAACAGCACAGTGAAGTTTGTTTTTCTAAAGAGAAGGATGTACAAACCAAGAGAAAATACTATATATACACAACACGAGGTCTCATTCTAGAAAGACCAAACAAAAAGTCTGAAGAGAGTTCAGTTTCTTGAAAAAACCTTTTTCTTCTTATTTTTCCCCTAACAAAAGCACTCCCAGGAAGCAAGAAACAGATCTTTCAGATAAAAAAGCACTATAAAGAATAGCATTTCCTGTTTAATTAGGCAAAACCTGCAACTGGTTTGCTATACATCTATAGCTGCAGGCTCATCAGGTTCCAGTTTATAGGAGAATCGTCTGCAGCAAAGGCTATTGAGAGAAATTCCACACCTGTTGACCCGCGCTGGACTACACCTTCCCATTAGTCGTTCCAACATTCTTCTAACAGATGCGCATGCTGTTTCCCCATCTGAGAAGCAGCACATGGAGTCCAAGCAGTTGATACCTGAACCTGCCTCAGTAAGCTGGGGGGAGGGTTTGAGAGAAAAAGACAATAAAGAATTTATGTATTTATGGATTCTAAAGACAAATGTTTCTTGCTGTATCACAGGCAATGCTTAAAGGGGGCTAGTTTTTAACCTTCTATAATGTTAATAAAATATGTTTCTATTTGATGGGAAAATCACTATGATACCTTTGTTTTCTTCTTGTTGATCAAACAAATGGAGCTCTAGAGGCTGCCAAGATTTGGACAGCCTTACTGAACAACTGGCGATTGTTTAACATTCACCCCACACAAGCACCCAGCAAATAAAGACAGTTCTGTTTCTACTACTGCTGTAAGTAATCTGGCTGGCAAATCGTGTTAGTGTGCTCTACCTGTGATGCAAACATAGGGGAGGATCCTCAGCTAGTGCAAACTATCATGGCCGAAGTGACCTAAATGGCACGATGACTATTTAAATCAGTCCAGGATCCACCTGCCCCCCTGGCTTTAGAATTAGTGAGAGTGTGGAATAAGAGATGGCAACCTGCTTAAGAGTAACAGTTTTAAACCACTCAAAAATAATCACAGAACACAGTTTTTAGAAGAAAGTCAGGTTCCATGACAAGCAATAAACTATTACTATTTTATGCTGACATTAAAATATGTGCAGAAGTTACCCTCACTGTCCTGTCTACAAAGTTCCAAAACTTTACTTCAGGTTACCGTTACAAAATCCAGAATATGGATTGCAACTTGGGGTGCCACTATTAAAGCTTGTGGTAAATTGTAAAAACATATACAAAGTTGAATTAACCTCCAACTTTTTGGGATGAGGAGAAAGGGAAGATTTTTTTAAGTCAACATTTAAACACAGAACTAACATTAGTCATTTCCATGCTAGAATAAGGAAAAGTTGAATGTTAGCGTATTAATGAATAAACACCACAACATTAGGATGTGTCAAACAAACCAGAATAACTGAAAAAGGTTACACTAAGAGTTTAGAAAGATGTTTACAAATCACCTATTAACAAGTTCCTTCATGCTACACTTTAGCTGAGTAAGTTTCCTTGGCAGCAGACACAAAATTCCAAATGTTTAGCACTACAGAAAAACTGGAGAGAGCATTTTGATTTAATTTCTGCCTACCTCCCTGCTAAAAGGGTACAGAAATCTACTGAAATTTGTGGTAGGAAAAGCTACCTACCTATCTCAAACTATTTGTTAATCAGTGAAACTAATTCAGTGAGGAATGAAAAATACATTAAACTTAGAGTCTCAAAAGTTAGTCATTCAACACTGCAGATGCAATGCAACAAGAGGAATTATGTACAGAAGTGTTCTTCCTGACTGGATGATATGCATCAATTATTCTGAGGATCCAAAAATTTCCAAAGGGACATTAAGTTGGCAGGAGTTGAGGACAGAGAAATTCACAGAAAGTGCTTCAGTAAATCACAGGAGAGGGTCTTTAAAGAGCCCCATGAAAGAAATTAAGATCTGCCATTTCTACTTACGCTTGGCTCAAAGATAGTGGCAAACGGTCTTTTTCTAATAGAAATTACTGGAGAACATTATATACTAGCTGATCATACATGAAAGAGCTCCATTATTAGTTATTCACGCATGATACACATCCTTTTCTCACTAAATCCATGGAGGCATAGGTGCTAATTTGTGTCTCACAAGTCTCTCAAGAGATAGCTCTTTTACTGGCAGTATTCATACAACCTCATTCTGTCAGTGGTGAGCCAACTTCATGTCCTTATACCCTTTATTTTTATATGAAGAATTCGTTCTTCCCTTAAAATATACCGGATGAATAAGATCTGGCCCATGCAGCAATCCAAGGCCATAATGCTGACTTCAGCAGCCCCAGCTGAGGGACTATCCAGATGACGCAGAGCCAGAGATAGGGCACCCTCAACTCCTGGCAGAGGAGGCATGCTGGGGAAGCAGTCAGGGTGCAATTCGGCTCTAATGACCTCCAGCCGGCACAATGGCTGGGGATCACTGGAGGATATTACAAGATGACAGAGTAGTCAAGAGGCTGCACAAATGTGCACCTGTGGGAGGAAAACAGCTGACACCAGAATTTAGGAAGAAGAGGCATGAAAAGGTGGATCAAAGGATCTTTGTCTCACTCTGCATCGTCAACCTATGGTCTGTCTGTGCAATCTTAAATAATGCATCATGCATTTCTGAACTACTTGCAAAACGTATATAAAAAAGTAGTGATTCCACTGCAAAGGGGGGATGATTTTCAAAAAACAGCCAAAAATAGGAAAAATAAATCTACTTAAGATAAAAATATTTGATTTATAATGGAGCCTAAAGTCAATTTTGTCTTTAGTTTTATGCAATAATAGTGGCTTAATAAGAAGTGAATGCTTTACTATGATTCAAAAGGGTTAATACCACCCATTTGAAAATAGTGACTGTCCAGAATATAGTATATTGATAAATGCAAAGAATTAATATTTGCTGCTTTAATTCCACAGTCCTCCCACTTTAAAGACTGAAAACTGAGTGGAAGCATTAGAAGTTGCAATCCCAAACCCACATCTTCCTCATGTCAGTTATACTATCCAGCTCTTAGTAACACCAGAAATAACATTAGGACAGCATTAAGGAGACGACAGAAAAATAAAAAGGCGTTTGGAGTGCCTGTTCAGTTTAGGATTCATTCTCTTTATAACCCTTCCCTGAATGAGGATTTCAACTTTAGATCAGCATCTCTGCTCACTGTCCTCGGCTCCTCTAGCCTTCCTCTCCAATATGCATAGATCTGATCACTGTTGCGTGCTACACTAAACTAAAGTCTGACAAAAATGCAAGGTGCACTGTGTTGAGCTCAGTTTTAAAAAAA
Organism: Podocnemis expansa; assembly: GCA_007922195.1. NCBI lineage: Eukaryota > Metazoa > Chordata > Testudines > Podocnemididae > Podocnemis > Podocnemis expansa. The sequence goes on along the minus strand of ML682074.1, from coordinate 7,652,365 downwards.
AGTCTCTGGCACTCCTAAGTACATCGCTGACTGGGCCATAACTGATAGCGAAAAAATGACAGCTTAAAGATTCACATAGACTGGAGAAAATGAGACCATTCATCTTTGGGCTGCAAAGACATTTTCAAAAAGCATAGTTTAGGGTTAAGGATCACAAGTCACTGCAATGCAAATGTTTTACCGGGTAATGGATACCATCAATGAAATGAATCAAGAAAAAATTCAATATTATATATTAGAGTTAGTGATTCAATCTGTTAAGTTAAAACAAAAAACATGCCATCATGTAAATTTCCTTGTAAATATTAGAAGCATGGGAATTTCAAAACGATTCCTTGACTGACTATTCATAAGGTACAGTGGGAGTACTACCTAGTGAACGCAAGAACTGTCCAGCTGGCTAGATGGATCAGCTAGCAGTTGCCTACTGTCCTCCCCTCTGTGCCTGCTTTCAGCAAAGTCATATGCTGAGCTGACTGAACCCTTATCCTCTTCCATCTAGAAGGACAGAAAAGCAACAAATCTTATAAAGCACCATACCCGGTTTATTTTAAAACAATCTTTAAACCAATCCTTAAATTTACTGACTTGTTCTTGATAAAACAGTGCACATTTTCTTCTGTGGGAAGATGACAACTTTCTCAAGTCACAGGCAAAGTTATAAACATCAGAATTATTCATCAATGCACATAGATGTCATCACAGAGTATAGTTTGTCAACAAATTAAAGAAAATAGACTTCTTTTGCAAGTAATTTTCAGTGCTGCCCTCCCTTGTTCCCAAAAAGAGGTCTATTTTCTCCTAAGGATTTTTTCTCCATTTTGTGGGGTCAAGTGGGGGAAGATCCTGTCTGCCAAATGACAACTAGAGGCTCCAGTTCAACAAAGAACTTACATTTTGTTGAAGCATATGCTAATGTGCTCTAATGAAAGTAAATCAAAATGCTTAGGTGCTTTGCTGAATCACAGGCCTAGATACTAATATAATTGCTAGTACATAAACACCTGAAATAGATTACGAGACAGTTATTGCTACTCCACTAATAAGCTTTAATATAGCTTCCCATTATGAACCTAATTTTTACCTTTTCCTACTTGTCCCAACAAGAGATTGATTTCCCTGAAATGTCACATCAGATCTTATCTATGGTGTGCTTTCTAGAAAATTTTGCAAACTATAGAACAGGCATTTTAAGATTTGGCATTTCAAGAGTCTCCCTGGCACTCAGTTTTAAAATATTTTCCTAAATCTTTTTGATCAACCATATCTCCAAATGACTTGGTCTACAAACAGCAAATCATTTTTGCTATTTGTATTGTGGCAGTCTGTGGGGACCCCAGTCAACAGAGCAGTGTGTCACTGTGCTAGGCCCTATACAGACATAAAACTAAGAAGTCCTTGGGACCAAAGAGCATACAGTCTAAGCTCATCATACTAAGGAGAGCTGCCTGGTGCCCTGTAGTGCATGTCTAGGTCTAGGAGACAGCAGGGAGAAGTGAAGTGGGGAATTGAAGGGTGAGGAAAAGGCTAGTCTACTTGCAGAGCGATGACATGTACAATATCAATCCAGTAGAAATTAATGCGCTCCTGGCCCCAGGCTTTGCTGCAGCTGCTGCTGACCAGAGTGAGGCATGATGGTTAAGAGGAAAACTAGGATGAGGCAGGAGTCAGAAAAAGAGTATGGGTTGGGGCCATGAAGACTCTATAGGTGTGGTTTGTAGTCTTGGAACGGAGAGCTCTGGGAATGGCAGAAGGGCATTGAAATGAAGGGAAAACAAGGAGCACGAGTGGAATCATTTAAGAGGAGGTGGGCAGAGAGTCAAGGAATGAGATTTATCTATATGAATAAAAAGTGATAACATTTAATTCCCATCTTTAAAACTTCAAGCATCAGCGTTCTGAGTGGATAAAAACCTTTCCTGTTTCCTAGGATTCCCCTCTGCTATACACAACCTCAATATGTCAAGTGTAACACTCTCCTCAACACAAACTTTCACGGACATGGTGAAGTCTGTAGGAAAGGAACCCATGAGAAAAAACTCTTAAGATGCACTACTGGCTGCACTACTCACATGGACCATACATACTAAGTTAATTTAAACTTTTGGCACCTCGTTCTAAACACAGAGCACTCCCAAACACAAACTTTATTGGGTGGCAGGGGGGCAGAAATTGAGTTTTACTGGAACCCAGTTAGCTTCCAAAAACTATATACTATAAAACATATTTTAATTCTATTATGGACCCAAGCAAGCATTCAAGTGATTATGTGGGTAATGTAAATGAGGTGGGCTGACAATGAGCCTTTAATTATATGGCAGGACCCTGGCTGTTCTCTCTTTCTGTGCTTTTTTAGCAGGGGTTCACAAGACTTCAATGGAACTCAACACTTGCTTCTTCCTACATTAGATTTTTTTGTTTACGTAGATAAGCAAATGGACTTTACTAGTTCTCTTACTGGTCCATCCAAGTCCCCATGTGTAGCTGCCCAGCTCCCATCTGAAAACTACAGACAAGAGTCAAAGAAATCTGATGCCGGGAACTGGACAAGATAGGGCTCTTGAATGGCATCTGTTCCACATCATCTGCAAGCCTCCTTAACCTGGGGAACTACATAGCAAGCAAATCTAGCAATCAAAACCTTAATTCAAACAGCATGACAACATTATAACGCTCATCCCCTATTGAAAATAAACTCTTTAAATTCACCTATCACATCACAGATGCAAAGACAATTTTTAATAGGTCTGTATTATATTGAATCCGACAATTGCATTGTACCTGTCACAACTCAATTACTGCACAGTACCATGTACACTTTATGTATGTAAAGAAATTATTGTTGTGTCACAGAGGGGCTCAATGGAGTTTTAATTTTTGAAGTTTGAGAATTTTTGTCAATTTCCAAAGGGATAGCTTATAACTTGGGAGATTTAAAATGCCAGAACCTGCTTCACTAATCATTTATTCCAAACGGGCAAAGGGTATCTTAATTTCCTAAATCCTTTCTTATCAAAATTTAGTATCAAGGAAATCCCTCAAGTTTACAGAATATTCACTTGCCTTTTAATGAATGTTTTAATGCTTTGAAACCATTAGTAAGTAGTATCTACAGAAAGCATTAATTTTCTCTTTAATAATGACAAAACTGTACTTTGTTTTTAAGAGAACTCATAAGAATGTTTTGTTTATCTATAGGGTAATAAACCTACTCCTTGGATTGTGGAATTTAAAAGGTAAAGTCCAGCACATTCGATGGAAAAAACCTTATGTCAGTAAGATTAATGAAGTAGTGCCCCTCCCACCCCCCATAAAGCCAACTTACCTTAATTTTGTGCTGAATTTCAACACAATTTACTTCCAATGATACTCAAAAATCTTAGTGGTAGACTTCCTGGTGTTTCTGCTAGAATGAGTTGCATTACAAGTATAACAACATGGTAATAACTGAGAAGAATGAGATAATTATTCTGAATTTCTCTTTGGGATGACGCCACCCAGCCTGGCAGAGAAGCCGTAAAGTCTACAGCTGAGATTTTGTAGGTTTTTAAGTGTTAAATGTCTCAATTATTTGTTTAAAATCTAGCACTTCTTTTATATACACCAGCTTCCTCTAGTACTGTTCTTATTTTGAAAGATGCACATCCATCAATATAGATGTCCTAGAGCAGACTTACTGGCACCATCCCAGATTTGGACAACCAAGAACATTATATGCACAAAACTGTGTTTTTAATTTTTTGTTGATGGGAAAGTGGAGGGTTAGGTAAGACTGCGATGAAAGTTTGGTCCTTAACCTTTGCTGCAAATTAAAATTTTTATTCTTATAGATTTTTTGTTCTTTTAAAATGGCAGATCAAAGTCCTAGAGCATTTCACATAGTGAGATTGAGTGCATTAGAAAAGTTTCAGCTTCTTAGTATTTTATCTCAACAACAGACAGGTACACTTTAATCTTTTTGAATACTTCATATGTTTTACACCCAAGTACTTTTAGAAACAGACATCTATAATACATGGAAAATAAACAACACTCGCTTGATAGATGCACAAAATAAAAGCAAGAGTATGAAAAGTCTTAGTTGCTGCACAAATGTATATTTACACCCAAGCAAAAGATGTTCTGTTTTTACAGCACAAGTGAAAGCAAATTAAAATGGCCAAACAATTCGCAAGAAACTGCTGCCTAAAATACAAGGGCCTCTCTGTTGTGGTCTTGTGAAGCTGTAGTTATCCAACATGCAGACAGCACTGTTAATTTTGACCACTCAAAGCAAAAGCACTAGAACCATGCCAGGAACTGTGATTATTTTGAAAATGGATGCAAGAAAGACTAGATCTGTATTCTCAAACTGAGCATCATGCTAGGGATTTTTTCCTTTCAGAACGTTTAACACATGCTACTTATGAGAAGCATTTGGCCTGAAAACACAGAGCAAAGCCAAGAAAGATGCCAAACAGAATGAATCTTCACTATAGTTACTGCCTTTCATCCCACTCTAATATTCATGCCTTTTCCCATTTCTCTCAATAGTAGTTAGTTAACCTTCAACATGCATAAGAGTTGATGAGGATCTGTCCCTCCTACTCTACCTAATTTTGCTCAGCTGATTCCTTGCCCTGGACAATGGCTGCAGTGCGATGAACTCGTCACTTAAAGCAACTCTGTTGGAGTACATCTATAAGTGGACAGAGAAGGGATGGAACACACAAATCAGTAAGAAGTAGGACTTTTCTATGAGAAAGACACACGACAGAATTTTAAAACACATTATTATTTTCTGGAATACACATCATACATAGAACACATTATGAGACTGATACCTGCCAGACTGCTCCTGGAACCATCAATGTCATTTAATCACTGTGGCTGTTGAAAAAGCATCCCTTAATTTTCATATTGGGCAAAATAAACCCTTCAAATACCAAGATGCACTTTCCAGCTACCCTTAGACTCCTCCATCACCAAATAATATTTCTGCTGTTTATCAAAAGATTTATATTTTGACTGGGATTGTCCCCCGCTATCTATTTCTTCCTATTCAGTCCCACCACAGAGCTATAAACATAAAATTTCACAGCAATTACTTTTATGGCATTTGACTGAAGTCAAACACAGAATTATGATTTCATTGAAGAATTAGGGTGAAAATCTTGGAACCTGGCAATAAGTTACACACATGAAGAGTACAGCTGGGGATAGCGGGGGTGTCATGTTTGTCCCACTGTGAAAGCCCATCTCACACCACATAACATTTTCTGAAAATTCTAAGTAAATGGGCTTTCAAAAGGCAATAAAACTAATAATTTCTTATACTGTAGTTCCTGATTACAGTACCTTTGCATTTACATTTTAAGAAAGCCTCTAAAAACAATGTACATTTTTTGCCAGATATTTCTCTAATGTAGAAGTTCATCAAATTTTACATGAGGTATGAACAATTAACTATAGGTAAAGAAGAACTGGTCTTTAGGGAAGAATTATTTTGATGCTAACAGTATTTACAAATTATTGTCCCCACCTTTTTAAACAGAGATAATCTGTTGAATTATTTTCACTGTTGCTGTGGATAATCATTATCCTTGCATACCAAGCTAAGAAAATGTATTTTAAGTTGGCTTATTTTTCCTAGCGAACTATTTTAAAATGTAAAGACAGCAGGTGATGAAAGTCTAAAAATTAGTGACAACCCCTTGTCCTGATCTAAAACTAGTTTTAATTTGCTGTATCACACTGAGTCTCAGTTATAGTGAGCTAAGCTGTTTTTAAAAACATGCAAGTATATGGGAATTAATTCTACCAAATGTAAATTATATTGTAAAAAGTGAGTTTACAATTGAAATGTGGAGTTCATCTTATTCTCTGAATAGCTACTATACAAGATTTGCTTTAAAAAAAGTGGGGGCGGTGCACGGTTCCCTCATTGTCACCTCAAGCAACTCAGCAGGAGATCTGAAATTCCAGCTGGGCCCTTTTCTCTGAGATCAACAAAATTACAATGGGAATTAAATATAATGATGTACAAACCTTAAAGGAACCCATACCACTTTACATAATATAGTTAACTAAAGTAAGAAAGAAAAAAACAGCCACTCTTCACTCATATTTAACTGCTTACTCCATAGTAACTCCTGTTCATTTCATGATCTCAGAGTAGTCCCAAGAACTGCCCACAAAGAGTTGCAGAACCAGGCCCTTCTCAGATTGCAACTGCTGAAAGAGGCAAGCACATACACATAAGAATGTGTGCAAGAGGAACTCTATGAAATAATGAAGCGCCATTTTTGAAAATTTACTTGGACTATAACTACACTTCTGAAGGCACACATGCATTCATACGAAAAGCAGCTAGACTGTCATTGAACTATCATCATCATTAAAATTTAGAGATGACACTTGAAGGATGTTTCAAAGTTTAGCTGATGGTATAATCTATTGATCCCAGACCTGGGTTTTCCCAGCAAGATGAACTACTGCAAGACCCACTGGCACTAATGCAGATGCCAAACAACTGCTCAGTCTGAAACGGAAAAGGAAAATAAAATGCACCCACAAGAACACATATACAGAACTGTCAAAACAATCACAGGAAAAAGTTAGATGGTACCATAAGATTGCAATCACAATGTTGACAAACATATCACTGAAAGATGAAGTGAGTCTAAAACAGAACAATAGTAATAAATAAAAATCAGAAGCTAGGAATTGTAGAAAACTGATAAGAAGTGAAAAAGACAAGCAGAAACCTGTGGCTGGTAGAGCTAAGGAAAATAAAGGAGGGTGTTGTGTTTTTATTTTGGTAAAGTCTGCTAGGAACAAAAGGTTACGTCCCTGTAATCACGGAATTGGTGCATTTACTAGATGGAAGTGATAGAATCGCCAGTTGTGCAGAAAGGCCATTTCTGTTCTGTATTTGGGAAAAAGCCAGATGATGCTGATGAAACATTTTCCACTACAACAGTAACTAAGGGTGATGTTAAAAAGCAGCTACCAAGGCCAGGCACTTTAAAACCAGCAAGTCCAGATCCTTTATATCCAGGAGTAAACTGGACTGTTACTGTTGATTTTCGTAAAAGAAAGTGTGCCAATATTTAGAATCCTGTGGCACCTGAAAGACCAACAAATATCTCCAGGAATAAGCTTTTGTGGGCTGCAACCCACTTTGATAGATGCATTATTTAAAAAAATGCAACACTAAAAGGGGTTAAAAGGGTTAATGAGAATCTGAGCAATATAGGCCTGTGTCATTGATCCTAGGCAAAAATGATGATATAGGACTTGATTAATAAAGAAGGGCAACCAACCAACCAAATGCAGTTTTATGGAAAACAGGCCTTGTCAAATAAACTTTTTTTTTTTTTTTTTTAAACGAGATCACATGTTTGGCTGATAAAGTAATAGCATTCATTTAATAGACTTCTGTAAGGCATCTGTTTTGGCATCACAAGGCATTCCGGGGAAGAAACTAGAATGATATTAAAAAATCAACACAGAACAAATTAAATGGACTAAAAAAACTACAAAATAGATCGGAAAAAGCCATTACAAACAGAGAATCATCAACAAGTGGTGTGATTCCACTGGGGGTTTGTAGGGTTTGCTGGTCTTTGCCTCAACATTATTTAACATTTTCATCAATGATGTGGAAGAAAACAAAATAGTTAGTGACACAGTTTGCAGATGACACACAAAAATCAGAGGACAGTTAAATAAAGAGAATGACCAGTCATTGATGTGAACAGATCTGGAAGCAAGCAACTAATGTATGTTCTAATATGGCCCGATGTGAAGTTATATATCTAGGAAAATACACAGAAAATGGGGAACTCTGCTGGGAAGCAGTGACTGTAAAGGATTTGGGGATGATGGTGGATAATTAGCTAAATATGAGCTGGCTAATGTGATTCTTAGATGCAAAAACAGGGGAATCTCCAATAGCAGTAGAGAGGTTATTTTACCCTCTGTATTTTGCATTTGGGCAACTACCGCTGGAATGCCGTTTCCAGTTCTGGCATCTGTAATTCAAGAAGGATGTTGATAAACTGGAGAAAGTTAAAAGAAGATCCATAAGACTGAGTAAAGGATTGAAGAACATGCCTTACAGTAAAAGCAGCAAGGAGTTCAGGTCAATCTGTTAAATTTATCAAAGAAGAAATTAATATGTGATGATCGATCTATAAGCCCCTAAATGGGAAACACAAATTTGATAACAGAGAACCTCAAAATATCAGACAAAGATATACCAAGATCTAATGTCTGGAAGCTGGACATGCAAATAGTTAACAATGACCGCAGTTAACCACTGAAACAACTTAACAAAGGTTGGTGGATTCTCCATCACTGGAAAAATTATCTAAAAGATATGCTCTAGATCAAATAGGGATTAATCCAGAAAGTCACAGGGCCTATTAAGCAGGTCAAACTAGATGACAACTATGGTGCCGTCTATCATTAGAATATACAGTTTTCTTAAACTCGATACCCTTTTGTCAAATAGGCTCAATAAGGCATAAGTCAACCAGGATTTCACGGAATACTATTTACAGCAAGGAGACTGTTTTATCAGTGTATAGTAAAGAAGCATGTATTTTTGTCTAGCAGTATTTAATTAATATTTGCTATAAAACTTTTGTCAAATTAGATGCTAATGCACTCATTTAAACTATTGATCATTATTAAAACAGCACACAAATGCAATATCATCTCTAGAAACTTTAATCAGCCTCAGAAAAAACAACAAGAGTAAATTTCGTTATTAGCTTTTAAACAGCGCATCTCTTTACAAAATATATAGCCTGGCATACTTTTAAAAACTCAGATGCTAGAAGCTGAATAGTTTGTATGCCAGCAAGTCTGTGGGCTCACCTTATTCGGAAATGGTTCATTCAGTTCTAGTACAAGTTATCGTCATTTGCAAAAGTAACATCCTCAGTTACATTTGTATCTGAAGATAGCATTATATAGCTTTACATCATTAAATCAGTAACCGGTTCAATGAGAGTCCCATTTTACACACTGAAGCATTACAGCAATTTAAATTCTTACAGAGTAAGAGATATTTTGCCTTTTATTCAGAGAACTATTTAGTCATCCACTTATAGGACTAAATTTAATAAAGGTCATCTTTTAATGACTGACCATGTTCTATATAAAACCATAACATTACCTGAGCTTTTTCAGTATTTGTTGGCTGTAGATGTCTACATAACACTTTCTTCACAACATCAAGAAACAAACAGGTGACAACTATGATGATTATGGCAAACCAAGCAGAACCACTGGACAGCAACTGAACAAATACAAAGTACATATCCTGCGTATGCAAAAATGGCCTGAAAAATAAGAGAGAGGGGAATTAGGGGCAAATTTTAAAAGTACACATTAAACAAAGCTAATTTGCAAAATTCATCCACTTTATGCTGTTCACCAGAATGTATAGGATCACAGCTCTTGTGAGTCCACTGATGTAAGTGTAGTAGTTGAAAATGGCACAGGACAGCTAAATAGTGAGTGGTGTTGGCTGGAGAAGGGTGTGGCTAGGGAATGTACTATTTTAATTTAGCTCTGCTGCAGCCTCAACAAGAGGAAAGGTTCCTTTGGACCCCCTAGGACATCTTAAATCTGCTCCTCCACAAAATATATATGGATGGCATCACAGAAACATCAACTCTCCATGCGTCATGGATTTGCTCACAGCTGTGCAAGATGCCACACTCATACAACTTTATGAAATTCTTACATGCCTGTGGAGCCAGAAATGAGAAGTAAGGATTTTTAAAAGGGACATGATTACAAGAGTAGTTTTTAAAGTAGTCTGACTGCTAAACCACCATTATCTACAAGTTATAAAACATTAACTAAGAAGAACTAATTGGCAAATATCTAATTAGCTCATTTTCGATATCTGATACAGTGAGCATTGCATTGTGCAGCACACTGAAGTTAAAGTTTCTCTTTACAAAGGAAGTTGTGCAAGTTTTTCAACATTTATGTGTGTGCCAGAAGCCTGTGCAGATGGTGGTGGATGGCACATGAAAGAAGGGCACCCATGGAATACTACAGCAGGCAAAAAAAAAAAAAGTTTAAAGAAACAGCATGAAAAATTGAGCCTGCACCATAGGACGCTCTGCATTAGAAAATGGTCATTCTAAAGGAAGAACTGGGGTGGAGCAAATCTATACAATATTTTTAACCTATCTGTTACTATGATGTCACTCACTCAAGCAAATTTTATATACAGAGTTCCGCATGAAGACTCCAAGTCCTATTTCTTCAAAATAAGGCAGTAATACATTTTTAAGGGTAATCAATGGAGCTTATGACATTGACAGACAAGATCTTGTGCAAGTCGCTTCACCTACCCAAACTCAGTTTCCCTAGCTGTAACAGGAATACTTACCTACTGCACAGGGGCACACTGATGATCAAATAAATAACATTTGTAAAATTTTAAATTATGAAAGCCAGTTGCAGGGAGATACAGAAACAGGAACCCATCACCATCCCCATGGAGTCCAAGAGGCATGACCGCTACAATTCAAAGCTATATAATGCCTCTTTCAGTTCAAGAAAAATGTTGCATAAAATTATTACAGTTTTGCAGAAGTTCATTTAACCAGAGTTCCAGAATGCAATAAACATTTGTCTACTTCTGGCGAGGGCCAAATGGATGCCAGGCTGCAAAATCACATACCAAATGTTAGCAGTAATAGGGTCTAGACTGGAAAAAAGGACAAAAAATCCCATTGCTTGGCTTGGCATTTCCTTTCTCCTTCTATGTGAAGAAATTAATAGCTATAGTGTAGGACAGGAGTAGGCAATCCCCAGCACATGTGCCGACAGTGGCAATCGAGCCCATTCAGAGTGGCACACAGCACTCTCTGAAGTATCACAGAAATTGCCACTCCTGCCACCGAAAACCACTCTGGATGGCTTCCTTCGTGTACAGCTGGGACACAGAGGATCCCCTCCCCAGCCTTCATGTGACACAGAAAAAAGGTCCCGGAAGTGGCTCCTTTCTGTTGTATAATGCTCCCCAAAGGAGCCACTCTGGGCAGCTTCTTTCTGTAGCATGGCTGGGAACCGCTAAATGGAGCCACTTCTTTTCATGGCATGCCTGGGGACCCAGGTCCCCAGGTACACCACCAAGATGAGTCACTCTAGGCGACTCCTTTCCATGGCACACCTGCGAAGTGCTCCCATTCCAGCATTGACCATTGTTGAATTTTCACATAGCTGTGGCCGCCGACATCAGCTGATGGTCGGGGAGGAAGGACAGGCACAGGGGGTTGGCAAAGGTTGCTGACCCCTGGTGTAGGACTTATCAAGGAGTGTTTTACTGTATCGTCCAACATTTTACATGTTACCATGCACATAAGCAGACAAAAAGAAAAATCACTTACCAGATAATTCCCCCATAAAACAAGGAAAATATGAAATAAAATACAATGGAACCCCAGGTAACAAAATGATTTATCCATGCCCAGAAGTGAGTTTCTAAAGCCATCTAAAAAACAAAGAACATGTTCAGAAAAATTAATGTAAATATGCTGTTTTGCTTCATTCATACAAAAAGACAACATGGCTTTCAAATTATTTGGATTGACTTTCAAATTTGACTAGTAAACGTTTCTCAAGACACATGGAAGGTACAAAATGAACACTTTAAGCTGTTACTGAAACTAACTCTCATACCCTCAATATACCATTTCCTTGTGAGATGGCAATTACTACTCTTGTATAATTGTGAAACCATCTTGAAACAGACAGATTATTCTGTATTGGCCTGCATTTTCCAAAATGGATGGTAAATATGCTACTGTACCTTCACTGTGACTGTTATAACCAGAACAGTAAAGACCAAAGTACCGAAAGTCCAGTTTCCAAACATCTAAATAAAATACAAAACCAGGAGTCATTGCACAAAATCATTTATAGCAGTTGTAATAAGTTATACCTTTTTGAAGCCAGCTGCATTAATGAAACCTATGGCTGTTCACTAAGTATAGTTATAGCACAAACCACAGACAAAAAATAACTCCTCTTAAGAGTTACAGAATCTACAGCCCACAAACAAGGTATCTTTCTCCTTACCGCCACAAATCTACAGCCGATGACAAAGCCCAAACCGTAAAATGAGATGGTAGGAAAATGATGTTATAATCAACCAAATATGTGACTATCTAGCTAACCATGATTATCAATGGGAAGGTATTCCACTTCAGTGTGAAAGCAATAACTCCTCAGTTACAAAGTTTAACATTAAAGGTTGTTTTTAAAATGCAGCATCATTGGAGGGTTCAGTTTTTGCAAACCCCAGTCTTCACATTTCAAAAATAATGGTGCTGTTCTTTTTTCAAAGAGACAGTTAAGAAAAAGGAGACACTTTTTTTCAAGGCTGACAAGATGGAAGTTGAATTCCCACTGTATGATACTTATAAAGCATCCATCACTTTCTTCATTCCATCCCCATATACTAAGTTGTCAGACCTCAGAACAAAGTCTTCAAAATCCCAGCTCTAACAAAGGCAAGGATGCTACATTTGTGTCAGTCTTGTACCCACATGCTGCACAAACAAATCACACCCTTCTACTTTACCTGCCTGTTCTGCTCTCATGAGCAGGAAGGTACTGAAACTGAAGAGACTGATACTTTAGATGGTTTACGATGGAGAGCAGGACCCTTCTAAATTTCATTTAAAAAAAACAAAAACAAAAAACAAAAAACCAAAAACAAACAACACTTTAGTAGAACCAGGAAAGCCAGGGAAGTGCAAGAAGATATTACTGCAGATATGCAATCAAACTCATCACTTTGGGATCTGATAGTTCAGTTCTTCAATCAGGAGGACAGGGTTCCCATGGCTATAGACTTTGTTACAGAGAACTGATTTTAAAAACAAAAAATTAAATCAAGTGTATCCCCCTATGCACAGTGCCTTGCTACACAAGGGAAAAAAAGTTTTCAGTTTGTAAACCACGACATTAAATGACTGGAATTATGAATGGCCCTTGAAAAAAAGCGTCAATGTACACTACCCTGGATGGCTATACAGCTGCAATGCAAAATGTGTACAAATTCTTGCCACCATTTTTATTTTTGAAAGTATTGACAGAGAACAGATGCTGCATTCTTTAATTTTGTGAAATACCAGATATGATATTTTGCATCGCCTTCTCTTTTCTAACGCAAATCTTACCATTTGCCTGTTAGGTTTCAATATCTGGCGACATGCACAGCATGAAAAGGGGGGAAAAAAGTAGAACTAAAAGATCAAGTTGAAGTACAGTGTGTCATGATGTACGGCTATTATACCTCAAACACACATTTGATTGCTCCACTCTAGAAGTTAACCATTTGCTACATCTATATAAAGTAGATTGTTCCATTTGATGCTGTGAAAGTCTACTATGTTAGCCTGTACTTAGATATTTTGATGCAAGAAACATTTTTACCTGAACCAATAACTGCTCAGAAAATGGACTGATTCAGAGAGGAAAACAGACTGAAAACCTTTTGCCATTCAACAAAAGCAAAGTATCTATGAATGCACAAGCAAAAAGTGATACAGCCTTTATTATGTTACACCAGTAGAGGAAATCCATAACTTGGTTAGTAATGATATTTTCCTCAGCGTTTCCAACTATTGTAATGCCCCTGTCAAAGTGGACATGTGCTCTAGCTAGCTCGATTACAATTGTTAACTTTTCAGTCTGTTCCCTATCTAAATTCTAAACACAGAGTTTAGCAAATGTTTCATGTTCTCTCTGATTTTAGCCACAGAAGACATTTTTGGCCATTGTCCCTTCACCAGAAAACAAACATCATTTGCTCAGAATCCTGGGGTATAGCTCATGCCCTCATAGCTGGGCTATGTAAGACCATGGGAATGTTCAAAAAACTTTAACAGATGCCTTTTTTTTTTAGCACCTGATCGCCACAAACAGAAGCTATGGAGACAAGCTATTGAGGTCTGAGAAATAAATGAATGAAATGTTCAGCACTCATTTGGAAGACCTAACAAATCTTCATGTTACAAAATAAAAAGTAACTGTTTTCAGTACAGTTTTTATTTATTTTACAAAGTATATTTATGTGAAATGTGATTGGCTGACAGCTCTGTCTACTGAAATATTCTTTCTCCATACAGCAAGTAGCATATGAACAGTGGAAATGCAACTTTCCCTATATTCGTTGACAGGAAACAGGCTTAGGTCACTGAGACAAGGTGAATTCAAGCCAGTGACCTACAGCACCAGTTCTCAACCACTAGTGGGACACATTGCTGTGTTGCCGCACAACAGTAAGTGTGTTGTGTAGAGTTGGGGAAATAACTGGATTTGGCCTGGGAGGGATGAGCTGTAAGGTTGCGATATGCCATTAAGCGTGTCGTGACCCACAAAAGGTTGAGACCTGGCCTAGAGAAGTGGTACGTATTCCACTACAAATAGTGTTACTAAGTGAAACAATCCTCTTAGCTGAAGTTATTTGCTTCAGGAGAAAATAAATGTACCTGCTAGGAGAGGATTTATTTTCCTGTTATTTGGCATTCAAGAACAACATACATAAAGTAAGAACCTCACTGAAGTCAGGAAAGTGGTAATTAAATGCAAGAACTGCCTAACCTATACAGCCACCTGTGAGGGGGAAAAAAAACCAGCTGTACTTTGTGATGCTAAATCCTATCCCAAAAAAACAATACTTGCCCGTTAGTATTAAATACACTGCAAATCAATAAATAATGGCAGGAGAGGCCCAATGGCCAGTCAGTCCTGGACAGGATAAAAGAGAATGATGCTTCTCCCCCCCCCCTTTTGTTTTGATCTGGCAGTGTTCCCCCCCCCCCCCCCCAAAAAAACCTGAAGCATCCAAGAATTGATGTTAATGTGCTGTAATTTAAAAAGCCTAAAGTTTGACTTCAGTCTTCCTGATATACTTTCATTTTCAAGTACTGAAAACTGGAATGTTATTTCATTTCACGACCTTGAAGGAGAACTCATGATAGATACTAAGAATGTAAAAGGTTACAGAAGGACCATCATGATCATTTAGCTGGACCTCCCTACACACAGCAGGCCACAGAACCTTGCGTACCCACTCCCGTAATAAACCCATGAGCTCTGGCTGAGTTACTGAAGTTCTCAAATCATGATTTAAACAGACTAAGACACAGAGATGGTGAATTATGACATTTTGTATATCAATATGCTGGTTCTGCGACAACTTCAAGTGATAACTTTTAGCACATGCTCTCAGAGAGACCAGTTTTTTTGAATAAAGATACACAATTATGCAGAATTACTCTTATAAATGAACTGCATACATTTATGAAGATAATGAATGGAAAACCACCACAACAGACTTCAGGGCGTACTAAAGGACTGATCAACATTCTGTCAGTAGCGAAGACAAAAATACACATCTTTTAATGCTTGGATTGCTATCTACAATTAAAAAATGTAAAACCAAAAGAAGGAAAACAGCCACAGAAAGATTAGATGGGTTAGTAAGTTTTTATATCCCTCAAAACCTACAACAAAAACTGCTTGAGCCACCAGTGAATTATGATTGAAGATGACATAGCATAATCTAATCCCTGCCATTCTCAAAAGTAAAGAAGTCTTATACTTTGTCAATACTACACATATCCAACACTTCAATATCGTGGCATTTTTCTCCGTCGTTGATTTGTGCACTTAAGTAATTTGGAGATGGTATGCTTAATGTATTTAAAAATTCAACATGTTTGTAGTAGAAAATCTTGTATTTAGAAGCTTGCTTTATTTAAGCCATATTGTAAAGGAATTATTTAATATATATTTATTAGGAAGCAACTGCACAGCAAGATAAGAAATATGGAGTACTGGGCTACTGTCCATCTCTGCTTTACAATGGAGAAAAAAGGAAGCATTGAACACCTTAACTGGCTCAATACATTTCAGAATGCCTCAAAGCTGGGGAAACATGGAAACAAAAACACTAAGAACAATTTCAGTACTTTTTTGTTTTCAATATGTGATCTTTTCCTTTAATTTTTAAAGGAATCCTGAATAAAAGGTGATTCTAATGTAAATATCAAGTACACAAATAGAAAAAGTAATGAACTAAAACATTCTGAAGAATACCTTATGTCAGCTGACTTCCACAAATACAAATAAAACATTAACAGTTAGAGCCAACATTTTGCATATGGAAACAAAGCACAAAGTCAAGGAACCATGAACAGTTTTTCAGAGGATTGCTTTCAGGATATAGGCTTAACTACAGCAAGAGATGGAGTTCCTTAACAAATACTGAAGAGAGGCAAAGGGTCATTATCACAATGTAAATATTTGAACACACCAATGAAAATAAAATGTTCAGCCTTGTGAAGAGTTGTGGACTCAATACAATTTATGAATATTTAGTCAATAAAAGAAATTTTCAGTTAACCATAAAACACTGCACTTACTGAAAGAACTGGACTTTCATGAACATTTCCTTTATCATTGGCTAATAATAAAGGAAAAGTTATGTAAAAGTGTTCAGATTTTCAGTAGACAGACTAGAACAGTGATTTTTTTTTTTTATAATCACTACCTAATGATTCAACTTTTTCATTATTGATCATATTAGAAATAAAGCAAATAGAATCTAACCCATTAGCAGGACTCTATAATATGAATTTTGGACATTCAGGGACTAAGCTAGTATTTTCTCCACTTCAGTGTACTTAATGTTAGTCTCTTTTACTGCCTGTAACATGAGGGAACAACAGTAAAGCACATTTTGTATTTATTCAGTGGAAGAATTCTTAAGGTCTTGTGTAAAAAAAAAGTCTACTAGTTTATTGTTTGAATTTGCTTATAGTTTTTTTTTTTTTGCACTAACTTTACAGAAACTGCAAGGTATAGATTATATTAAAAAAATAAATCACTGAATATACTGTGTTGTAATATGTGAAGCATTTTACCTGGCCATTTCCCAGCAGGGAAGTGTCTTCTCCCATCAGAAAATACGAGCCATAAAAGAAAACAAATGCATGAGAGAAGCCCAAGATGGTCCAGTAAAGAAATGGTTTAAAACCCAACAGTGCATTTTTACTAATGTCTCTGTGGAAATTAAAAAGAAAAAAAAATCAGATTTCAAAATTTTTCCCAAAGAGCCTATCAGTCAACTTACTGAAACTACATTTACTCAAAGCTGTAACATTCACTCATTCTCTAATTTTGGTCTGATGCATTTAAATAAAAATGCAAAGACAGAAAACTATTATTTAAGCAACCAGTATCAGAGAACCATGAGGCCACGGTTTATTTCCCATGCATGCAAGGACCTTGTCGAAATCACTTTTAAAAAATCCTTGCTATTATTTTCTCTCTCTCTCTTTTTATTTTTATTTTTTTTTGGTTAAGGGAAAATTGTAGGCAGAAAGGTTAAATGGTGTACTTTGGGCCACAAGAAGAATCAGTCAGATCTCTCACTCAGAGTACCCTGTTTTAACCACTTAATATTTTTTAGAAAGTCAGTCTCAGTCCATGTGCTAGTGGTCAGGTGTCCAACTAAAAGGCCTCTAACAGGAACACCAATGGCATTGGTGTCTGAACAGCGGAAACCAAAATTCCTCCTTCCCCTTGGTGCAGCAAGCCCTGCCTTGTAGGTCCTGTAACCCTGCACTGTATTTTCTAGATTAGTAGTTATAGCTCCCATCATCATACAGCTTGCTAAGAAGTTAGACAATTATTGGGGACTCTAAGCACATGTAGTAATATTAGCACATAAAGATACAACTGTAAAAGACAACTCTTTTACCTTATTAGCAAGTTTTACTACTGACATTCTACTATGTCCACACTTAATGACAAAGAATAAGCATACCGATAGAGCGCTGGCTTGCTCTGTAACACATGAGGATGAACATGCTGTTCAAAAAGACTGTACATGAGAACCGGCAGAGAAGTGAAACAAATGTTGTATAAAGTCAGGTACACACTGTCATAGAGCGTCTGTAAACGGAAATATATTGAATTAGTTTCAGTTTTTAAATACAAAAATGGAAACAGTGACACTTAAACAGATGAAACAAAAGAACAGTAGCAAAAAATCCACCTAATCTCATGCAAATTTGCACTGATATTACAGTAATGCTTAGAAGTTCCCTTTAGGACCACTGCAAAACAGAAAAAAAAGACAGTACCCTGCCCCAAAGAATTTAGAATCCATAATAAATTCTAGTTTGGACATTTGTGATCATACTGAAGACACTACTATGTTGATAGGAAAGCTTCTCTTCAGCACTGTTAAACCACCTACATGGGAGCTGGTAGCTATGTTGATGGCAGCAATCCTGTCTTTGACGTAGGTTTGTCTACACCAGGTTAGCTTAATACAACTGCATCCCTTGGGGTGTAGATTTTTCACACCCCAGTGAGATACAATGTAAATTTATGGTGCAGATATGCCCTTAATCTTCAGGAAACCACAGTGATTTCAAAATAGGATTTATATTCCCAAGAGGAAGAGAGAGAGTTTTTAGCTCTCATTTGATTCCAGAGAAAACAAAGTATGTTCTCCCGTAAGCTTTGCTTTGTAACATGATTGACTTTCACAGATAGCCAAACAATCTAATTAATGTAATCAAAGCAATAAAGGCAGAGAAATTTGAGTGTGGGGTATAAAGAAACTCATCATGTTTTTTGAAAGGTTCCTTAGGATATTAACAAGAAAAGCTGCTACTGGTGCAGGAACAGGCAATAAGAGGTGATGCAGAGAAGAAAATGAGACCTCCTTTACTGGTTCATGTTTTCTGACCTTCAGCCATTAGCACCTAATTCTGGACTGAGTTGTCCTCAAGCCCTCTTTTCTGTCAGATGAAATCTGCATGGCCTAGAGTTTTAAAAGCTCAGATCCCCAAATTCTATAAACTTTGTACAGTTATATAATAATTTGTGACAAATACAAAGAAGTGACAATTTGGATGGGGAACAGTAACTCGGTGTTTCTCAGGACGCATTACTGTGTCACCATATGGTGACAAGTGTGTCATGGGGAGACAGCTGGATTTGGCCTGGAGTATGGGGGGTGGGCTAGTGTGTCCTGTAGGGCCATGATATGCCACCCAGTGTGTCAAAACCTGCAAAAGGTTGAAAACCACCATAGTAACTCATTGATGTAATTACTTAGATTTGCTCTTGCTAACTACCGTGCTTTTTACTGAACATTAACATTAAAAGGGAGGCTGACTATATTTATGGTAGGACTTAAATCTGTTGCCTACTTAAATCAATCATGTCTACAGCACAAGCTGATTTGTTATCCAAAGTGAGAGAAAGGAACTACCTGCAAACAATTACAAATATCAAATTTAAGTCTAAAAATAAGTCTAAAAAAGGTGTTTTGTCAGAGAATGTGGGTAGGCAACAATTCTCTCCATAATTATGTTCTCTTTAAACATGGGAAAAACAAGCTCAGCAATTCAGTTTATAGGTGACAAATCTAGAAGACTGAAGAGAAAAATAAAATATCCATGAAAATTACACTACTCGGTCATATAGGTACTGTGGAAAAGTAGCTGTTATACAGTACGTATTTTTTCTGGAAAGAAAACTATTTTCTGAAGTCCCATGTTAAGAAATAGGTGGCTGACTATTTTCAAAGAATATCAGTCATATTTATTAAAGACATAAAAACACAACATCCTTTAATGTATTTTTGCATTTCTGAAAGAGAATAAAGCCAGAAGCAGAAGAATATGTAATTTACTAAAAATTACTACTCAGCTGCCAGACAGTACAACTTTCTGCAGAAGTAGAATTTTCTTTTACTTTTATAAAATCACTGACAATAAGACAAGAAATTTATCACCAATAATGAAGCAATTTCTAAAAATCATTTTTCTTTTTAAAAATGAAGAGGTGAATTTATTCCTTTCCTCCTCATTTCTCATCACTTAACATCCCTTCCCATGTAGAAAGAATTTAGACATCCAATACTTACTTGTTGTGAAAACAAACAAAAGAACTGATATAAAAATTGTGGTGTAATAAAGCACACATTCTGAAAAAACACAAAAAGGAAAGGGTTTGTTAGTCCCAAAATGCAGTATAACTTTTCAATAGCACGTATTCCTTAAGTTTCGAAGATTAAAAATGAAAATGAAAACCCCAACAATCAACTGCTGCCCATCTGGAAGCTGGGACCAGAGTAATCAGGCAGCTGCTACGCATACCCCGAGCCTGTGTCTGATGTACCGCCAGGGTACGTCTAGCACAGGTTGAGAAACTATGTGATGATAAATATGCCCCTGCACTTAGTCCTGATACACATGAAGCTGGCAGGAACACTGGGAGTGGACATAGCATTCCACAGTTTCACTTTGTAAACCAAAGCAGCAAGCTTCACTCTATACTACATCTTTTTCTTGCATTAAGGTTCAACTTAATAATTATCTTAAAACCTAGTTCATCTACTATTCTTCTGTTACCTAAGCTTCCACACCATATATGAGAATAATTTACATGAAAATAAACACCTTTCCCAGTAGTATAACTAGGTCCAGACTGAGGGTTGTATTGCTTTAACTATATGAAAAAGATTTTAAAAACTGGGTATGTTTACTCCAGAGAAAAGATGACTGATGGGGGACTGATAGTAAAACCCTTAAAATATGCTAAGAGCTGTTATAAAGAGGATTGTGCCCAATTGCTGTCCATGTCCATTCAACATAGGACAAGTAGTAATGGGTTTAATCTACAGCAAGGGCGATATCAGGAAAAAAATCCCTTCTAATGCTAAGCATAGTTGAGCCTTGGAACAATCTTCCAAAGCAGGCTGTGGAACACCCATCCCTAGAGATTTCTAAGAAAAGCTTGGACCAGCATGGACAGGGATGGTCTACGTTTTCTTGAGCCTCAGCACCGAGGTTGGACTTGAAGGTTTCTTGAGGTCCCTATACTTCTATTTCTATGACGTGGGTTGCTAAATGGTTATTGGTACAGCAGTACAAAAACTGTGTCTGTAGCCAAGTCCTGACAGAAGGATCTGAGGAAAAAAAATCCCAGTTTCCACACCAGCTCGTTCACACATGCATTTAACAGCACTTTGCGTATAGTTATTTTCACTCTTACCCCTCTGTAGCCAGTACATTGCTTGTGTGAAAAGTTCACAGAGCAAGAGGAAAAATCCATTAAATGAGAACCCCTCCCACCCAAAACATGACTAGAGATAACAAAAACTGGTAGTGGAACTAAGGTCAGGGTACTCAGGGCTACTTTTAACTGATTTAAAACACTTACTAGGATTACAAGTTATGTGAATTTAACACTGAAAAAACAGTGGCACACTGGCCTGGGTGAACACCGCCTCTGTATTAAGAGACACTTCCGGGGCAGAATTCTACACAAATTCTAACGCAAAATGGGTTTCTCATTTGGGGTGTGCTTTGTTATATATCAACACCCAGAAACACTCCTATTTTAGAGATATTTACTACTCAGGGTGATTTAACGGTAAGAATTAAATCTGAAACATATTTCATGTTATGAAACAGAATACTTAGTTCTGCTGAACTTCATTGGCAGACTGAATAGACTTACCTTATAAAAAAAGTACTGTACAAGGGTTGCTATCCTAATATAGTAAAAGTGGCCATGAACAAAAAGCAACTTGGAGAGGAATTTAAACCTTGCTATTGCATAGTCACTATTTCTTACAGCTTGCCTTCCTTCTTTACCCATGATTCCTGTAGTATAGGGAAAATAAAACACAAAGGAAATTGGAGTTAAGTTTTTTCTTTTTCGTGGCATTATTAAAATACAGCTTTGAAATAGAGTTTATCTTCTGTAAAAACTTTTATATTTTAAAGACTCCAGCAGCTATTGATATCAGTAGGAGGTAACACTTTTGACAATTAGAGAATCAGCTTAAATCAAGGCTCCTGGATCAGTGAGACCAAAATACTACTGTATTTATATCTAAATGACAGATTTATGGGATCAGACAGCAACAATAAAGCATACAGCACCACAAAAGAATGTGTAAATCCACCATCAATCCCTGAATTTACCTATTATACCCTGTTTTAGAGATTATTTTTCTAAATATAGATTGTAAAAATATCATTGCTAGAATTATTTGTACAAATGTTGATTGAAATCAAACAGCTCTATCCTTCTCATTGTAGCAACTAAAATAATGTGATGAACAATATAATCTAGTTCACAAATGAATCTGGAACATTTAAGTGTACATTTGTTAAAAAGAGTACTGTGATTACTATACTGATGTACAAAATGTAAAATAGCTTAAATAATCTATGGAGTCCAACACAGCTCTTTCATCAAGATTTTAAAAAGAAACCACTGAATTTTCATGCCCTCATTTTTGATTTCTCAAGCTGACATACCCTAAAAAGCCCATTCTCAGAGGGTACGTACTTGGAACTTACTGAAAACTGCACACAGAAAAGACTTGGCTTACATTCTTAACTATACTGGTCTATTTTGTTGAGGTTCACTGTGAAGATTTACAAACTGACACAGTGATTTAAATATTAATACACACGTGTAAATTGCAAAAGGAATGTGTACTAGTGTACATTCATTTTATTTTCCTTACATTTTTACGTGAGCTAACTACACACTGGATCACAATAACAGACAACCTGCTATTTACTTGGTATTTTTCTCAAGCGGACTATAATAAGTCAAGATTGTATAGATTTTCCTTGCACAGAAAGGGTTGTTACTAGCTGCTCATCAAGACATTCAAGACCCTACCACAGTTCCTTCTACAGTTACTTTTAAGGCAGCATTGCTACAACGATCCTTAAGGGGCCAGTGGGATTAATTTATATGAAAAGATTAACTGAATGAAGAGTGGTATGTGTGTGTCATAACTCACTTTCATCCCCCCAAAACAGTATGGATGTTAAGGAAAAGAATATTTGAGCTAGATATCAGGGGGAAAAAATCTAAACAATGGAATCTAAAATTTTTAACTGTGAATCAGTAACGAACTTTCAAGAGAAAGAGTGAATGCATTTTCTTTAGAGGCATTTAAAGCTAGATTCGGTAAAGAATAATTTCTGCACTGGACTTGGAGGATTGGGGAGGATCACCTGGGGACCTGGCATGCAACAGCTCCTTTTTGGATATCTAAATGAAGTTTTGAAAATCTGGCTACATAACTTAGTGCCTAAATTTTAAAATTCAAGCACCCAGCTTGCGTATCTGGCCCCCCTTGGGTGCTGAGCAACTCTGAGAACCCGTTGAAGATAATCTTGTCCATTTCAGTAACTACTTTGATAATTTGGTGCCTTATAGACAACTCCTCACATCCTTCAGAGGAGAAGAAACAATCTATGAAATAAAACAAAAGAAATTAAAAAATTTAGGGGGTACCAGCTCTTGCATTGCAACAGCAGAAGGAACAGCAAAACTATTATATTAGGAATGCAAATCTCCATTTAATATGTACTGATTCTGGTTAGATACTATTTTTAACAAACAGACAATGAAGTCCCAGTAACACCTTTCACAAAGCACTACAAAAGAATCCACAAGTAAAACCGTAGTGAAGAAAATTAGTTAGATTTTGTTAGCTTGGGAGTGAAATGAGGAAAGAAAGAAAACTGAGGAAGAGACCAAACTACTCAAGGAACAGGGTTTTTGCTTCCAAAAGGGTGCCTTACAAAAGACTTTCGCATACAAAATGGATATAGGCTTGTTAACAGTTCTTTCTCAAATAGCAAAACCAAACTCTTCTTAATGCAGAATACAACAGAATGAAACTGAATGAGTTGCAGAAATGACAAAAGAAATAAGATCATTATTATTCTCATTTTACTATTTTCTTTCATTTTTGTATATGGGCAAGAATAAATTCAGCAAGAATGAGGTGCAATTTAGGAAATAAATATAATCAGCACTGAACAAAACTAAGCACTTTTTGGATAAGAGGTGGAAGAAAATCTATAACAGCATTTAATTATATCCACATCTAAAACTTTAATAACTTCATTATTATTGCAAAAAGAGAGAGAGAGATGGATTAGTAAAATGGGCTGAAATTTTATTCAATAAAGTATTATTTTACTAGTATAACAAAATTAAAAGTGATTTTATATTTTTGGATTCTGTTCATGAGGGACTGGACAAGGGCATTCAGTGTGGTGATTTAAGAAAAACATATACAATGTAAAATTTAAGTTCAGAGCATCATAATGAAAGAAAGATCTACAAGAAGCAAAACTTTAGTTACCTACATAAAGAAAACAGTATGGAGTTTCGATCTTGAGATTTTAATAGTCTCTTAAGTAATGAATGGAGATAATTAAGAGAATAACACTTCATGGGGTCTAGGTTGGTATTTAAGCTAATTGTTTTCAGAATGGAAATTCTGACACACAACATGCAACTATAAGTGTTTAAAAATGACTGAAAGTTGATGTACAGTCATTTTTAGATGTAAAAATGTTTAGTTTAGCAGTTTAAAAATACAACCACAAAGTAATTCTATGTACAGAATAATGCTTTGAGAACAAAACCTTAAATATTTATATGAAGTGAAAATTATGAAAAAAGGTCAGTCACCTATGCCAACATGCGCTTCTTGTATCATGCTTACATCATTAGCACCATCACCAATAGCTAACGTTATAGGTTTCTCTGGAGATGTTTTTAACAGGCGTACTACCTGAAAAAGAGGGGATTTTTTAAATTAGATTTTCAGGTTACAAATCTATCAGCCCAGTTACTTACCTGTAAATAAATGCAATCACCAATGAACCCCATGACTAAGCACATTTGGATGAGTATCTCCACCATGTCAGATAAGCGGAACAAAATCATAGTTCTATTCAAAAAGCCTCTTGCTGTTCTGTACAATTCTTAGGATAGGTCTACACCAGGTGCGGCCAAACTGCAGCTTGGGAGCCACATGTGGCTTTTGAATGAAAAAGCGCGGCTCCCGGAAGAACATCAGCAAAATCAATTTAGGAAGGTAGCCCTAGCCTAGGAGTTTTAAATCTCCGGCCCTGAGCATGCTCAGGGGAGCCAGTGTTAGGGCCTGGGGATTCAGGAGGGTGTTGGGATGGTGGGAAGAAACAGTGGCACGGTTGGGAACAGCAGGGAGAAGCCCTGCATGGTCAAGTACAGTGGGGAGAAGCGCAGCATGGTCAGGATTTTAAAAAACCTCGCCACTAACCTGCAGTCTTCTACATCAAGGGACAGCTAAGTTTTTACCGCATAGGCCTAGTTTTCACAGTAACCTTAAGTAATTATCAGTATCGGACATTAGTAGGATAAATATTTGCACTCTTTTTACTATAAAATTAAAGTGTGCAATGAATTTTAAACTTAGTAATTTTGGAGTAGGTAAACGTATATGGCTATATGCCTCACTGCAGCTCTTGAAGGTTTAATAATCTACACATGCGGCTATAAGTTTGGCCACCCCTGATCTACCCTGTAATCAAATGTGAGCATGGTTTATGCAGACATACCTACAGCAGCTTTCATCTAGCAGCAAAGACATGGTGATGTGGGCTTCACTATACAAGCCTCTTGGAGAGCTGGGTACACGCTTGTGCTGCTAGCCTGATTTAGAGTCTGTGCTATCACATCTTCATGGCTATTTTTAGCTGTGCTGTCTAGAAAAAAGCCCGCCTAGGAAGGCCTACCCAAGCTGAAATTATATCTTTGACTGAAGTGTGGACATACCTAAAATCAGTCTTACACTTGCTTCCAGGATATTACACACAGCATCTCACCATATAACCATAAACTCTTTTACATCTAACCAAAATACTGAATTTAATTCTCATGCAAGATGGGGCAGGAATAACCAGATAAAAAGAACCTTCAAAGGTTACCTACAGAGTTAGCTCTCTTTAAAGTTTCTGGGGGACTATAACCCAGACTCCTTCGTCCATCAGATCATGTACTGTATATAATATAGAGACAAACCCAAAAAGTTTGAATGCTACGAATACTTGGAAGCATAAGAAAAGACAACTGAAACAGGAAAAACAAAACTGTACAGTGGAGTTGAATTGTATGGTATCAATTATCCCAAACAGTATCAAGAAAAATTTGTTTTCAGTTGAGGAGGGGGAGTATGCCATAATTTCGACATACTATTCACAGATTACCAATTCCAAAAGTACAAAATAAAAACACCCCTACAATAAAATGGATGTTCTTTTATGTGCCAAAATAACTAGGATAAATGCAGACAACCCATACCTACTGAACAAAGGGAAAACTGAAAATTCAACCATGGAATACTGTAGTATTTAAATACCTTTACAATTCTATTTCAAGATCATGCATAGTAGGTTATGGAGAAAACTCTTATCTGGTGGGATGTGTAGATTTAGAGAGAGTTTAATTTCTTTGAATTTTGTATCATTTCACGAGACAGGAAGAAATTCCTTCAACTCTTCAAGCTTAATTACAGTAAACTTTCTCCCTCTGAAAAGACAGCATTTACTGGACTCCTGCTTTTGGAGACTATAAAGCACAAGGGAAGTCTCCACAAAAAACAAAAACAACCCCCCCCCCCCAAGAGGGGGCAGGAAAAATTCAAGGATGCTTCTTATATTTCAGAAAATCCTGGAGACTTCCCAAAATTTCTTACAACAAAAAGGAAACAGAATAGGAAAATACACATTAGCTGATAACACCTACAGGCATGATCAACAATGCTTTGTGGGTTGACAAGTTCCAAAGGGGCATCCATGTTACTCTATTTCAGCAAAAACAAACAAGGAGTCCTGTGGCACTTCAAATTAAATTTGTTAGTGTTTAAAACAGGACCCCTTGTTTATCTTTGAGCAGTGCACACTAGTCTTTCAGTGGTAGAAGTGGTGGCAGTCTGCAACCTCGTAGTGGATCCTGACCCATGGTTTGAAAACCACCTAGCTACTAAAATCTTTTCTGTACATCATTAAGCATTGGAGAAGCTGCTGCACATAAACCCTTATTAAAAGGTATTTTGTTAAAGTAACTGATGTGAAAGGTGCACAGACTTAGAAATTACATTTTACATACTCATTTCATGTTCTGATTTCTCATTTGTGATCCAGTAGCTCAAATGACAAACAACAGTGAAACAAACTTCATAGGTAAATAATAACTACATATCTGCTAAATGACCAGACAGCTCCACGAGTACTGGAGACCCAATCTTTCACAGTGCAGAATGTGCCCAATTTCAGGCCTACCATTTTTCTGAGAAGACATTCACAATACTTTACAATAAACTTTGGATTGCAATATGCCACCAAAATCAATACACCAATATAGCTTACAAACTTCAAATATTCTCATATTTGAAGATAATCCTTAGTATTATACATTGACTTACCTTTGCTTTCTGCAGGGGTGCCATGCGGCAACACAGCACTGCAGAACAATTTTTACAAACGTCCATGAACAGTTTTTCGTGTTCCCTGAGTGCAAGAGAGAGGCTGGTCCCGTCTACCACCAACCCGTGCTGGACAACATGATCATCCTTTATTCTATCCAAAGAAAAAATGTAATTATTAATTTGAAAACAACATATTGTATTTTAGTTTAGTTAAATGGTAAACGACATTCAACAACAAATAATCACGTAGCTAACAACAAAAGCAGCTGCTAGACTTCAGAAGCAAGTGGTTTATTAATGTCAGAGTAAGTTTATATATCTGGCATATAAATAAACTAAAATTGCAAACTGTAATAAATCTTGAAAAATAAAAATAAAGCACAGTTAGTAGCATCACTCAAATAGCCACATATGGTACTTTACCTCTTGGCTAGCTGTCTCAGCTGCTCTGCACATGTACTGTCTGATTTGTGTTGTACAAGTTCAAGGATGTTCATGGTTTTATGGAAGTGGCCACACGATAAACTCACACTAACAGCTGTTTCATGTTTATCTCCAGTAAGCACCCACACTTTGATACCAGCCACTCTGAGTGCCTCTATAGTTTCTTGAACTTTGTCCTGGAGTCTGAAAATAAGAAAATCTTCACTGACTTGTAGAACAACCCACAAAAAAACAGTCCATATTGTAACTGGTCTTAATATTTAAATACAACGCCTGTAACAAAAAGGTATACAAAATGTTAGTAATAAGTAGTCATGATACAGTAGGATACTTAATTGATGTACTGGCTTATTTGGATACAATAAGGGTGTTCATTACACTGTTCACAAGATGCATTCAGCTGATTTCGTTTCCACCAAGTCTAACCAAGACTTCAGCGAAGCAGTTTATCTCTGACAACTGAAATGACACAATGTGCAGCTGTGAAGGCCTTTTAACCCAAGGTCTTCTGAACATATTTGAAAAGGCTTTTATAAGACAAGTTTTAGCTTCCTGTATTCGGTATCTTTTTAGTGATATTTCCATAAAATATAAAGATTTTACAGTTCAATCTGCATCCTGAAATTATAATCTTAGAGAAACCACAGTAATTTATTCAGCCATCTATTGTCCTGATTACTTCACATCAGGAAGAAGCAGAACTTGCTCTGAGATTTAAAAAAAAAAAAAAATCAAGTGTAATTAATGTAGTATAAAAGGAGAATGGCCTCTAGAATATCAGTTTCTCAAGCTTTCTCCAGGAGGTGTTCGGAAGCCCTTGACAGAGTTGAGACAGTCCAATTGTGTTAAATATGCTTTACAAGGCAGACACTTAAAAGCTTGTCTGTGAAGCACATACCATCCTACTGGAACTATGCAAACCTCATGCTGCACAACTTAGAATCATAGAATCATAGAATCATAGGGTTGGAAGGGACCCCACAAGGTCATCTAGTGTTTGGTGCATTTAGTATTCGCACATTTGTGTACGTGTCTGTATTTAAGAACAGGTAGGCAGTCTGCCATTACTTCAGACTGTTGAGACAATTTTACAAAGGGTACATTACCATGGCATTATAAAACTGAAACTTTGTTTTTGCATAGTAATTAGCTGAAGGCCCCAAACATACTTGTCCTCCACTCCTGTAGCTCCAAGTAATTCTAGATCCTTCTCTATGAAGCTGAACACATCTGCCAGTTGCTCTTCTCGCTGCTGTAAGGCAGTTCTAGCTTCATGGAGGCGTCTGTCTATTTCCTGATATTCCTCAGCTGTGAATCTTCTATAGGCTACACACAAAGTTCTCAACCCTTTCTGGAAGAAGACAAGAGATTTCCTTTACTGAAAGGTGTTGTGAGGCATAATAATGTTAATAGAATACTTTAAAAGCATAGGAAAGGCACTAAACAGACACCTTAAGTACAGTGTTTATATCCTCTAAACACATACTGGACACCTTAGAAAAACTGCAGGTGGCTTTAGATAAAGCAGATTGCTACTAACAAGCTCAAGTTTGGGTTAAGGAGCAAAAATGCACTCAGAACCATACAAGACAAAAAATAAATAACTAGAAGGCATCAAGGAAAGGAAACATACTAGAAAGTCAGGAAAATGTGGAAGAAATGTATCCGACTTTCCTAGTTAGTCACAAACAGTTTTGCAACCAATGCTATGAGAGCATTCAGAATATTTCAGGATTCTAGAAGGATCCAGACTGTGGTCTATTTTTTTGCTTTGGGAACAAATGTCTAAAGTGGTGATCACAATGTGGCTGGGTACTCTGCGTTTCCTGAGAGCAAAATCTTAAACGTGCTTGCATACAGCTCCAGTCAAATCCTCTTCATCCAGATTCTGAGACAGATGGGCAAGGGAGGTGGTGGCCATGAAAATGTTAACAGAGCTGAGTGTCATCTGCAAATTAGCAGCATATGAGCTCACAGAATCTCAGAATTTCTCCCCCTGCAAGTGCTTCCCACCTCTTGATCAGTTGGTTTTTCTTTGTTTAAACCTATATAAGGCTTTAAGGCTGCAGAAATATCTTATATGAATCTAAAGTTTGAGACAGTTTTGAACAGATTGAACCATCCTAAGGCTTTTGGGTTGGTTCAAGCTACTTATGAAGATTTAAAATCCTGGCTATTGTAGTTAGAAGAAACAAAAGAGCTGGCAAGAGGTTCAAGGGGGTAGGATAAAAGGCAGCAGCCAGGAAGGACTTAATGGGTTCCCAACAGGCTTAATCAACAATAAAATGCAAAGAGTAGTGTGGCACTTAATCAACAATGACTTCTTAGGACAAAAATTGTCAAAATTAATTCTAAATGAGTTTTAAAATGATTTCAAGTTTTAAAAATAATTGTATTGAGTTAAAAATAAAACTAAATGGCAAGAAAGAATAATTTGTCCTGATCTGGCAGTTTTAGCTTCAGATCTTGCAGAGACAGCACCACACAAACACAGGATCCCTTCCGCATAACAGAGACCAAAGTTTGTTTGTACACTACCACTGTGTTTTCTGAGCAGTACACTATGGAAGCAAGATATATTAGTAGGTTGAAATCTTCAGTGCTTAGACTTACCAAAGCAAATTCATCTACATGAAGCCTTGTTTTATCTATTTCTCCACCTCTACTGTGAGGAAGAATGGAAGATTCTGCTCCTTTTGTGAATAAGAGCTTTTCTCCTTAAAATAAAAGAGTAAAATTAAGCATACGCACCGTACAGCAGTTAACAGTTACAACTTAGTGCAAGATCTAACTGCTTACCTGAAGGACTCTCTACAATGACACTCATTCGTCTACGATTTGGATCAAACTCCAAAACATGAAGTAATTTATACCTGAGGAGTCAGAGGGGAAAGGAAAAACAGCTTTTCTTAGAACAAATGCCAGTTGGAAATTAAATACAAATTATGAAAATGTTTCCCAAACCCCTATTCTGCTCCAGACATTCTACAAGAAAAATACTATGTACTAATGGAGACTATTCATAGAACCATAGAATCATGGGGTTGGAAGGGACCTCATGAGGTCACCTAGTCCAACCCGCTGCCAAAAGAGCAGGACCACTCCCACTAAATTATCCCAGCCAGAGTTTTATCCAGCCGGGCCTTAAACATCTCAAAAGATGGAGATTCCACCATCTCCCTAGGCAGCCCATTCCAATGCTTTACCACTCGCCTAGTAAGAAAGTTTTTCCTAATATCCAGCCTCGACCTCCCCAGCTGCAACTTGAAATCATTGCTCCTTGTTCTGTTCTCTGTCACTACTGAGAACCGCTGAGCTCTGTCCTCCTTGGAGCTTCCCTTCAGGTAGTTGAAGGTTGCTATCAAATCCTCCCTCAGTCTTCTCTTGCGCAGGCTAAATAAGCCTAGTTCCTTCAGTCTTTCTTCATAGGGCTTGTGCTCCAGCCCCCTGATCATTTTTGTTGCTCTCCTCTGGACTCTAATTTGTCCACATCCTTTTTGTAGTGGGGAGCCCAATACTGGACACAGTATTCCAGATGCAGCCTCACTAGTGCTATTATCCATGCCTTTTCAACTGCTATTTTTCAGCAGTGTTGTACTGGTAGCCTAACTTCTTTTTCCACTGGAAATCTTGTTTATGTAATACTAGCTTTGGGTCTGGAGATTATTATTAACTGCTACCTTGCAGCCTGATATTATATTAACTTATGGAGTAACATTTGGAAAAGTGTTAAGTGATTTTGGAACCTAAGGCCCATTTATTTCCAATAAGGTTTAGGATCCTAAGTGTGTAAATCACCATTGAAAATGTTGAATTCTGAAAAGTTTAGAAGTTTGAAAATTCTGAGCTCAGTCATGTTATTATTATACTAGATCAGACCAAGAAAAAAATTCTACAGTAGACTGCAGAGGACGCTTTCCCCACTCCTTGCTGAAAAATTTGAGACATGATTAAAACGTGTATGTATGACTGCTGCCCTTTTGGCAGAACCCTAGGAAATGAACTGGGGACATCTTGAGGTGAAAGCATGAGATGCTACTAGAGTTAAAGCACCAGGTTCTCTGAAAATTGTGACAAAGTTCACATCCTCTGTGGATATGGCATAGAGGAAGAGAATTATAAAACACACACACCAATAGGTTATATATATTTTATGCAAAATAAAATTTAAATACACATACACCCCTTCCATTGTTACATGCATTTAATTCTCATTAAAAAAGATGGAATACCACCTGTTTCAAGTATATCATATGCAAAGGTTTCACAGAAAGGGAGTTAAGTGGAACGCATGAGAAAATATTCTATCCTTTCTCGTTTCATTTTACTAGGAAGGATGAAGATAATATACTTCATACAAAAACACATTATTTAACTTTCTGTCATTTGAGAACCACAATAGATGAGATTAGAAAGCAATACCTTTCTGGTTTTCCAAGACTTCTCACTTCCATACCTTCCCCACTAGTTCCAGTAAACACAACACCAACTCTAAATGTAGGGAAGGAAAAAAAAACCAAAAGGTTTGCCTGCTATTTTCATTAACATGATATTCTGTTGAAGGGCAGTTTTTTTAAATAACGAAAAAGGTTCTAATTCCCAAAAAATGAACAAACACACTCAAACGTCTATGCTTCTTTAGTTGTAAAGATGATCCAATTATTGTGTGAAACATAGTAACACAATGTGATTTGCCCTCCATTTAAGTTTAGAGAGAAGGAATTTCTATAAATGTTTTCAGCCATCCAATGCTTTAATGCAGTGTGGGGCTTTTATAATGCCTACAGTTCCACAGTCTAACAACGTATAGTGTCCTTTATTATTCTAAGCATACACTTGACATATTCCATAACAAACCTAATGATAACCAGATTTCAGCAATATCCATATCTTCCTAAATATCTGCAAATGCAGATATGACGATTAAAATGACCTGCTTCGTTTAAGCTTGATTAACTGATTTGAAGTGTTTACCAGCCCTGGCAACGTAGCTTAATTTATTTTTAAAAGAACTGATGGAACTATTATACAGCAATCCAATATTAATGTTGGAGTCCTATAAACAAAGGAATTAAAACACATTTGCAGCAAGACTATTTCACTGTAATATTCTGCAGTGTCCAAATGCCTCATAATTAGTGTAAACTGTGCTAGAAAGCTAATAAGAGATTACCTGTGAAGGGTGTGATTGGCCTGTAACACTTTATGAATGTTATATGTCCATACAGTTTGATTATTATTGTGACATTTGCTCTGTGTTTACAAGTGGTTAACTCAAGAATTACTTGTATTTATGCAGGAAAGGGGACATTTGCTTTGTTTCTCCATTTGCTTGAATTTAAAGGTCATCACAGTTGTCATTTGCTTTTGAAGTTTTATTTCTGACCATATACAGAGCAAAGAACTTTTGAGGGGAATAAAAAGACTCTCTGTGAAGGGCAGCTGGGAAGAAGAAAGGCAGACTGATAGGAAAAAGAGCAAATCTTTGTCCCCACAGGTACAAGCACCTGGAACAAGCTAAGCCTTTAGGTATGACTGACTGTACGTAGCCCTGTTCCAAAGAGTGAGCCCTGTGATTGTTAAAACTTGCTCACCCCCCCTTCTTTGTTACCCTATGTTCCTACATTTGAGCTCAAACAATGCTTTGCTCTGCTCTGCAAAGACCTTTTCTGGGTCACTGTGTTCACTATTAGACACAGCTCCCCTGCAGACAACTGAAGCCGGCAGTCAGGCTGGTTGAGTCATCATGGCCAGTAAACAGAGGGTGTCATACCTGAGGGGCCCAGGCTAAGACTGGGACAATTGTCGGATTCCACCCTCAGACTCACAAGGCCTGCCACCTTAGGATGCAGTCAGAAACTCAGCAACTAGTCCTGAACTGTGACAATGCACAGTTACAAAAAATAATTATGCAGAACAGTATTTCGTTCTTCTACTATAAGGGTGCAAAACTGCTATATATGCAGTACATAAAAGCAATTTTTCACTATGTTTAGTTATATGGTGACATAGATTTCTTTGGCTTAATATTCCTCTTGGGAACAAAGCTTTAAAAAAACTCCTTGGCTGTAGAGGAGAAGAGAATATCACTACCCCAAGGCAGTCATGCTGATGAGCACTAGCATGTAATACAACATAAAGCAGGGTTTCTGAACCGATGGGTCACCATGCCTTTTAGGGTGGGTCGCCATGATCTTCTTTAAATTGAAAAAGGAAACGTTATTAATTCAAAGCTGAACCACAGGTCTCGAGGCTGACTCCCAGACTTAATCTGAGTCCCAGCTGAGAAAGGTTAAGAACCCCTGACATAACAGATGGAGTAGTGAGTGTGGTTAGCCATATTTCCTTAAGTCTCTTTATGCTCCACTGGAGCCATGATGTTTACAGACCCCACTGACCATGGCCCAGGACTGCCTACTTTCTATCAACTGATCCAGACATTTAAAAAAAAAAAAACCAAACAAAAAACCACACATATAGCAAATGGTACTTCTGGATCAACTGATAGAAAGACTACTGAGACATGGTCAATGCAGTCTGCTCACATCACGGTTTCAAGGGCCACAAAGTGATGGGTATGGGTGGTGGCGTGGAGAGAGTGATAAAACCCCTTTGCAATAAACTAGCCACAGGTCTGTGAAATCTTTCTGCTCGCTTTCCAAGTTGCTATTGGCCACGCTATGCCTGCCAGAATTTTGTCCTTAGCACCCACCTGCTAGCAGCTTCAACTAAAGCCTTCTCATCTGGTGAGGACGCATAGTACTCCAGCTGAGACGCTATTCCATTGGCATGCCGGTGCCCCTCACTAGTGCCATCGGTTTGATCTGCACTGATCTGTACGGTGTGACATAGACAGACTGCTTTCAAGAAGAGTTCTTCCTCCTTCATCTATGAAAAGACAGACAAAGCAGATCAGAAGCCAACAAGATGCACCACTCTGTGCTACCACAGAGTAGGGTGGTTATTTAAATAGTCTCATTTCTCAAACTGTCTTACGGCTACCACTCTGTTATCACTTTTATTACTGGAAATCCCCTCAGAACCTCTTCTTCTACTGTATAACACTTCAAGAAAGACTATTTAAATTGAAATGTTCTTCAGCATCTAATCAGCTTTAAGAAAAATAAAATCTTACAAGACTATGTCTTATTGCATCTGGGGAATCCTCAGTCAAACCTTCAGGAACTAGTCTGCCATTGATCTCTTGGTATTTGATGCCATTGATAGAGCACTCCCGGAATTGCATTTCATTTTCAGTTAATGTACCAGTTTTATCTGTAAACACATATTCCACCTAGGGGAATAAAAGAAATTGAAATTATGCACATTTAATATAAAAGTTATCATCTGTCCAAATATTAATACAACTTATTTTGCTAACATTAAAGACTTCAGATATCTATTTCTGCTATCAAGTCAGATACGTAGATCTCATTTTCAAATTCACACAAGTGGCTCAAACAAAGTCAGTATGAATTCACTAAATATTTTCTCCTTACTGTTTAAATACTGATATTAAAACAAAAATAAAAAATAAAATTATAGACATTGTTTTACCTGTCCCAACTCCTCATTGAGATCTGAAGTATTTACTTGTGCTCTCTGGTTTGTTTCTTCATGATAGAGGTCAAGATCCCAGCCAATAAAAAAAGATCCAAGAAATTTCTGCATCTCGACAGTCACATAAAGTGAAATAGGTATGATAAAATTGTAAAGTACCAGAAAAGCAAGGAAATCTGAAATAAATCTCAGAATCTGAGAGACAGAGAGAGAGAGGGGAGGGGTTATTAGAGTAATTATGTAAAACATGGTCACTTAAGTTCCAAAGGGGTAGCTGTGTTGAGCCTAGCTCAGCAGAAGTCTGGCAGTACGTAAAAAGACTAACAATTTATTCATCACATGAGCTTTCATGGCAGAAAATGCCACTACGAAGCAAGAAAACTCATGTGATAAATAAATCCATTAGCCTTTTAAGTGCCACCAGACTCCCGTTTGTTTTTATGGTCACTTTCGTGTGTTTCAGTATTATGAAAGGAATCATATTGACTATGCTGGAGGAGACTGGAGTTCTCTATATGCACAAAAGTAGTACAACATAAGTGACACTGGACATTACTACTCCAGAATTGTGTTTTATAACTAATACAGGCAGACTGCCTTTAGTGATGAGAGAGTATTTCAGTTTTCAAGCCCCTACATCCATGTCTTCTCTGCTGAGACTGCAAAGGAGGGTGCCAATTAGTAGCAACTGTGCTGATAATTTTGTAATGCAAATACTTCTCTCTTAGGAATTGGACTGACATGACCCATTTCTGTTACATAATCCACCAGACAGATAATCATTGACTTTTCTAACAAGTCAGAAGGTACGAAGGCTAAAGAAGTTAAAAGCAACTGATATTCCACACTGTTACCTGTATTACCCATAATTAACATCTGCTGTTGAAGATCACAATCTTACAGAGTAACCAAAGCTACACATTTTGATATTAAGGATGACACCACCGTTCCAGTCATACTTTGAAAAAAAAAGTGTGAATCAATGACAAAATGCAATTTGAGTTTCTTTGTACATTCTCATGACAATTTGTGTGACAACCTCTGCATCAAAGTTGTCTCTTGAGCAAATTCCTACCTACATCTGAAAGCTTAGAGAGATATTTGAGACATGAACTGCAACACACCTTTTAACGCCACTGAAATATTTTGAAGGAGATGAACAATGTACAGGAATAGAGTGAAAATGCTGTAAACATTTTGCAAATAAGGGTTCTTCCTAACTAGGGAATGTTGGCATAACTATTTACTCAGCACTGTTGATTCAAGTAACATAGGCTATGTCTACATTGTCCTAGTTATTTCAAAAGTTATTTCAAAATAACTTTATTTCAAAATAAGAATTTCAAAATAGCATTATCTCAAATTTATTATTTTGAAATAGAAGTCTAGTGAAGACAATTTTGAAATAAGGCAGGAGTTCTTTCAAAATAGAGAGTCTTCACTAGACTCTTTTTCAAAATAGGGGAAGGCAGTGAAAAGTATAGGGCCATTATTTCAAAAAAGCCAATTCTGTGGCTTGGAATGTTTTTTTTCTAAATAACTAGTTCAAAAGGATTGCTCTTTTGAAATAAATGCAGGTTTAGTTATTTCAGAATCATGCTTCGTTATTTTTAAATAAT
The DNA here is from genome assembly GCA_007922195.1 of Podocnemis expansa. Taxonomy (NCBI): domain Eukaryota; kingdom Metazoa; phylum Chordata; order Testudines; family Podocnemididae; genus Podocnemis; species Podocnemis expansa. The sequence goes on along the minus strand of ML682074.1, from coordinate 7,615,393 downwards.
CAAGAGCTTATTTCAGAATAGAAAAATGCCTACATGGACAGGTAAAAAAAAGTTCTCGAAATAAGCTTCCTTATTAGGAAAAAAACTTTTCAGTGTAGACAAACCCACAGAGGTTACCTGCCTTAATGATTTTCAAATCTAAGAAAGTAAGATAAACAAAGACATGGCTCTAAGTAGCAGCTCAGGCAATAGAAGGCATGAAGGTATTTTTGAGGAAAGAGGCAGCAGCAGAAGCGAAATGAATTCTTCAAAAAGTGTACATTAAGTGGGGGTATAAATTATCAGTGACTGACAAGAACAGAAGCAAGACAACAGGGAGCAACAGAATGAAAGAGGTGAAGAAGAGGGAAAGGAGGAGGAAATGACATCAAAGAAAAGCATTATATACAGCCTTGAAGATGAGGATGAGGGACTCAAACTGGATAAGTATTTACAAACACATTCCTTCAATACCCTGCAAAGACTCCTGAAGTTATTCTGATTTATACAGCAGTTACTTCATATAAATTTTAAAAAAGCCTTTACTGGAGATTCCCTAAGTAGTTTCAGATACTATAAAGTGGGATCTAAGCAATTTTGAAAACTCTTTAATTCATTAATATTCTGCCAAATTAAAATTTTAAATAGGACTGTTTTTAAGCTAGTACAAGAGCCTTTGATAAGTTTAATGCTCAATTTAACTTCAGATGTAATTTACAAAAAAGAGGCACTTTTTTTTTCCAGTTTGATCATGAACATTCCCATCATAAACCCTTGTGAAAGTCACATGTTACAGTAAAGCTACAAATATAACATTCGTTGTTGGCTCCTGAACAATGAGAGTTCTTATCTTTTTCCATTTTATTTTACAGCAGCTGTGAGAAACAGGAGAGAACTCTCTTCTGTCCAGTAATCTGGATCCTTTTACATACTAGTAGGGGGATTACGCAGCACACACCCACTGCAACTGCCTTAGAATCTATGGGGGAGATTTCCAGAGTTAAAAAGGTGAGCTAGGTGCTCAATCCTCAGTGTTAAGTCAGAGTGAAATGAGCACTTAACTCTACTTTGTATATCTGAAAATTTTACCCTGTCCCAAACTTTCCAATAAGCTTTTGAATTGCATGGGAAGCAGGAGTCTCCTTGCCCTCCACCTCAGCGACAAGTTTAAAAAAAAAAAAAAAAAAAAAAAAAAAAAAGACTAAGGAGGGATATTCTCAAGAGATATAAACTATAAGCTTCAGCAGAACATCACTTCAAAGAATCCCTTCAAACTCTAAAGGGAAGTAGGTGGGTAAGAGGCTTCTGTTGTACAATACCTCCAAAGAAGCAAAATAATGGACAAGGGGAAGTTACTTGAATGATACCAGCAGTACAGGATTTCCCAGAGTAAAAATAATTATTAAAACATTGTAACAACGCACAAAATAGGCGAAATTCCATGTTCATTTGAACACAAAAGGATGGCCAAGATGCCCTCAAATAACAAGAGATCAATACTCAGAAGACTGTGACAGAGATTTGTCAATATACCCTAATAAAATCGAAAACTTTCAGAAAACTGGGTCTTGCCAATAGAAACAAAGAATTCTAGGGAATGATGGTTTCTACCCCCCCCCCCGAAAAACATGACTAAAACCAGAGTTGGATTCTTCTAGAGGCAAATTAAAACAATACTGATCTGCAAATGTATCTGTGAAAGGCCATGCAGCTGCCATGCCTAAATCAGAGAATTTAAGTATTTAAAAGTTCACACATACTATTGATATTAATTTGCCTTCCCACATCCCCCTCCTTCCAGAGCTGGCCAGAGAGAAGGAACTGAGCGTGTGCCAGAGGCGTTATATCAATATAAATATAGGTGTGTTTACTCACTATAGTTTTATATGACCACATTTTACCTTACTGCTATTTCTTTCATGTTCAGTTTTCTGGTTATACCAGGGTTCATCCCATTTCTCTTCAGCTTGCCAAGCATATTTTAAGATTGTACTCAGGACTGCTTCAAAAAGGAGGATTATTAGATAGATAATCAAAAATGAATTCATAGACCTAGAAGGAGGACACAAAAACAGTATTTCAGTGTATTCTATTCTGTTTTTTCCTTAATGTATGAAAGCATTGTTAAAATTTAGTTGACTATGACAAAATTTTCTGTTAGGAAATGTTTTCAGGACATCCATTTCAAACAACAGAAAAAATTCTATATACATGGAAGCAGTGATGGTGAACAGGAATGGAATCCTGCATTTAACTAGAACATATACCAATTACAGTCGATTTCTACAATTATTGTACATTGAGGGCTAGATTAAGGTGCAACAGTGTACCAAAAAAAAATCTCTCTCCTGCAACAGCTGATGTTTGGAGTCTTGAGGATTAACTTCTACTATCCTTAACTCCAAGGACTCCCTCTCTTCTGAATATCCATTCAGCATATGAAGGAACCAACTGATATCAATACAGACATCCAATCCCAAGCTGCCCCTTTGCTATCTGAAGAGGCAATTCCACTGCATTGCCTGTCTGACTAGACAGTGATCACTTTTCAATCACACCTATAGTCATGAAGGCCACAGCTGATGTCAGTGCATGGAAAATGCTAAATGAGTGGATGGAAAGGTACAGCAGCCTATAGTGTAGCACACACATTTGTTTATCACTGGCTGCAGAAAGAGAATGAACTCTTTGGTTGTAAAAGGATGTGAGCAGGGCAGACTGGACTTCTACCACCACATACAGACAAAACACTTTAAATCTGTCTCTTCAAAATAGTGAGTTTCACTTAAAGACTTATGTCACAATAGTACATTTAACAAACTTTTAGACTGGAATGATAACAAGCCAAGAATTAAAAACCTGAAGTGCAGTCTGTATAAAGAGTTAATATCCCTTACATATTGCTTCTGGTTTAGTGATTTCTATTTGGAAATCACTAAACAAAAACTAATTTTCCTTACAGCAGACTACATTTTTCAGTATCTTCAGATAGTGTTTCACATACAGCTGAGAAGACACTCTTTTCAGACTCTGTCTTCTCCACTAATGCTGCAGACGACGTAACAGGGACAAGGACCCAGATGTGATAAAAAAGGGGGGGGGGGAAATCAGTATTTCGGTAACAGGCATTACAGATGAGTAAGACTTCAGCTGAGTTCATCCTGCTGCAAGGGCGCTATGCCATTTCCCAATAAAGGATATGTCAAGAGAGTGATAAAGGTTGAAACTACTGTAAAACAGACTACAAACCTCCTGTGAAAGAGCATGTCACATCTCTTGAGCAATCTCCTTCTGCCTACTCTGGAGTAATGGAGTAGCATTTGTGGCCTTAGGTAGTTTCTGTGTAAGGATTGCCAAACAGGGCCTTAGAGTTGAAACTGACTCATTATTATTATTATTATCCTTTAGAAGAAGCAGCAATCAAACTAGTTTTGCATACTATTGCAAAATGAAGCTGTAAGGAATGAAGTGATGGAATTAGACAACCAGTATTAATAACCGGCCAGAAGGTGGTCTAACATTTACAACAGCCCCCTTTGTTTGTGCTCTGATAACTCACAAAACAGACAATTTTTTAAAATTACTGCTGAAATACTGAGTTAAAATTCTACAAATAAGACAGTATAACACATACGTACTTTTCTACTGCTGATCGCTTCTGAGATTTACTCTTATAATTTAATGCCATCTTTGTCTCCATACCTGTATACACAGCAACCCCTGAAAAACAGAACCATATTTTAGTTTTTGTACAGTTACATCTTGGTATTTTCTACAAAAAAGAGGTGTCCAGCTATAATGTCAGACACCTCAGAGAGAGGCATCCACTGTAACTAAGACACCATAGAGAGGTACATTAGATTTGTTTAGAGTGGCATTCTGTGATGTCAAAGCAGAGTGCTAGAACTAAATTTTCACACCTGGTCCTATTGCTCAAAGTTAGATCTGTGCATGTATTGGTCCCCAACATATAATTAAGGGTATAAAGGTTGGAATATAAATACCCTAGGACAGATCTTGAACACTGTAAATAGACAGCAGGGTCAGTGCCACTAGTTGACACTCGTTACTCCATTATTAAACACAAAGACAGAATTGGATATCCACAGGGCTCTCTGCACATAGTCTCCTCCCTTTTAGCCATAATCATACCTCCACTACAGCAGGACTGTTAATATGTCTTTACTATGGGGTGGGGGGCATCAGCCCATAATTCATCAACAAGTTTTAAGACAACAACACTTAAAAAAAAGTTTTGATGTCTACAAACCAAAAATTTCTTTTGTGTTTTTTAATCTTGCTCCTCGAAGTAAAAGATTTTCAGGCCCAAGAGGTCTAAAAAGAAATACATACATCAGCATATATATATATATATATTTTTAAGAGCACAATATTTAAGAACAGCTTTTTTTAAAAGCCATGACACCAGCACACTTGGAATTCTATGGGTCCCTTTAAATCTATTTGTATCAGGTGAAAGTGGTGTGGAAAGTAAAGCTGCAGTTATCACCAAGGCTAATTTAAGGTATTAATGATATATTCCCTGCCAATGTCTGTATCTTCTTCTGAAACTGTCAAAAGGGGTACTTTGGGGGTCAAGCAAAAAAGTAGATTTTCTTATTTTGCCCGAAGTGGTTCAAAGAGATTGAAATTCGAAAAAGCTCCAGTAGCGAGGCAGACACCAGAATTAAAAACCAAACACTGAGCTGTACAGTTTATAAGCCTCTTGTGTTTGCCTCTCTCTTTCATAAACAGTAACAACAACAACTCATGACTCCCATTTACACAAAGTGTCTCATTCCACAAGTTCAGTGAAAAACATAACCCAGATTTAAAAACCTGTGCTCACAAAAGACAGACATATTAAAGCTAATTATTGCTATACAAGTGACTATCATAGTTGAATCTACATGTGTAGTAACTGCATGTGCAAATTATGCACTGGAATTTGTGATAACGGCTTAATTTTCTTTCTGTATAAATCATAGTTGGTAAGAATTCAACCCAAAACTGAGTAAAAATACATATCATGTAAACATTTCTTGGGAGATTTTCAGGGGGTTTTAGTTAAAAAAAATCAAAATACATTATAACACACTTTCAGTAGAGAAGACTAAGTATTCATATAAATTATAGTCTCCTAAAATGTCATACCTATATTGCTGGACTGGTTTTGCAATTAGTAAAACCAGTTCAACCAGCTCTGAATACTAGACTAAACCAGTGGTTTTCAAACTTCTTCTCTCAGGACCTAGTTTAAAAAAAGTCATTTATGCACGCGATCTAAAAATCCCATCTTTCAGCAATGTAGTCCGGTTTCTGGTGGTGGCAGCAAGGGGCACTGCAACCCAGTACCCAAGGGTCTGTGGCCTGTAGTCTGAAAACCCCTGGACTAATATGATGGTAAGGAGATACAAATGTTGTCTACTAGAGGAATTGTAAAGCATATGTAAATACATAGGTACACTGGTTCTGCTACAGCTTGTCTATTAAATTAATTTTCAGACTATCCTAGAACTGAACTTGAAAACTTCAGTAATGTATTCTGAAGAGCTGCAAATGTGATAGCAACCTAAAGAATACTGTTGGGAACACCATTTTTGTTGTTCAGGCACAGGCCTTCAGGATGAAAAATCTATTTTTTGTCTCTCATTTGATGCAAAGCCTTGGGCAAAGACCTCAGGCAAAAGCATTTACTCACCCCGTACTTCAATGTACTCCTCTTTAAAACTGACATAATATTTACCAAGCTCACAGTGGCACTGAGAGTATCAATTCATTCACATTTACAAAGATTTTTATATCTTAACATAAAAGATGTTAGAGAAATGATGAACTTCAAACTTACTAGTGATTATTCAGTTAGTGAAAACCAAATAACATTAGAACCAGTCTGATACGTTAATGCCCCCCAAATTTATTTTTTAGCTCTAATCCCACTTAATCATATAATTTACGAAGTTTATAATTCAGCACTTCTGTAGTGCTTTCTGTATTTAGATATAAAGCTCTTCATAAATGTTAATGAATCAAGCCTCCAAATATCACTGTAAGCTCAGTAAATATGTCAATTTTAAAGAATAAATGATTTGCCAAGCTTTCATATGAAGTGTGGGGACAGAAGACAGCTATTTCAGTCCCTAAGCCCTATGCCTAAACAACAGGCACAAGAAAGAATGAACTTCTTGGGCATGAAAATATCAAACAAGTCACAGAAACAAATTGGTTTGTTAATTTAACACTCCTTATGTACAAAAGCACATTTTAAAGACAGAGTATCAAATTTTCAAGGGAGCTAAACACCCATCAGCTCTCAAAGCAATGGAGTCTTCCGGGTGCTAAGTGCTCTTGAAATTCTGAGCACTTCCTTTCAGTGCCTTAAATGGGAGCTTATCTGTTGAAAATACAGTATTAAACCTCTGATAATTTGGTATTCAATCTCTGAACTCCTTTATTGCTTGACCCTTTTGATTTTTTTTTTTTTTTTGCTGCATTTTAAAAACAGATATTCCATTTATTTCAATGGAACAGGAAAACCTCTTGCATCAGGTAGGTTCACAAGCACAGGTGATACAAAACGTGGGGTTGCATGCTCTGTAACATTTAAGTAGTTAAACACCTAATGAACATTTATTAAAAAAAAAAAGTTTAAGTCTCAGCAGGTGGATCTGTCTGTAGTTTCTTCTGATTTGAACAGGAGCTGAGCTTGCTCAATGCCTTTGATAATCAAGCTATGAGTATATATTGCACTACAAGATACAGAACTGTAAATTACATCACTTCTCACAAAGGGAACATTCTAACTTGATACACACTTTTTAAAAAACATTCAAGTGCCAAGATTATAAAAAGTTAATTCAAGAGGTGAAGCTAAAATTTAAATGATTATAATCTAAAATGTTACAGAAGAAATAAATTTAAAAATTTCAGCCATCTTATCTTGTATTGCTTGACTCGAGCTTGGCATATAGATAATAAACTGCTACCCCCTCCTATTCCATTCTAATACTCTTGTATGACCACCATGTTCTATCACCTTAATTTAACTTTTAAATTTATATTAAAGTCAGCTTAACAAGTGTTACTTACTGTACAATTTCCTCAATTTGTTGACTTACAGTTATTCTTCCAACAAATCTGTTAAAAAAGGTGATATGTCAAAAGAATACATTCCTCAAAAAATGTGGTGTACAAACTCTAATGTTACAAAAAACACAACTACTGCATTTAAGGAAAGCATGATTTAATTATGGTATGTGGCAAATGGAATATCCCATCTTTGACTTACAGTTTGTTTTATTAGGGAAACATATGAACTATGATGATAATTTTGAAATTTGTTTCAAAAAGTCATCATCAAGAGCAATGAACCATTCTGATCTCCCCACCGCCCCCACCTTCAAGAAAATGTACTGAATGATTTTGGAAACAACCCATGACTCAAATTTATGAAATCATATAAAAATGTCTTGTTAACTCGGCTGAAGCTGCCTCCCCCTGCCCCGAGTAACTACATATTTCAATCATGAAATAAAGTCTTTTTTTTAATAAAGGGAAAGTTATCAGTACATTTTTTTCATCTGAAATAAATAGTAATTACATATCTAACAAAGCAGATGAATAAACCATACTTTCAAATTCATAAGTGACAAACTCTCAGATATATTTTGTATGCCTTGTAACATTCGGATTTGAAATGACTGTTCCATCACTGGTTTAGTCATTCCTCACTGACATCATTAATTTTATGATCTTTACAATCCACTTCAAAAGATTCAAAGTTCAATAATTAGTTGGACAAATATGCATTCATATTACGAATTTGAAAGTCTACCAGGATCTAAATACACAGTTAAAATAAGCTACTCTCCATATAGTACAATTATTAAAACTAACGTGTGAAAGTGATCAGCTTCTACTAAATCCAGTCATGATTATAAAATTCATGCAATGTTAATATTATGCTATGAGTCAAATATTTACAGGACCACAGACTTACATGTAATATACATTTGTTATGAAAACATCCTTTTAAAAAGTCTATCAGCTTGTTTGCTGACTGTAGCTTTTAAATGAGACATGGTGATATGGCAGAGGTTTTATCTTTTGTAGCCGGGAAACAATTCAAATCCCACTTAGGCTGTAAATAAATGTGAATTTTGGAGTATTCGTTCTTACTGGATAATTAACACAAACCCACCACACAATTTGAGACATTAAATTTAGAACAAAACAAAGGGGTGTTAATTTTCAGGGCTGAAATGTATTGGCAGAATCATGTACTGTTCTTTTTCCATAATTCATGAGCAAACACCATTACTTTCAAAACCTGTGAACAAACTTACTGCTTATGAAAACATAAAGCCAAGCTGGTGTTAAAATATGAACAGTAAAAATGAGAAAGCTCCTTCTCTGTTTGCAGCTTTCAGCAGCCTATGGATGTACATACAAATGTCCACATTTGTTTAATAAAACCTGAAACGTACAACACCGCTTGGAGAGAAACATTACTCTCAGCAAGATCTGTATCATTAAGATCCACAAGAAATTTTGCTTTTAAATCAACATTAAAATGTTGAAGAATAGAATGACACCTGTAAAGGTCTGCTTCTGGCTGCTGACATTCAACAACAGCAACAAGTGTGTCCAGGTTGGCAACTGATTGTAATACTGCTGTTTCTGGGACTGCAACATGAGTCTGAAAGAGACATTTTCCATTTGCTTTCATTACTATGTAGAAGTACAGCAAAGAAATTCTATATAGTTGAGCATTTCTTAGTGATGGCATTTGACACCCCCCCCCCCAAATAAAAAGAGAAAAAAATCTCTGGAACCTTTAAAAGGGATATGGATTTCACATATGAAAGCATCATATCTTGAATAATAATGATAGATATTCCAACATTGTGACATTGCAAACCACTATTTAAAGTACCATATTCGTGTTTCTTAAAAACAGTTAACTTGGCCAGGGGAAAAAACCACATTAATTACCATCTTATAACATCCTTCATATTAGCACATCAAACAAGACACTTGGTCTATTAATAAATAACAGCTTAAACTGAAAAAAGCAAACAGTGATAAAATCTTATCAAAACTCAATTAACTACAATATCTGTACTACAGTTCTTACATATTAAGATGCATCCAATAACCGACAGTCAGCATCTGTTCCTCTTAGTGTCACTGAACAGTACTTCAAGAGCAAGCCTATTGATTTCAAGTGGTTTGAGTAAAACTCAGGTTGAAGAAGGTCTTATGTGTAGCGAAACATGAAACAGCAGGTCAATCACTTTGTGATTTAAAAGATAGCCTTGCTACGTGCTCAGATAAGTCAAGGCAAAAAAATGAACTCCCTCTCAAAAAGTTCACTGCCTCCAGTTTCCTTTTACATTAGTAAAACTGCCTGCACCTTGTGGGAACTGCCAGAATTTTTTTTAAAAAAGTAATCAAAGCAGGGGTGGACGAAATTGGCTCACAGCTAGGTGCCCGGAATTTTTCTTTTGGTTGCCAAAGGGCGTGCCTCCATTATATTTCCGCAGTGGAGCTAGGTGACAGGCTGCTAAAACTGGTTACCATGGTGATCAAAAATCATTTGTTGAAGCCTGAATTCAGGTAAGACAAGCAAAAAATAGCTATTTGAGTAATTTCGCTGTTAAGGAAGCTGGCTTTTACTAATTTAGCAAAGGATGAAAGTTGATTTGAATCTTATTTCTATGGTGCATTCATAATGGCAAAACAGCATATGCTTGAAATTCCAACCTTAAGATTAGTTTCTCCATCCAAGCTAGCAGTTGTAACATGACATGAACCATCTACTCTGTCTGAGGACAGAAGTACAAGATCAGCAGGAAAAGTCTCATCTTTGGCTACTCTCACAATATCACCAACCTGAGAAAGAAAACACAAGTGAAATGTACCTAGAAATTGCTTTTGAAAAAGAAGAGATTAAGAATTAATTTTAGCACTTGTTATTCAGAATTACAATGCAATAGGCTTACATAAAGTTAAAATGCAGTAAATGAGAATTTTACATAAAAGAACCAACTGGAATAACTAGAGTTCTACAGAAGAAATGCATGGTTTTCTGCTAGCACTAGATACATACCCTAATGTTTTTTGATCTAGTTTTCACAAGGCCACCACTTCGAACAACATAAACTGGAGCTCCATTTACTTCATTGTCTGCTTTATGTCGCAACCAGTCCTCATAACCCTGCAGAAATACAAGACTGAAAGTTAGGTTTTAGACTAGAAACCTAACAGCTATATACTTTTCTAAGAATAACTGGAAAAAAAAGTCTAAGGCACCAGAACTTTGCAAACAACTGGCAGTGTGACCTTGTGCATCTCACTAGACTGTTCTTTTCAGGTTTTACTGCATCGAACATTCAACAATAGCAACAACAATAGCATCCAACAATACTGTGCAGTCACATCACCCTCTGTTTTCCCTATTTTCACATTTGTTAAATATGAATAAAAAAGTAGCAACTGTCATACAGAATTATGCAATCTCATTACTTTTTAAAAACAAATATCTGAGGTGAAGGTTCCTGAAAAATACTTAAATACAGTTGCTCATGCAATCTGAGAGCCTCGAGATGTCTAAATGGATCAAGGCAACTGAATAGGGAATACCATCACTCCAAGAGCATCATATTTTAAAAGCTGAAATAACATACTAAAGTTACTCTCTTTTTGTGTTAAGCTAGCATGCAATTTCCAGACAGTTTGCTCTCGGGCCTTTTTGAGCAACAGTCGAGCCACCTGTTCTTTCAAAGGAATTTTAACTTTTATGGTGTGGAGCTGATATTCTTGTTTTGACGACTAAGTGGAGGTGATCCTGGGTATGAGAAGAACAGTCAGGTAAGTTTTAATTCATTAACAATGCACCTGGACAATGATTTAAACTGACTACTCAACCTGAATTTTTAATAGCAAAGACAAGCAGAACATTTTTTCCTCCAGATATTCAAAAATCAAAGGAGAGCATACATCTAGTTTTATTTATTTATTTGTGTGTCATTTAATATATTGCTTAATATCCTGGAAGATACTATTGATAAGCAGGAGGCCTTTGAACAGCCATTATATATATGAATTCAAATGACTATCCGTATTACTGAAACTAAGATTAACATTACATATGCTGCTGTGTTTAGCAATCCCAGTAATGCACCAGGACCCTGCGGCACTAGGGTGCTCAAAAACAGAGCAAAAAGACAGACCTTGCTACAAGAAGATTAAATTCTAAGTGTAAGAAGGAAGTTCCCGAACCAGCCCTTTTTAGCAGCAATTTATTTTGCTATTTCTTGACTAACTCAGGCTACAATTCACTGTTAGAAATTTTTTCTTCCAATGTTTTATTCACAAATTAGTGTGTGTTGTACCCTCTATTCAAAGCTACAAAAGTAGGCCTCCAGGGAAGATAAGCAAGCTCACAGCCATGCACTGTTCCCTCTAAGGCGCGCGGCAGCGCGGCCACGCGCTTAAAAAAATCCTGCCGCGCAGGATTTTCCTGCCCCCGCGCATGGGGCAGTTCAGGGTGGCAGCGTGGCCGAGGGGAGATGCACGGGAGTGCTGTGTCCGGGCATGAGCCTCAGCCCAGCCCCTTGGCCAGAGGAAGGGAAGGTCTGAAGGCTTGAGCCAGCCCTGCCACTCCTCCCTCCCCTTCCCTCCCTTCCCCGGAGACTGTGGAGGCTCCGCCTCTTCCAGCCGGGGTCTGGCTGTTCGCATGGCCAGCCCCAGCCTCCAGCCCGGGCTCCTCCATGCCGGCCAGCACCGTGGCCTCCTGCCCCCCGCCCAGCTCTTTGGCCAGTAAAGAGGGCTGGGAGGGGGAGGGGGTTGGTCAGGCAGCTGGCACAGAAAGCGTGGGGGGGGGAGAAGGGGTCAGGATGGTGGGCTGGGGAGGGCTTGCGGGGGCCTGAAGAGGTGGCATGAAGATGTGGAGCTGGGGGTGGGGTTTAGGAGGGCTGGAATGGGGGCAGGGAGCTTAGGGAGTCGGAATTGGAGCAATTCTTCAGCTTTTTAAACAAGAGGCATGGCAAAGAGTAAGTGCCATTCATATCCTGAAGTTTGAAACTTCTCAAGTGGGAAAAAGGGAGTGCATGGTGCCAAAATGTCCCTTCTGTAACTAGATAAAGCTGTGGAGGTGAAAAATCTAAAAATCAGTTATATATTTCCTGAAAGCTAGTGTGGATGTTACTTAAGTGGAGTGACTGAACAGTGAGAGTGTTTGAGCATGTTAACCCTGTGCTTTCAAAGAACCTGGAAGATGTTTTCTCCAGAATCCTGTAACTCACAACAATTCATTACAAAACAAACAAGGATTCTTGTGGTACTTAAAGACTAACAAATATATTGATTGCATGAGCTTTCATGGGAGAAAACCCCATTTCATCAGATGCTTTGAAGAACAATTCACAGAAATCTTAGAGATGTAACAGAGATATCAGATAAGTACTTGTTTTAAATATAGTAACAGCCAAAAGACTGGGAATCAAAGGAGCCATGAGATTATTCTCTTCACTATGCACCTTAGTCTGTCCATCAGAAGAAACCATAATGCATTAAAGTGATGTGGTATTTTGGTAGAGATTTTCTCCTAAGTTGAAATGTAGCCCCAAAATGATGGGGCAGGTAAAGATACAAGGGACTGAAAATAGGCTTTTAAGAAATACTGTAGCCTTATCTTAAAGCAGCTAGAAGCCCATTGTTTTGATTTCAGCTGTGTTTAGCATCTTTCTTGTAGCAGCATTTTCCTGAAAAGTGATGCCTGGAATCTTTTTTTGATTTTTAAAATTTCAATAGAATTTACCCCTATGGGACCATCAAGACATCTTAAATGCTGCCAATTTCCAAAGCGGTAGCCATGTTAGTCCATTCCAGGAAAACAAAACAAAACAAGGAGTCTCCCACGAAAGCTCAGGTGAAAAATAAATCTTAGTCTTTAAGTGCCACACAACTCCTTGTGTATCTTAAATGCTGTCAGTGATAATTAGCTGGCTTCCGTGTGAACTGTAACTCTGCATGTAGAACACAGGAGATGAGGGTATTAGGCAGAATTGTGACACCTAGGATCCGGATTGAATATAACTTTGGTCTTGGGTTGTTTGAAAGCCATGGATTAGTTTCTTTTGATTGTATAGCAATTTGGGTAAATTTTAAATAAATTGGGTGATTTTAGTAATAAAAAACGACTTTAAATAGTTTATATTAATTTTTCATTGGTCTAGATTTTTCAATAATTTTTGTTGCACGAGTTTGCACACAAATTTTATTCAGAAAAAGTTTTGCACACGGGTTGAAAATTTTGCACACAAGCCGCCAAACCTTAGAGGGAACATTGCAGCCATGCATAAAATTCAGATGTGAACATTTAAGAAAGCTTGACTTCATAAAAAGCCAAGCCTGAAACAGGTTTGTGTCTATCATTTCTAGATAAAAAGTAAAATGTTACTCAGAGTACTAAGAGAGTTTTCCCCCAAACACCTCTGAAGACCACAGCAATAGATACGTTTTCTGTGAAGTTACATTCTGCTGATGTTTAAAATATAGATTTATTACCCCACTTTCCCTCAAAAGGATCTTCAATGTATTCTTTACTTGCCACATGCAGTATTCTAGAAATTTATTTCAGGAATATGTTAGAGGATTTTTAGAAGTGTTATGATGTCTATTTTCATCTCTGTCCATCTGCAAAGTTGGGGACACTAATTACCATGAATCCAACCACACAGAAATTAGAAGCAGCCATAAAAAAACCTTTAAGTCATCTAAATTGCTTTTCTTACTAATCAAAATGTGACAAAGCAGTCTGCTTTTCTGGAAACCCTGAAAGTCTTTAGTGTGTCCCAATGAAATGCTGAACATGGCCATCCCAAAGTTTGTTTCTGGATCTGAATATTTTGCTAGTCATGTACAGAAAAGTTGTTAATGACACAGAACTAAAATCTTGTCAGCAAGAACCTTGGAATAGTGACAATCGGGGGGGGGGGGGGGGCTCCCAAAGAGGAAATATGTCTGTGTCAAATCTATGGAGATAGCCAAAAGAACATGATGGCCTTACCTATCACATGCTTCTGTAATTTGTGAAATTGACACCACCACTATACATGGTATTTATTATATATAAGATGTAAGTATTTTGCCCAATTACATTCTTAATTAAGCTGCTCCATAAGATTTTCTTCTTTTGGGTTACAGAGTATCCTCAATACAGAACACTAAGAAAAATAAAAATAAATGAAGACCTGATATTGGAGTATCTTGGGTAACTAATGATTAGAGAAAAAACCTTAGAACGGTATTCTGTTTTGCCAAGTTTAGAGTCTAATATGTTAGAAATACTTCTCTAATACTGAGAAGGCTAAACCAGCTATTTGGGGTGTGAAACAATGAAGAAAAAGACAGGAAGGCTTATTTGGGTCCTGTAAATCCCAGTGACATTACAAATCTCTCGCACATTGCCAAGTTCCAAAGGGGTAACCTTGCTAGTCTAGTTCAGTAAAACAAGCAAGGAGTCCCGTGGCACTTAAAGACTAACAAATTTATTTATTGCATGAGCTTTTGAGGGAGAAAACCCCACTTTGTGAGACCATCTTCAAATCATCTGATGGAGTGGGATTTTTCCTCCCATAAAAGCTCATGCAATACATTTGTTAGTCTTTAAGTGCCACAAAACTCCTTGCTTGTTTTACAAATCTCTTCTTTCTTAGCAACGCAACTGCTAAAAAAAAATAAGCATCTTTTATGCCTAGGAATGACTATAAATTTAAATGATTTCACAACAATGAAAAGGGAATGGAAAGAGAGAAGGTTAAGGGCAAACTTTTTAGAAGACAAAAGATCTGAACAGAGTGTTAAATTTCTCAATGTTAGTATTAGATTTCTGAACGGTTAATTTGCAGTCTAACTTGTAATATCTTATCTAGGCTGAAAGGAAGGCAGAACACAGTTACATTTCTGAAGTGTACAATTAAAAACAGGTGGATTGATTGAAATGAATGATTTGAACCAGGAATCCTTAATATAAAAAATTAGTTTTAATTTTGTTTTACATGTGTACTTTTCAGTTCTTTTCCTTAAAAAATATATATATGATTCTCATTGGTTGGTAACGATTAAAATCCATTGATCTGTGACTAAATATGGCCTTTACACTAAATCGAGTGCCTCTTTTGTTAACCCAGAGATACATCATATTTAAGCACATTTATTTAAGCCATTATATAGCTCAATTTACATTTATTCAAAATCAAAATTTTAACATGTTAGAAATTGGTGACTAAAGCATTTTTTACGTGCCAAATGATTAATGTGTCATTTGTGATTTATGTCAAGCTCTATTTGGATGGAAATTTGAACGCAATTAAAAATGCACAAATGCTCTGCATTTTGAAGTTGTTTGGTAATTAGTTTTATTTATCTATCTTAAGTGTGATGGATAGATAAGGAAAAAAGTGCATCAAACATGTTTTGCATTTAAAAACTAACTTTTATTAAATAAGGGAAGTATTAGCACAGTTAGTGAATTGAACTGATTGCTTCCTGTCACCATGTCCTTCAGAATTTTAAAAAAGAAGGTTACTCACCCTGTACAGTAACTAAGGTTTTTGAGATGGTTGTCTGGATACACCACTTTAGGTGATTGCACACCCCTGCACTTCTAATTGGAAATTTGTAGCTACAGTGTCAGGTTGGGTTGCACATGTCCTGTACCAGTCATGCACCACCTCAGGCAATTATATAGGGCTGTATGACCAATCCCATTTGAACTCCTTCTCTACCACAGAGCCTTTAGTGTGAAAACTCCTAAAGAAAGAGCAAGAGGAAGGGTAGTGGAGCACCCACAAGGACAACTATCTTGAAAAGTTGCAGAGAGGCAGCTGTGTTAGTCTAGTGCAGGAAAAGAATCAAGAAGTCCTTTACATGATAACCTCAGCTCTGCAGAACGCAATGCCATCCACAGCCTCAGAAACAACTCTGACATCATCATTAAGGAGGCTGACAAAGGAGGTGCAGCTGTCATCATGAATAAATTGGATTATGATCAGGAGGTTTACAAACAACTCTCCAACACAACACTCTACAGACCACTTTCCTCTGACCCCACTGAGGAATACCAAAAGGAATTACAACGCCTACTCAAGAAACTCCCTAAGACAGCACAGGAACATAGAAAGAGAGAAACATGCCCAGAACCACGGCCAGGGATGTTCTGTCTACTACCTAAAATCCATAAAAAAGGAAACCCTGGACGCCCCATCATCTCAGGCATTGGCACTCTTACTGCCGGCCTGTCTGGCTACTTGGACTCCCCCCTCAGACCCTACGTTATCAACATCCCTAGCTATCTTCGAGATACCACAGACTTCCTGAGGAAAATCCAGTCCACTGGTGAGCTTCCAGAAAACACCATTCTGGCCACTATGGATGTAGAAGCTCTTTACACCAGCATCCCACACAAGGATGGATTACAAGCTATTAGAAGATGATGCCACAGCACAGCTTGTGACTGAACTTTGTGACTTTGTGCTCACCCCCAACCACTTCAGATTTGAGGATAATTTATACCTCAAAATCAGTGGCACTGCTATGGGCACTCGCATGGCCCCACAATATGCCAACATCTTTATGGGCGACTTAGAACATTTCCTCAAGTCTCATCCCAAAACACCTCTTCTTCACCTACGCTACATTGATGACATTTTCACCATCTGGACGCATCATGGCAGGGATGCTCTTGAAGATTTTCACAGAGATTTCAACAATTTCCACTCTATGGTCAAATTGAGCCTGGAACACTCCACACAGGAGAGCCACTTTCTTGACACTACAGTACAAATCAGGGATAGATACATCACCACCAACCTGTACCGAAAACCTACTGATCAATATAGTTACCTACATCCCTCGAGCTTCCATTCTAAACACACCACACAATCCACTGTCTACAGCCAAGCCCTAAGATATAACCGCACCTGCTCTGATCCCTCAGACAGAGACAGACATCTTGAGGATCTCTATCAAGCATTCTTGAAACTACAGTACCCACCTGGGGAAGAAAGAAAAACTGACAGAGCTAGACCGGGTTCCCCAAAGTCATCTACTACAGGAGAGGACCAAGACAGACAACACCACACCACCACTAGTTACCACATACAACCCTCAAGTCAGACATCTGCAACAGATCATTAAGGACCTACAGCCTATTCTAAAAGATGATCCCTCACTCTCTCAAGCCTTGGGAGACCGACCTCTCCTTGCCTACAGATAGCCACCTAATCTTAAACAGATACTCACCAGCAACTACAGATCTAACAGAAACATTGAAGCAGGCACACACCCCTGCAACAAACCACGCTGCCAAGTCTGGCCACATATCTACACAAGAGATACCATCATAGGTCCTAATCAAGCCTGCTACTCCAACAAAGGCTCATTTATCTGCTCACCTACTAATGTGATCTATGCCATCGTGTGCTAGAAATGCCCCAACATCTTAGACATTGGACAAACAGGATGATCCCTGCGCAAAAGAATAAATGAACACAGAGCTGTTATCAGAAATCACAAAACAAAGAAATCTGTTGCTGAGCACTTCCATCTTTCTAATCACTCGATAAATGAGTTGTTAATGACCGTCATCAGAGATGTGACTGGGACATCAAGACTTCAAAGAGAAACAGCTGAACTTGAATCAATATGCAAGCTAAATTCTGTGAAAGCAGGATTGAATCGAGACCATGGGTTCTTTTCCCATTACAAAAGGTAATTTGACTTCAGGCTTCCCATGGTTTGAACCTAACAACTGCTCTGATTTGCTGTTACTGTATGACCTGATTCTATGTTTTACACCCCCTTGCATTTATTTTCATTCCATTCTGTAAGTTAACCCATCTTCAAAGCATCTGACGAAGTGGGATTTTCCCCAAGAAAGCTCATTCGAAAAATAAATGTTAGTCTTAAACTGCCACACGACTCCTGTTTTGTGTGGTTTTTTTTTTTTTTTTTTGCGCGCTGGACTAGACTAACACGGCTATCCCTTTGGAAACTGGATATGCAGACTAGCATATTTAACAATGAATGTAGTTGCAGACATTTGACCCCCCACAACTGGAGTCAAGTTCTGGCTGGTATCTATGTACTATCTAGTGCAGGGATCGATAAACCCCATGAGCTAGGTTGCTATGATGCCCAGGAATTTGGCCCTGGGTGCCTAGCTTCACTACTCTATCCAGAGAGGTGAAAGCCCCATGGTGCCTAAAACATGAGGTGGTGGCGCCAAGACTTGCAGCACTGCTGCTTTTTCCCACCCTCCAATACTGCTGAAAACACCCTGGGCCACAGCTTTCTTTCCCTGCCCCTGGGGCCTTTTGTGTACCACATTGCCACTGCAAAAGGCAGCAGCAGTGGTGGCTTTTCTGCAGTGTGGGGGCTTCTTCACATGACCCTGAGGCAGCATTTTGGAGGCCAGAGGGCTGCATACCTAGGCTCTCAAGTTTTTAGGTTGGCCCCTCGGTGTGCAGCCTTTTTGCTGAGGCCTGATATAGTGTCTTGGAGATCAGATTTAGTAAAGTAGAAAACTGATGTTAGGGCAGCCAGGCTATGCCTCTCGAGAGTTGAAGTGGGCCCCTGCGAAGGGGGGACCACCCCACACTGACAGAGAAGGGGTTAAAGCCCTGGAAAGAATGCCCCAATAGGAGAGTGACTGTGAGCAACAGCCAATTAAGGCTCAGCAGGCCCAAATAAGAACAGTTTCCAAGCAAAGCAGACCAGGCATGGCCTGGAGCCTGAAAACGGAAGGCTATGCTTCCTGCAGGCTGTAGCATCTGTGGCAGAACTGCTGCTGGAAGGGACTGGGGGAGCCAGAGAAGCTCTTGGAAATC
The DNA here is from genome assembly GCA_007922195.1 of Podocnemis expansa. Lineage (NCBI taxonomy): Eukaryota > Metazoa > Chordata > Testudines > Podocnemididae > Podocnemis > Podocnemis expansa. Next base: position 7,596,518 of record ML682074.1, on the reverse strand, counting down.
TGCTGAAAGCAGACAGTAGCAAGGCCTGAGAGCCAGTGAAAAAGGTGTTAGGACTGTGGGGAACTGGCCCAAGGAGACAACAGCTGGAATAGGAACTTGGAGTGCAGCATGATCTTGGAGTGTGGCAGAAAGCTGAAATCCACAGGATCCCTGGGCTGGGCCCTGGTCTCTCCCCACATGCAATAGAGGTATCACTGAAGAAGTGGCAGGATGAGAGAAAATTGCTGGGAAAATAGCTGGATTACCAAGGAGCCTGACTTCCTATGAAAAGAGACTGCACAGACTGAAGGGCTGACCACAAGGAAAACACAGCTCACACTTGGTACACAGGCATGAACATGGAAACTAATCCCCAAATGACCAGCAGGAGGTACCAGTCTGGTGATGAACAACATGCCTGTTACAGCCCAGATGAACTCCAGTCTCTGCAAAAGTGGAAATGTTGATCTCTGTTCATTTATTTGTAGACTTAGGCATGTGAAAAGAGCTGTGTTTTGAATTACTTCTAGTGCTCCTTCTTGAGTTGATGCTTTGAGTAAACAATCATCCAAGAAGGGGAACATAATGACCCCTAGCCAGCAGAAACTCAAGTTCTGATACTTGGAGTAGCTAGTGTAGCTATATTTGGCCATTAACACCTCATACTTTGCAATCCTAAACTGTAGAGTTGCCAGTGAGTAGGCACAGAGCTCCAGTTTAGTCTCTTCTAGTCCTTATGTCATAGAGGGTTATTCTGAAATAATGCTGTTCGCTCCTTTCATTGAGGGCCTCCACCACAAGGAGTATGGTGTGGATTGTGGGGGGAAAAAAATTATTCCCTTGGAAGAAAAAAATATACTTTTATCTGCCGTTTTGCATGTGTATGGCGCTGCTGCTGGGGTCTGCCAGATCATTTGGCCTGATCCATCAGGATGTCATTGACTGGTAGAGCAATTCTGGAAGAAGCTGAACTCTGTATACCCAGCAATTTATGATGGGACTCAGACACATTCTCTAGTGGGATACCCAAGTAATCTGTCATTGTCTTAAAGAGTTCCTGCAACTGTTTAAATCATCCGCCATGGTGGAAGATGGGGGCAGAGTGGCCTCATTTTGAGGTGAGGATGAGAAATTGGCTCCTGGTGTAGCTTTCTGGTCTGAAGCTTCCTCAAGGTCCTCAACTACTTCTTCGGGTTGAGAGGGCCCTGGTACAGAGAGTGAAAGGGAATGTCTTGACCTGACCATGGACGGACAGCGGGGGGTTGTGGTATTGTACATGGTACATTGCTTGTGGGTCCCAGTACGGCCACTGTGGAGAAAACGCATAGGTGGTGGCATCTATACATGTCTGATCGATCTGGTCTAGTAGGCGCATGGAAAGGCAAGGAGTGATGGGAGGAGACTTCCCCTTCATCCTCATTGTTCTTGTCACTTGCTGAAAGAGAAATTGATCTGCAAGGGGTGTTAACTGGTTTGGTACCAACTGAGAATGAGTGAGATCAGAACCAAGAAGAGGAGATTCCAACTTCGAGGAAGCCTGGAGATCTTTGCGGCAGAGGAACTGCTACAGCACTGAGAGCTTCACAGGCCCAGATCAAAGCAGGGGCTTTAGGGGCTGCAGTCCTTGGCCCCGGCTCAAAAGAATCCAGTCCAGTTGGGCTGAGTGGCAAGTTGCTGTGCTTGCCTTCAGGCTGCCTGCCCAGCCCTCAGACAAAGAGGGCGGGACAAAAGTATTGTGGCCTATGGTTCACCCCTCCCCAGCCCCAGCAACAGTGCTGGTTTCTGGGTCCCCTCCAGCAGTGCCAGTCTGTGACCCCCTTCACAGCCCCCCCCCCCCCCAACAGTGTGGTCTGTGCCCTCCCCATGGCCTCCGCAGCCAATTCCCCCCCGCCCCCCAAGTGGCAGCACCAACCATGCCACACAACTGCCAATGCAGCCCTGGCTGGGGCTCCTCACCCCGCAGCCCAATATGCAGACCAATGTGGGGCCCAAAAGGGTGGGCAACCTGCCACCCCCCCCCCTGATCTGGCTCTGGAGCTCAGTACTGAAAAAGTTCCAAAGGGGCAGCTGTGTTAGTCTAGTTCAGTAAAAACAAGGAGTCTTGTGGCACTTAAATCCTAACAAGTTTATTTATTGCATGAGCTTTTGAGAGATAAAATCCTACTTTTTGGCAGTTTCTCAAAAAGGAGATGTCACAGCCTACTTTATCATTTTCATTCTAGGGATACCACTGACAAGGATGAGTGGATCAGACTGTTGTCTTAAATTTTTGTATGAGTGAACATAAAGTACTTCCCTGCTGCAGGATTTAAAGTGCCCCATGGAAATAAGTTCAATGTTTCACTACCCCTGAAACCTGGGATCTGTGCAGCCTCAGACAACTCAGTGTAAACCTATAAAGCAAAAACGTGGGGAGTTGGACATGGCCGTCATGCACCACTGTTAGACAGCAGTTCAAACAGTAAGAGGAGGTTTTAAAAACCAGGAGCCTATTTCATTCAGCAGATTCTCAATTGCTTAGCAAGGCAGAGTTCTTGGTTTTTAACAAAATTGGTACATGATTGAATATTTAATGCTCAAAAATCAAACACAGGAAATGGAGTTCAGTTAGCAGCAACTGCACAGCATGGTATTTGGAAAGCCACAATCATTAAGTACTGAGCCACAAAAGTGTTTCCTGTAAAGTAGGAAAACACAACAACAAGAGTTACCATCCAGGATTGCTTATTAAAAGTGATTTGCAGAAAAATATTTAGCAAAAATCCAGTAACTGAGGCACTTACACCAAAATTCTAAACAGCATTTAGCACAGACCTAAAGCTTACCTTCTTGATTATAAAATAGTGACTTCATTCTCCCCCCACAATTGACACCCCAGCATTCGCTATACCATGCTGGTGGATGTTTCACACACTGCAGAACCCTGCTGCAGACTGGAGACAGCCTACTGTGGTCATGTAAAACTTGTTAGATTTAAAATATCATACCATCTTGCAACATTTTAATAGCCTAGTTTTATAAGGCATTTACTTCTCTTCCCTCCATATCCCACCCCATACTGCAAGGCTGCTATACAATGGTTCCACTCTAACAGAGTTAAGAAATTCAGCGATGGACACCTTGATATTGATGCAATGAAAGCTGGGGAGTCACATGAACAGAAAATGACCACTTAAGTAATTTGTATCCTGAATGCCTTTATACTCTTTCTATTTGGGGAATTCAACCTTTATTCCTATTTCACAGGGAATTGTTAAGCCTTGCCAGAAATCCTACCAACATTAATATAGAATCATAGGATTGGAAGGATCCTCTTGAGGTCATCTAGTTCAACTGCCTGCTAAAAGCTGGACCACTTCCACTAAATCATCTGAGTCAGGGGTTTGCCTCACTGGGCCTTTAATGTTTCCAAAGATGGAGATTCCACCCCCTCCCTAGGTTACCCATTCCTATGCTTCGCCACCCTCCTAGTGAGAAAGATTTTCCTCATATTCAACCTCAACTGCCCCAGCTGCAGCTTGAAACCATTGCCCCTTGTCTGTCCTCTGTTACTAGTGAGAGCAGCCTACCTCCCTCCTCTTTGGAGCATCCCTTCAAGTCACTGAAGGTTGCTAGCAAATCCCCCTCAGTCTTCTCTTCTGGAGACTAAATAAGCCCAGTTCCTTCAGTCTCTTCTCGTAAATCATGTGCCCCAACCCCCTAATCATTTTCGTTGCCCTCTGCTAGATTCCTCCTAATTTGTCAACCTCCTTTAGTAGTGTGGAGCCCAAAACTGGATAAGGTATTCCAGATGTGGCCCCACCAGCGCCAAATAGAGGGGAACGATCACATCCCTCAATCTGCTGGCAACACTCCTGCTGATGCAGCCCAATATGCCATTGGTATTTTTTGCAACAAGAGCACACTGTTGACTCACATCCAGCTTCCCATCCACCATAACCCCCAGGTCCTCTTCTAAAGTGCTGCTACTTAGTCAATCGGTCCCCAGCCTGTAGCAATCCATGGGATTTTTCCATCCTAAGTGCCGGACTTTGCACTTGTCCTTGATGAACCTCATGAGATTTTGTTTGGCCCACTGCTCCAATTTGTCTAGGTCTCCCTGAATCCTACCCCTGCCCCCCAGAGTGTTTACCACCCCCCCACCCCAGCTTGGTGCCATCTGCAAATTTATTGAGCATGCAATCTACCCCATCATCCAAATTATTAATGAAGATGTTGAACAGAAGCAGCCCCAGGACTGACCCCTGGGGCACTCCACTAGTTACTGATTGCCAACTAAACACTGAGCCATTGATCCCTATCTGCTGAGCCCGATAATCTAGCCAGATTTCTATCTCCCTTACAGTCCATTCATCCAAACCATATTTCCTTAACTTGCTGACAAGAATAGTGTGGAAAACCATGTGAAAAGCTTTGTTAAAGTCAAGGTATATATCACATTGATGGCTATTCCTGCATCCACACATCCTGTCAATCTCATCATAGAAGGCAATCAGGTTGGTTGAGCACGATTTAAGACACAGTGAAACACATTCAGATCTCTTTGTTTAGGTTGCAAACATTCTTGCCAGGTTAGGATATTAATTGAGTTTCTTCCTCTAATCAATATGTAACTGTAAAGTGGTTACCCTACATTCATTTGATAATTGTGTGAATGCCCATATTTCTGCCTCAGGGGAGGCTAAGTCTTTCCTGCCTGGGGCACCATTCTGCACTGGCAAGAAAAGCTCTCTACCCCACTATTGGTGCTGGCTTCACTGTTGCCAAACATTGTGCAGGTAATTTTAATGCATCATCCACTCAAGTCTCTTTCCTGGTCTCTTATTATGTACGAGGATTCCTTTTTAATGCATGCTGAGGTGTGCCAAGGGAATAAGTCAGAGGTGTTAGGAAATGGTTTTATAACAACTGACATACAAAGCCTACACAAAAATGCCTTTTGACAGTCATTCCTGTCCATTTAAGGGTGTTATAATGAGTCACTGGCTGCCTGACAGCTAAGCAAAGCTCCTGAGTTTAAGCCTCTGATGGGCAACATTTTAAGTGTACTTTATTTACTAAATGTACTTTCCTGTCTGCTCCGTGCTGCACAGAGTCTGACAAACCCTGGACTGTATTATTTAAAGAAAAGATTAAGAAAAAATGTTTAAAAAGGAATCATGCTATTTAAGCTAATTTCATACCTGCTTTATGGCTGTTACCGTTATGACAAAGAATAATGGCAATCCGCTTGTAATGGGACTAGTAGGTGTATCTATCATAAGCTTCAGGAAGAGAGAGAGAGAATGAGAATAATGTTAATATCAGAGTAGTCTTAAAATCTTTGATTTTTTGAAGACAACATCATTTTACACCATGACTAAAATTATACATCAGCAACGACCTTTATTATATGTGCCACAGTCATTCTAAATGCAAAATTCCCCTTAACGTCAGAGCAGTTTTCAAAGAACATGGCAATACCAAACAGTGCAGACAGACAATCCATGTTCAGGATCAGAGTTCTCCTGCAGTTTGTACTGTGCATCACATATTTTGACTTTTGGACTCAATCAATGAAAACAAGATGTTTGTCTCCTACCAAGCTGAGTTAAACAAACACATTACACGAAACTGCTTTTTTACATCATTCAAAGAACTAGCTTACAACAATATAAACTCAAACTGAAAGCACAAGTTTCCTAGGGCACTAACTCTGGCACATAAATGAAATCTCCTTGCTTATATTGCCACTTCCCATCTTCCACAAGAGAATCTTGTGTATTTTACAAATTCTGCTATCACTGCTAGGGTGACAACTGCAGCACTAACACTCAATCTCTGCATGGGCCTGCACAGATTTTGCTTTACTTCAGGGACAGTGTTACTTTACAGCATCAACTAGCTGTGTGTTGAAGAGCTGCAGAGATATCTATCTCCAACAGCTGCTGCTGAGACACTAGATGGGGAGGACTCAGTCACTACAGAGAATTCTCTTCTGGCTGCCTGGTTGGAGCATTTTGCCCGTATGCTCAGAGTCTAGTTAGCTGCCAGATTTAGGTTAGGAAAGAATTTTCCTCTTGACCAACGCTCCTTTGCTGGATGGGGCCCACGGCAGTTTGAAGGCTTAAACTAGTGTAAATGAGATTCTCTGTAATGTGAAGTATTTAATCATGATCTGAAGACTTCAGTAACTCAGCTGGAGGTTGGGGGTATATTATAAGAGTGGGTGGGTGAGATTCTGTGCCCTACAATGTGCAGGAGGTTGAACGAAATGATCATGATGGTTCCTTCCGACCGTAAAGTCTAACTCCTTGCTGTCTGCTTTGAACTTACTCTCGAGTCATTCTGTACTGTCTGTTTTGCCACCTCACTGTTTATCCCTTCTTCCAAATCATTCATGAATACGTTGAACAGCATTGGTTTCAGCAGAAATCCCTTGGGACACCACTATTTACTTTCCATTATGAAAGCTGATTATTCCTACCCCTTTCCCTGTCTTTTAACCAATTACCGATCCATGAGAGGACCTTCCCTCTTAACCAATGACTGCTTATGAGTCTTTGGTGAGGGACTTTGCCAAAAGCTTTCCAAAAGTCCAAGTACACTATATCCACTAGCTCCCCCTCATCCAAATGTTTGATGACCTTGTGACAGGCTGCTCCCAGAATCTGGTCTGGTGTGCCACTGTGACCCCCTGAGCTCCATACCCGTACCCAAACTTACCCATTTTTGCCAGGAGACCACTCACTCCTGAGTCGGTCTACATTAGCTTCCTCATGTAATCGGTCCCCGGCAGTGGGTGTGCACCCTCTGGCCACGCATGGGATGGTCCCCAAGTGAACATCCCCAAAGTCCCCAAACACCACACCGGAATCTCCTGTCCTACGAGGGTTGGGACCTTTCCCCCAACCACCATAGACTCATAGACCTTTGTCCATCCACTTGACATAGAAATGCATTGGCCCACCCTGTGATTTGCACTCCCTAAAGTCTACACACCTTTAGGTAAAAACAAACTCTGTTTATTGATTAGAATGATTTTAAGTGAGTATATCGCAAATCAATGCACAATCATCTAACAAAGTGGTCAGGAGTTACCACAAGTAAATAAAAGTTATAAAACTAACAACATTATTCCAAGATTACTCTTTAGTCTGTTCTAATTTCTTACCCACTAGGCTGACTGTTGGTGGTGTTCTACAACCCCAGGACCTCCTGGCCATATGGATAGATTCAGTATCTTTCAGTTGCTCCCAATACAGTGTTTCTATGGCCAAAGCCAGCAGCTTTTCCCACACTCAGATTGTCTGTGTTCCTTTTCTTTTCTCCCTAGGTCCCCCCTCCTCCTAGGCTATGGTGATTTCTTTACTTCTACCTGAGCCAAGGAGGGCAATTTGCATTGCCTTTGTTATGTAATTCTCCAAACTCAGTGCTAGAGGTAGTTCTGAGGGTCTGTGCTATGTAACATGCCTCACATCTGTACACATTCAAGATGCTGCAGGCACATTATACCATAACAATCCAGTAGAGTATTTGAAAGGGAACCTTGTATGGCATAACTGGCATTAAACAGTACAATTACATTGCAAAAATTAACAGAAAAGTTTACATAGATAATAGCCCATAGTGAATCATGTGATAGACCCCCTCAAAGAATTTGAATATGCTGGGAAGCATGATTTACCTTTATACCAGCAGTGCTGACTCTTCTCCAACAAATTGCGCTTATTTGTGGGTCTGATAATTCTGTTCTTTGCTATCATTTCAACCAATTTACCTGGTACTGAAGCTAGGTTTACAGGTCTGTTATTGCCAGGATTGCCTCTTAAGCCTCTTTAAGAACTGTTGCCTTAGCTGTTCTCCAAACATCTGGTACAGAAGCTGATTTAAGTGATTACATACCATGCTTAGTAAGTTCTCAAATTCAGAACTCATGGGTGAAAGCCACTTAGTCCTAGAGACTTATTACTGTTTAGTTCATTAATTTGTTCCAAAACCTTTTACTTACACCTCAGTGCTGGAACAGTTCCTCAGGATAGTGCAAGGCACAAAAATTAAGTGTTATAAAAATATGACTTGCCCCACTGAAATGGACAAAGTTTTATAAAATACACTGGGTTTCTTGCATTTTACCTTTGGAAAGGGGAGGTAGGAGTAGAGTCACACGCAGAGTGAAACTGTGGTGTCATTTTAAATCTGAGTTTGTTCAGAGAAACTAGCAACATCTGAATATAAAAGTGGGTTTAGGACACAATTACTGTCTTGACTCAAGGGATCCTTACTGGAATAGTCTAAGCTCAGAACTAAACTACATCAATATAGCTGTGAGGAACAAGTCACATCATCAGGTTTAAAAGCTTTTTCTCAGTAACGTTAAATTTCAGCAATACTTATATTTACTTATGTGTTGATTGGCTATTAGAAACAATTCCCTCATGTTAAGACCTAGCAACATAACAGATTCCCAAGAAGGCAGCAAAATCAGCACTCCTGGAATTATACAGAAGGACTGGAGAAAGCATTCCTGACTATAGGATACCAGCTTTCATAGTTAAGTGGAACAACTTTAAAAACTTACATGTACTCAAATAGGCATTTTATCCTAAAACACAAAACATGAGAAGTTTACTTTTTTCTGAAATCAAACAGCAGGTGCAAGGGGAGGCCAAATCATCTGGATGAATGAGCATGGAACGCGGAAATCAGAAAGTGCCATCTTCTAATCTTAAATCCATTAGTGACTTCTCATATAGTCTTATAGATGCAGACTCTACGGTCAACAAGGATCATTGTGGTCATCCAGTCTAACCTCCTGTACACTGGAAGTCGCAGAACCTCACCCACCCACTCCTAAAACAGATACACCCCCACTTTCCTTCAACAGAGCTCCCTGGTTTACAGGACTGTTTGAGAGCTCCTGTAAAGTCTGTAACATGACATTATGAATATTATCCAACTTACCTGAACCAAAAATATAATAAGAAAATAAAAATTGGCTACTCTTCTGAACTGCTCAAATAAATTTTTTGGAATGAAATTCCATACTGTATACTGCAAAGAAAGAGAAATGCAATTATATAACACATGATTGCACAAATTTTCCCTCAAAACATTCTCAAACTCCTCCTTGTCTCTCCTCAACAAAACACACCTCAAAATCTCTCCTTTTCCTCTTGTCTCTCTCTTCCTACCCTGCCCAAAGTGCTGCATACTCTTGCAAGTTTGGGGCAGGGTAGTGCCAAGGCTTTTCTCTTCTCGTGGACAAGCTGAGAGCCAGCCGTGCTGAATGCAGCAGTGCCAGCAGAAGACTCCTTCCTACATATTTATGGACATGTGTGTGGGGGTTGGCAAGAAGGGCATCACAGCGGTTCCCTATGGGCCACTTTCTCCTGCCTGCTGAACCAATCAGCTGTTTGCCAGCTGGGGTGATTGGGAGGAGGGAAAAGATTTGCTGAGGCTGTTGTAGCAGAAGAAGCTGCTATTTGTTGCCTTTCATCCTTACCTTCTAGCCAGCTGTTTTCCCTACCCATTTAAGCTCATGCACCCCTTCAACAGTCAGAGTATGTGCACCAGGCAGAAGCCTGCATATGCAGCTCAATGGTCTCTTACATTAAAGATCTTTCTCGCATAACAGGCTCATGACTTGGTAATTTACAAAATGCCCTCTCTAGGTACAGATTTAATATCTGGAGGTGATGCAAGGAACTGCAAATAGATCTCAGCATTCAAAGGCCATCTCTTCTGAAGACTTTCACCTGAGAGCATTGGTCAGTATATAATTAGATTTTTGCACTCTGCAGGACATAGTGATGTGAGCAGAGGGAAGGATAAGAAAAGGCCTCATCTGTTTAACTTTGGCTGTAAAGTTACTTGTTGTTTTAAATGAGGTGCACGGGCCATGAGATGAACTACTATAAGCTTATAAATAAAAATACACGTATGTCACTCCCCCATACACCATAAGTGATATTCAGTCTTTATCAAACATTTTTGAGAAAGTATGAAGATCCTTACCTTAGATGATATGATTCTGTTATCTGCAAATTTCTGAGGAACATAATGCTCATTCTGGGGGAAACGATTTGCTATGTAAATAGTTCGCGTGTCACTTTGGTGTGGTGGGTCAAAACCCTGAAAGACAGAAAAGAAAAAAAAAGGCAGCTGATCAACAGGCAGGACATTTAAAGTCAAAATTATAGTTCTGGATCACAGATGCAACATGCAGTTCTGCTCAATTTTATACTGAAATTGGGATCCAAATTTTAAACAAGAATCTGAATAACTGATAGTGAATTGGATATAAAGAAACATTTGGGTCAGGAAGGATTTTTTTTAATGTTATTTAAATACATTCTTGATTACTGTGTGTGGTCTCAACTTCTTTTCTGTTTAAAAAAAGGGACATGATCTGCTAAAAACAAACCTAAATTTACATGGTGTGTGTTCATTCCTTAAAGCAGTGGCTCCCAACCTTTTCTCTGCTGTGGCACACCTTGATACCTTCAAATTTTTTGAGGCACACAACCATTAAAAGCTCATGAATATTCAAATTAGCTGAAAATAACATGAATACTTATGAACCATGGCACAGTGTTTCCAAAATGCTGCTATGTGGGGTAGTAGGGGTAGCAGAGCAGGAATGGCAAGACAGGGAAGGTCAGGAGTTATTTGCAGTGGCAGGAGTGAGTATGGGGAGCAGAGCAGGGCAGGAGCACGACCAGCACAACCCAGTAAACCTGGTAAGTATTGCAGGGGGGCGCTGGCACCTGCTCTGCTTGCGGGGGGGGGGGGGGGGGGCCCCAAAAAGGGAGCCCCACCCCGGGGGGGGGGGGCCCCCTCCCCACCGGGGCCCCCCCGCCCCCCCGGGGGCCCCGGCCCCCCCCCCCCCAGCCCCCTGCTGCTTGCGATGGACCCTCCTATCACTGCAGGGGCCATTACAATCCCTCCAGCCCCCAGCTCGCTCCCCCCCAGCTACACCCCCCCAACCAAATAACCACCCCACAACCTCAGCTACATACCCTCTGCTACACATCCACTCCCACCCACCTCTACTACACACATACCCCTGCCCCACACAACCCCCAGCAGTCCCCCTCAAAGCCCTTACCTTGGCTGTTTGCAGGCTGGCTGACAGGCTGGGAGCTGTTTCCCTGCCACAAACTACTTTGTGAGGCCCCCTAAAGGGCTCACTATTGGCCCCCACTGCTACCTTCCCTGTGGCCCCAGTCCCCCCCCCCACACGACCCCCCAGGACTCCTTTTTTGCTTTGCTGAACTGAACTAACATGACTATCCCTCTGGAACTCGTAAATTATAAATATCTTACCCAAGAATAAAGAGCTTCCCATCATGAAGCTTGTAAGCTGATCATCTTTCACTTAACATAAATGAGCTAATGCTGAACTACAGAGTTAAAATGAACATTTAAAAAAATTTTAAAAAGTATGAGCATTAATTAATAAATAAGAGGTGGTAAAAGTAATGATGGCTCAAAAATAAATACCACATTTAAAATTTTGGCAGTCAAACCTTACAAATGTTTCATATAGGCTTGGGTTTGTGTGTGCTAGACATTTAATACAAATAAGTAAAAAAGTTCCTAGTGTGTAGCTATAAATGAAAAAACCAAATTTCAGTGAAATTCTCTGAAGTACTCAAGTTTATAAGACTCTTGCCCCCTCAAAAATATTAAATAGTAAGTACAGAAGAAGCTAAAAATTACTTACAAAAAATGATACAGCAAAGACATCACACACAACTGTAATGATTGTCTAAGAGGGCAGCACTGTATTTATATGTAGCAGCCTATATGGATCTACCTGGTAAACTAATCTAACCAAAGCCAAACTACAAATTGTCACAAAGTCAAAGGAAAAGGCAAAAGAACAGGTAAAAAAAAGAAAAGGAAAAGGCAATATTTCACAAAATTAAAAAATGGCAGAATAAATGGTCACACTGAGAATTAAAAGCTGAGCCCAAGGGATAATTCCTACTATTGTGCTGTGTGTTGCTTGCTCCTGCTTTTTTCGCATGTCAATGTGAAGGTGATGGGCAGAGAATGGTGAAATCTGCAATTCAGACAAAGCACAGATCCTAATGATAGTCTGCCTTGATGAGCCAAGAGTGAAAAGTGCTTAGCCTTCCAGCCCTACTAGCTCTGCTAGATGGGAATAATTTCTATATTTTCATTTCTGTCCACCAAATTGAGGATGGACCCCTTATTCCTTGGGGCCCTAGGCAGCTGCCTGTTTCGCCTACCCCAAAAGCCGCCACTGCTTTTTGCCAGCCCGGCACAGCCCATGTGGCTGGGCTGAGCAGGGAGGGAGCTCTAACTCTAGCTCTCCCAGATTCTCACAGCACACTTTGGGTGTTGCCGTGGCACACTGGTTGGGAACCACTGCCTTAAAGTACACATCACAAAAAAGCTGTAAGAATCAGAAGAAAGAGCACAGGCAGGTTATGCAAAATGAGGCTAAAAGTTATTGTCTTACAGGTAAAACCAGAAAAAAAGAAAGAGCATGGTGGTTTGGCTGATGGAGGGTATGAGTAAGGAAGAGCAAGTCAAAAAATGGAAACTAAAATATAGGCAGAAATTAAAGATATTCACAGGTGATTTTTTAAAAGCCATACTAATGGTTATCATAACTGCATCACATTAAGAAGTTTAGACAAACAGAAGAGAGTCATACTAACACAATGTTGATTCAAGTTTGTGGGAGAAAATCTCACCAGTAAAAAAAACATCAAATGACTGGCTCAACAGCATTTCCTCTCTTTCCCAAATAAGTAGATATGTTTGAGGCAAAAAACACAAAACAAAAAACCACACACAAAAAAACACCCCCCCCCCCAAACCAAAAGCCTTGCTTACATTCACGGAGTGTTTTCTAAAATTTCTCACTGTTACTGCCAGTTCAGGTCCACCAATGAAAGCAATAGCTGAAACACTGTGTTATGTAGACTTGCTGAGCAAAATCAGACACAGCTTAGGAGTGAAAATTAATCGCTCCACAGAGAGCAGATACCCCACCTGGGAGCTTGATCCTACTTCGGCACTGATGTAGCCACATTTGCAGATTTTCTGGAATTGGAATCAGCAAATCCCCACTGATACCCGCTGCTGCCCTAGTTTGGTAACAGGTCAGTAAAAGCCCCAATCAAAAAATGGGTGGAGGGGGAGACAGGACATAATGTCTGAGCATGATGCCTACTCCAACAGCTGGGCAGGAACAAGCCCCAGGAGTCTGCTACAACTTGGGTTCTCAACCTTTTCTACTATCGTACCCCTTTCAGAGTTTGATTTATTTTTGTTCCCCAAGTTTCACCTCACTTAAAAACCTGGGTACAGGCTTTGGCTTCAGTTTCAGAGAACCTGGTACTGGCCTCGGCAGTCTGATTGAAATGAACTCACGACCCACTTCAGGGTCCTGACTCACTGTTTGAGAACTACCGATATAGTATATAGAGCAGCACAAACAAGTCACTGTCTGAAAGAAATTTTAGTTTGTACTGATGTTGTTAGCGATTTTTATGTAGTCTGTCAGAAGACTAGGCATATAGCTGGATGAACTCCTTGAAAAAAATCTGTGTACCCCAAAATGTACGTGTATCCCTGAGAAGTACTGTGCCAAGAGACCCTTTAGGCCATCTGAAGCTGAAGGAGACCTAGTCTGTCTCTGCATGCCAGAAGCATTTCCCTTCTTGCAGGGATTAAGCTTCTTCTTCACCTGCTCTGCCATTTTTGCTTAGGCTGACACAGAACGAGGGGAAGGGAAACAGCAAGCATTAGGCTTCATGAAATGTTTGCGTGCTCTCAAACTTGGTGGTCAAATCCTACAGTCTGAAAGGAGATCACATTGTTTGGGGATGCAGACTGACAAAAAAAGACAAGGTGGGGATGGGGATGGAGGAGCTGCACAACAGCACAAGTGTCATTTGGGCCCTGAAGGGAGAATGTTCTGGTTAATTCTCCAGAGGGTTGGTCCTTACCCTCAAGCTCCACAAGGCTGTGACAGACCAACAGGTGGTATGGAAAGAAAGATACTCCAGCAGATGATTACTTAATGAGAAAGTGAAAGAACTGTAGTTGCTGGTAACAAACCAGTCTCTCTCAATGACTGCCTTTACGAATCTTCACTCTTGGAAAATGCTTAGGTAAGTCTGCCCTGCAGAAGAAGAATCTCAGCACTGTGAAGCTGATCACAAGTCAAAGCTCCAACAGTCCGTGGCAAGACTTCATTCAACATTCATCCAACAGTCCGCAGCAAGACGTTCTGACCCAACAAATTCAGCACTGGCCTTAACTGGATATTTGATATCTATGAGCTCCTATAAGAGCTCACTGACCAGATCCTCAGCACTAGACTCTCCAGAATGGGCTCTAAAAATCTACTCCAACAGAGTGAGTTTGCTGTAGCAGCTCCTCCACTCCCTTTGGGTATGATGGAAAGCAAATGTCTATTTAGATTATGCTCCTCATCTGACAACAGCAGACTTCTCATGTGGCTGTTTGTAACCAATGAGCTACCAGAATACACATGACCTACAGCTAGTCTTTCTAGTTGCATAAATCATGGAATAAACTAGGCAAAGAAATGAAAGCAATAACTAATTAGTCCAAATACAGCAGAAAATAACCACAAACCAATACCAAATGAGAACTAGAGAAATAAGGCAACAAACTAACAAGACCAAACACTAATAAGTCCACACAAGTGTTGAAATTAAAAAGCACAGCACAAAAACTAAGTATATGCTGTCTTTTTTTTTTTTTTTAATTTATTTAAATCATCTTTTCTTCATAGCTCTTGACAGATTCCCAGTCTAAGAAAGATATTTTTCATCTTTCTGGTAGGTTTCTCTCTCATTCTAGTAAACTTGGGTACATTTTTCAAGGCCTCACTAGTAACAAAGGCTGGGTTGAAAATTTTAACGTCTGCTTTATAAACTGCAGAGGGAAGAAAGATGCCTTTTGTAATAGAACAAAGAGGATTCCTTATTGATTAAAAATCAATCATAGGTGAAAAAGGCAACAGGCCTTAAAATTAAAGCAGCTGTAGTAAGTGTTCTGAGAACTGTCATATTAAAATTGCTTTCAGTGGTTGACAAAACTCATGAGAGATCTACCCACTCACATTCAATTTGAAAGTATGAAGCATACTGCTGGCCAAAAACGTCAGCTGGACAACATGAAAAATATAAATACAAAACAAAACATGGTTAAAAATCAAGATACTTTTAAAATCTGAGTGTTCTATCATAGAGTTACACAGTGCATTTCATTCACTGATCTTAATAGCACTTTGCACAAAAACAGATAAGTACTAGAATGACGGGGAATATCAAGCACCTTAGCAAATTATTTATTGCACCAAATGGAATAATATGTAACCCAAACCAGGCCTTTGTCACACAGAACTTTAATGAACTTTAGAACATATGAAGAAAGACAATACAGAAAGAAGGGGGCAAGAAAATTTTAGGAAGTTTTTACCAAGAGATTTGAAGGAGAAAAAACTTTTGGAGGACAAGCAGTGGAAGTTTGTTCTATGTACAGTGTCTGGCAAGAACAGAGTACGAAGATAAAACTGGTAGAAAGGAGACAAAAGGTATGTTTACACCAGGAAAAAAAAAAAAAAAAATCTGTGGTAGCGAGTCCCAGAGCCAGATCAACTGACTCTTGTGGCTAGCAGCAAGAGGCTAAAGAAAGCACTACAGATGTTTGCATTGAGGCTAGAGTCTAGGCTCTGAAATCTCATGAGGATGGTGAGTGTCTACTTTTAGCCCTGTAGCACAAGTCAGCTGACCCAGCTGCAGAGACTCTGGGCCACGGGTCTTATTTTGCACGATGACGTACACAAAGGGACCAGTTAAGAAAAAGGACTGGAAACAAATTGGAAGCAAAAGAGAGGAGTAAACTGTTCAAAGGGAAGAGTGTTAAGAGTACACACGTGATGTGGTAAAACATAGAATATTAATGAAAGGACTTTCATTTGACTGTTGACAGAGAACAAAAGATAGAAGAATGTTTTTAATTGCAAGATTTTGCATAATTGGTCATAGTGAATGAGTACTTGATTGATTTCTAAAATAATACTGAAGATGCTGTATTAAGTACTGAAATATTTGTGATAACAAAGCCTCTTTACCTGGTGCACATGATAAATGTACACAATTTTTTTTTTTAAGAATGCACAACAATCACAAAAGCCTAAGTACTTTGTATACATAAAGTCCTCGTCTCTTAAGTTGTAAAAAAGAAAGAGTAGGGAAAAGCAGACTAAACAAACTTCCAAGGTAGATAACTTACCACTTAGTGTCATTACTTTTTTATTTTTGTTTTTTATACAACATATAAAAACCTATACTGGGGATTCTCACAGTATCCGAGTATCTATAAGTTATGGAAATATTACCCCAATTTACAGATGGGGAATGGAATCACGGAAATATTTAGGCCCAGTTCTGTGTACATTTCTATACCTACTTAAACTTTACTTAAGAGAACAATCACACTGAAGTCAGCAAGACTACTCGAAGGCTTCAAGTTAAGTTAGGACCTAAGTGACTTGCATAAGGTGATATCAGGAAGAAGTTCCACAGCAAGAAACTGACCCCAGACCTCTCAAGTCCCGTTCTTGCAGTTAAGGTACTGGACAACCCCAGATATCCTAAAAATACCATTACATAGTTATTTGTAGGCACTGCCATCAGGTGAGTCTTCAATAGTGATTTTAATTACAATTAAGGTAAAGACTTTGCATCTCTTTTCAGGAAGCATTATCTATGTGTAGAAGAAGTTCAAAATTACTTTTAAAGGAATAAGTTACTTCTACTGTAAACAAAGTCAAATCTGGGCACAGGATACAGATAGAGACTAATTTAAAAACTTTTTATACTTAATTTTCAATATAAAGCCCCCCTTTTTGATCATTACTAAGACTCAACTGATATTACTGTTACAAGGTAGATGCATCATTTACCCCTGAAATACAAGTCACTGATTCTTTTTCATGTATGCAACTTGAATTCAACTAAGTATTACAGACAATTCTCAAAAAGAAATGGAAATAAACAATCAATAAAATAGTCATTAAACAACACAGCAAAATGTAACCCACCATTAACACGGATCTGTGAAGAAAAGGCCAAAGACATACATTTTTTAAAACAAACAGGAATGACATATAGTTACTAGTTTACTACAGTGTTACATATTTTAGACATCTCCATACAAGGGAACTGTACTCCAGTTTCACCAAACTATTCAGCTGTGGTGTTGTAGATCTTAAAGTTAAGAAACTTAAGTTTCTTCTTTAGTAGTATTTGTTACGAGCATAATAAGCATTGTGAAACAAAAGATAACCCATGGAGAAAATGTAAGCTTTCAAACACAAATGATAATACATAAAATTCCCAAACCAAAGCTTCATTAAGGTGAAGGTACAAATTCAGTGATTTAACTGGACTTCCTTTCAAGAATGTTAAAGTTTAAAAAAAACCCACAAAAACTGTACAAACCATTAGACCATTATCCTGCAATGAGCTCTGACCAAGTGGATTCCTATGACCATGCAGAATTCATTCTAGGGTTAGGGCCTCAATCAGCTAGTCTTACGTCTCTATATAACCACCAGAGTACTTACCCATAGCCCTATGGAGAGGAGCCCTGAAACTGTAGGCAGTTTAAGGTCCTCAAAATGGGAACGCCCTCCTCCCCCTTGCCACACACCGCAGTTCCTCAAGAGACTGTAGGGTTTAGGTTTGCTAGCCTGGGGCTCTTTCCCTCAACCTCTTATGTGTGTGTGTGTGGGGGGGGGGGATGTGCCTGGGAAAGGCTAGTGATGAAAAAAACCCCTCTATTTCTCTTGCTATTTCCCAGCCCACACTGAATAGGTCAAAAAGAGCAAACAACTTTTCCCTCAGTACCCTTGCTGTACCATTGCCCAATGCAGGAATCCCCAAGGAGTGAACACTCCCTCATGTGCTCCCAACTTTCACTGCCACCCTTAAGAAGCTCTTCAGCTCTGTAATGATCTCCATCCCAGTGATGCAAAACAGGTTCACAGAGAAATAACAAGCCTGCTAAGGCTAAGGGAGGGTTGGGAGTGGGGGAGGAAGAACTCTCTAAGCATATTTGGGCCCACTGGGGTCCAGCACCCTCATTTAGCTAGAGGCTCATAAAGGATCACAGGGTGACCCCAAACTAAGGTAGATGTGGTGGGCTCCAATGTACCAAAGGCTTGGAGGTGGCTCTCAGTGAGCCTCTTCGTATTTGACAGGCCTTGTTCCCACCTGCAGAGCCCAGAAAGTCCACACAAAGGAGAAATTCGATTCTGGATATTGCCCTCTCCTCTCAGATAACTGCACATCGCTTAAGTTATGCGCAAGCAAGGTAGCCATCCTTACAAAGCTCACGAGAGCCTCAGGAAGAAGGGACTGGATGAGAACCGCTATGAAGAGCCACTATTCACACTCTTCTCCTTCCTAGCATTGCTATGATAAGAGAGAGAGTTTTATCAGAGAGAGGAAAAAACAGTGTTAGAGTAACAGAAGAGCTTATTCTTTGCAAAGCCCATGCAATCCCCATGTCCTTTGTAAAGGAGGTTTAAAGATGGAGTAAGTTTGGTCTGGAAGCTCTGTGCCAGAGACTGTTGTGTTTGCTTAGACAAGTTTAGTTAGTCAGGGGAGCTAGAGGGTTTAGATTGATAGGAAGTTAGACTTTCTGTAGACACACGAGGTAATCCACAAAGGTTTATTATGAGACAATCACTCCTGTCCGTCCCCTGATGGGAAGCCATCAACCCAGTCTGGTAAATAGGTTGACGGGGGCCAAGGGGTCACAGGAGTCTGACCACTCTCATTGGTCAAGAGCAATAATTAGTACCCAAATGAGCAGTAAACAACAACAGAGGTGGGCTAACTATATGCTGACTATTAAATATAATCTAATCTTGTAACCTGCATATTAAGAATAGTAATACCATGTAGGGACTTTAGGCATGATGTAACTTGTTGTATTATGCATGAACCTGTTACAATATGTAGTTTGTATTTTGCATGCTGAAAAGTATATATGATCTGTACCCCAATATTCGGGGAGCTGCTGGGGGGGGGGGGGGAGGCTAGCTTCTCATGCTACTCCCTGTTGCTGTTCCTGTTATTATTCAGCTGAATAATAAACTTTGAACCACACCTCATTCTCTGCTTATTGGAGTCTCAGCTGGGAAAGAGCCTTCACCTGTGGGAAGGATTCGGGGTCCCCTTCCAGGTTGGGAACCCGGACCAGTTTTTTCCCCAACACCTTTCACAATCACCCATTGAATTTAAAAAAAAACAAAACAACACGTGAAGAGTTAAGCTGTTTTGCCAAAGTCAGAGTGCTCAGTGTCAGGAACAGAACTGAGAACTTGACCTCCCTCCACTTGGGGTCCCCAATTATTAAACAATCATCACATTTCTGCTGAGGAAGTACTACAGGGCAAGAATATGGAACTAAGTTGTAGGGGCTCCTTGTCTGGTAACCCAGAAGAGAAAAAGGAGGAAGAGCTACCTAAAACAGAACTCTTTTAGTTGTTCTCGCCCAAATGGATGCCATGGGGGCAGGGGGAGAATGAATTCAAGTTATGCTAGTGCATCAGCCAGAGTTTCTTGGGGAAGCGAATGTTTGTTACTGCTAAACCATCACACTTAATCCTTACCATCTACTATTATTTAAAGAAGCATTAAGCTCAATACATTGTAAAACTTACTGATGAAATCCACACATTCGACTACATTACCAAATGAAAAAGCAACAAGCCCAGAAAGAAAAATTTTGTTATGAGCATTTCAACTAAGACTGGTAAAATACAAAATGCTTTGCCAGCCTACAACTCACCAACGGCCCTGTTTCAAACTTGATAATATAAATATACAAAGAAATGTTTATAGATCTGTTGTTGAACAGTAGCTTTGAGCTACATTATTAACCCCTATCATGTGATGCACAAATAATATGCATTTTATATTATCTCCCACCCTGCACCAGTAAGGGCTGATCTACACTACAGAATTTTGTCAACAGAAGTCAGCTTTTGGCAACAAAAAAGTGGTGGTGCACACACTGCAAACTCTCTCACCACCAACAAAACGACTCTGCTTTGGTGATAAAATGAAACCACACTGACAAACGGCAGAGCTTTTTGCAGCAATGTTAGAGCGCCAAAGCATCAGTGCAGACACTGCGTGCCACAAATGGGCTCCTGACTGGACTACAAGAGAGGGAGATGGACCATTCTCTTGCGTCTGCTCTGCAGGGAGACGGGCTGTGGGAGACTTCCAAGGGAATCAATCCTGCAGGATTGATGGTAGTGTGGGGGAAAACTGGTCCGGGTTCTCAACCTGGAAAGAGAAACCACGAATCCTCCCCGAAGATGAAGGCCCGTTCCCAGCTGAGACTCGAATAAGCAGAGAACGAGGTGTGGTTCAGAGTTTATTATTCAGCTGAATAATAACAGGAACTGCATCAGAGAGAAGCTACAAGGAGTTGTGTGGCACTTTAAATGCAAAAAATAAATCTGTTAGTCTTAAAGTGCCACACAACTCCGTGTTGTTTTACTGGACTAGACTAATATGGCTATCCCTTTTGAAATTAAAAAGAAGCTAGCCTCTCAGAGCAAGCCCCCCAGTATAGAGGTTACAGGTCATATATACATTCTAACATGCAAAATATGTTATACATAATGCAACAAGCTCATGCATAATACAACAAGTTACATCATGCCTAAAATCCCTACATGGTGTTACTACTCTTAATATGCAGGTTACACAATTAGATTATACTTAATAGGCAGCATACAGTTAAAAAAAACAAGGAGTCCTGTGGCACTTTAAGACTAACAGATTTATTTTTCGCATGAGCTTTCGTGGGAGAAAATCCCACTTCCTCAGATGCTTCGAAGATGAGTGAACTTACAGAATGGAAGCATATAGTTAGTCCACCTCTGTTGTTGTTTACAGCTTATTTGGGTAACAGTTACTGTCCTTGACCAATGAGAGTGGCCAGACTCCTGTGACCCCCTCGGCTACCTGGCCCCCGTCAACCTGTTTACCAGACTAGGTTGATGGCTTCCCATCAGGGTCCCGACAGGAGGGATTGTCTTATAACTTACCTTTGTGGATCACCTTTTATCTATATAAACAATCTACCCTCTTATCTCTCTAAGTCACTAGCTCCCCTGACTTAATATACATTCTGCAATTAACGTTGTCTTATCAAACACAGAGCCTCTCAAACAGAACTTCCAAACCAAACTTAATCCATCTTGCAATTTCCTTTACAGCAGACATGCAGGCAATGCGGGTTATTGCTGAGGAGATCAGGGGTGGCAGGGAGGGAGGGGGAAGACTCCTTACGCCCTGTGCAAAAACCAGGGAGGGAGACAGGGTGTGCTCTCCTTCCCCCCACTTCATTCTGGTCTCAGCTGAGCAAGGGTGGAGAGACAGGAGGGAAACAGCTACCTGCATATCTGCTTTTGACTCAGAATTGGTTTCTTCCAGCTGCTGTCTAACTCAGAGACAATGGGGGACACAATCTCTGTTTCCCAACATACGCACTGCCTGTCATGCCCATTCACTCCCTGTCACACACTGTGCCCCCCCCCCCCAACTTTGGTGGACTTCTTGTCTTAGTGTTCAGCAAAGGCAGTTTGGCTGATAGGACAGTTGAAAAGCCGCTGTCACTCTAGAACAGGGGTCTCAAACTCAAATCACCAAGAGGGCCGCATGAGGATTAGTACAGTAGCCTGAGGGCCGCACCACTGAAACCTTTCCGTACAATGATACGGCAAATATCGGTAACAATCATGTCATTGTGTGCCGCAGGACATAGCTTTGGGGGCCGCATGTGGGCCACAGGCCACGTGTTTGAGACCCCCTGCTCTAGAAGAATGCCCAACATGATGGGATTCGCAAACCTTCATCATGTGATGTTGCATCTGCATTGAAAACCCTCCCCAAAGGATCCTGCTCAAAGTTGTGCAGCGGGATAGCTACACACAGTGCACTGCTCCCTGGGGCAATGCACGATCTGGTAGCATGAATGCACTTCACTGACACAAGGGGGATAGTGAGGACACGCCACTGTGGCTGAATGCCAGCATAACTTGTGTCAACAAAACACTGTAGAACAGACAATGCCTAATTCTCCTACTATTGATTACTCCAAATGGTGAGACACTATAATTTGCTAATGAAAAGAAACAAGTGTATTTTTCAATGGATGAAAAAAGAAGAGGGCAAAGTCTTATCTAGAAACTCAGAGAACATGCACAGCAGCAACACTGAGGAAAGAGAGCTCCTTTTGGAGACCTTCAATGCCACCATGTTTTAACAAAAAAAAAAGAGTAATCCTGAGATCATTACAAGAGGCCACTTCCCTAGGGATAGGAGCAATTCTGACCCAAGATGTACAGGATCTGAACTCTTGCCCTCCAGGAAACAACTTACTGACCTGCCAGTGGATTGCAGCACCTATTCAGATTTCTTTTAAACAAAATGACTAAGAAAACCCAGCTTCTGAAAACTATTTTATTTTGCTGGCTAGCCTTCCCATATAAGAAAATGACTTGCTTACATATACTGCCTATACTCTGAAGTCTGTAAAAATTTGAACTCACATAGCGAGCTAGTAATTCTTCCAGACATATTGCTGTGCTGAAGTCAAACAAAATTTGTCATATCAAAGATTACCACAGAAGAAGGAAAAGCCTTTGCTGCAGCAATTTTCAGCACAGCTTCAATGAGAAAAAGAGTGAAGAACCCCAAGAAACCTCAGGTTTGTGTGTTCCCACGTTCCTTTAAAGAACCACTGCTACATTTCTTATTGTTCCAGTAAAGATCCACTGCCGCAATGTTAAGACGGAAGAAATACTATAACTATCATGCATTATTATTGCAATTTCCTCTTCCTCCTTTTCTCTGTCATTCTTGTTTACCACATTTTGTAACCAATTCACATTGTATCAGTAGGCAGCACTCTATTCTGAAATAGAACAATAACTCAGCATGATGTTTGGGAAACTACTGTTATCTATGAGGATATTTAGTCATTAAAGATCCTGTAAACTTTTTAGACTTTTTTTTTTTTTTTTAAAGTCTAAGACTGTTAACCAAAAATTCTGGCTCAAATTCCAATTTAAGCAGAATTTAAGTCTTCTTCTACTGCCACCCTTTTTTCCTTCAGTCATTCGTTGATGTTGCACTTTACTGTGGTAGCTTTTGCACAGAAGTAATTTTGATGTCAAACACAATGGATTCCTGACATCACTTAAAAAAAGGAAAATCAAGCTGAACAAGACGACTGCTTCTGTTTGCACAGACTTCTTGGTAATCAGGACCGTTTGTAAAGAAAGAACAAAAAGTCATACTTCTACACAAAAAGCTCCCTGTATTCCTATAACCATATTAGAGCGTTAAGTCATTTACATTCCTCTGACATTATAGTATAACAGTATTTGCCCTAAACAATGTCAGCATGCACATACAATTTAGCTACTTTCCATTTGTTCTGAAAAATCTGATGCTTTTCTCTACCCTCCCATCCAAAAATTCAAGTTCTCTCTCACATACAAAGAGAAACTGAAGTCAAATGAGAATTTATAACAAATAAGACAATAAAGATGATTAAATGAGTGTTTGCAAAGTTAAAAGTATTCATTTAATACAGATCATTAAAACTTATCAGTAAATAATAGTTACTCAAGCCTTATCACAGTGCAGTATATTTGCTCTAATTCTTTAGTTTTCCAGAGAAAGGATTTTGCCATTCATGTGGAACTATGGATCCTTACACAAGTTCCTATCAGTTTTCCAATCAAGCTCTACACCAGGGGTGGCCAAACTTATGGAATTCAAGAGCCTCACAAATTAATTATTAAACCTTCAAGAGCTGCACTGAGGCATACAGCAATATCCTTTTACCTACAAAATTGATTTGCTGACGTTCTTCCGCAAGCCACATTTTTTAATTCAAGAGCCACATGTAGCTCCTGAGCCGCAGTTTGGCCACTTCTTCTCTAGCCAAAACAAAAGCTGTGGAACTGTCAATGACGGCTCATGGAAAAGTAGTTCTAAAAAGAAAAGTTCCCAAGGGGTAGTCTTGTTAGTCTGTATACAGCAGCGATAATTCAACTCCTGTGACACCTTAAAGACCAACACATTTATTTGGGCATAAGCTTTCCTGGGCTGCAACCCACATGCATCTGACAAAATGGGTTGCAGCCCACGGAAGCTTATGTTGGAAGAAATTTGTTGGTCTTTAAGGTGCCACAGGACTCATTGTTTTTTCTATTATATTGCCATTATATTCCAGCCTCCTTCAGTGTCCGCCAATACGTCATGTTGTGCCACTTCATATGGTTCCTAAATAAGTAGCATCCTCCCTGAGCCTGGGCGAAGAAAACCAGACACTGGCAACAAAACAAGGCCTAGTAAGAGCACACCAAAGAGATACACTAATTCAGGAGGGAGCTTGTCTTTCAATGGGGCTTTTAACACATTCTAAGGTATGCTGAACAAACTGGCTACTATCAGACATGTCTGACTGGAAGGTAAAGCTTACAACTGAGATGTTCTCAACTCCTATAATGCAGTATAGCTTCGAGATTTTACAGTTCCAGAATGCAGTGTTCAATCTTCCTCTGACAGGCAAATGTGATCTCATGATTTAAGGATGAGATCCAAGATGTCTTGAGGAACTAGGTATTATTACTGCCAGTGCTCTCTACAGTTACCTTTGTGCCCTCAAGGAAATAATTTAATTTTAGTTTCCCCATCTGCAACATGATAGAACTTCCCTTCTAGAGGTATGGGACGACTAGATAATCACTAAGATTTTCAAAAGCGACTAGCAATTTTTGGATGCTCACCTTATCATCATCTTATTTTCAGAAAGTGGGTGATCAGCACTTCTTAAACAAACACTTTCACCACACCCCAGGTAGGCACACAACATTTAAAATTTGGGTTATCATCAACAGTCAGTAACTACAGTGGGGACCCGTTAACGCACAGGTGTTGGGGGACAAGTCGCCATGACTGTGCATTAAATGGACCACTGGTAAATGGGACCGCAGTGAATAAATAAATAAAATAGTGTGGCACTAATAAGGCTCACTCCACCTGTTTCGGTGCCCAAGCCAACTTCCACTTTTAGCTAGCGTGCAGGACTCGTTAGGTTGGTACTCACTCAATGTGTTTCCGTGCCCAGGCCAACTTCCGCCTTTAGGCGCCAAGCGTTAGTGAGTCCCTCACATTAGCTTGGTGGCTTCAGTGGACATGACTGGAGCATGCAGTAACCTGATCCATGTGCAAACTGGTCGCACATTAACAGGTCCCCACTGTACTTTAGAAAATACATAAAGCACTTTGAACATGAAAAGTGTGTAATTACTTGTTGTTCATGATAAAAGATTTGCATGGTTTCTAAACATATGAAATAAAAGAATGTGCATTCTATACTGCTCAGTAATAGAAATCCGTGTCTTTCAACATCTGTATCCTTCATATATCCGAAATACCTATTATCTTGAGAAATCCAACTGTGTGGTCTTACCACAACTATTAGGTAGCTATTATCATTAGTGTGTTGAAAGTCAGAGGAAGAAAACTTCTGCAGGGACATAAAGGACAATCCAAATTTTGCCATACAACAAGTTTTCTTCTCTTTTAAAACTAGACTGAAATTTCAAGCTCTCCTTCATTTGCAGAGATCAATTTCATAATGCAAAAATTCACACTTATCTTGCTGAGTCTATACCATTAGATCCACAATCACAAAGGAGTATGCATGTCTTCCACTCTTTACATGTGTGCATTTACTTGTAATGTTGAATATACCAACTAGAAAGAACAAGGAGCTGTGTGGCACTTAAAGACTAACAGATTTATTTTTTGCATGAGCTTTCGTGGGAGAAAATCCCACTTCGCCAGATGCTTCAAAGATGAGCAGACTTACAGAAAAGCATCTGACGAAGTGGGATTTTCTCCCACGAAAGCTCATGCAAAAAATAAATCTGTTAGTCTTTAAGTGCCACACAACTCCTTGGTTTTTTGTTTTTTTTTTGCTGGATTAGACTATCATGGCTGCCCCTTTGGACATATGCCAACTAAAAGCAAGCTTGCCCTATTCTCCTCTGAATGACACCCCAGACAAATCCTGGAAACACGTAGCTCAATGTTACTCAACAAGTTTACTATAAGTCCCTATGCGTCATACATACAGACAGCTATAAATAAGATAAACTGATTCAACAAAACATTTCTGAATTGCCATTTCCAATATTTTTTCCTTAATTCAGCAGATAACTTGGACTAACGCATGTTTAGTTTGGAAACTAAAGGAGTATTTTCTGCTCCCCTTCCTCCACCAAAAAAAAAAAAAAAAAAAAATCTATTCATGTTTTCCCTCCACAGAAACAGATAACTAAAGGTTTTACCCATATTAAGATTACTATACACATTCACAAGAAATGAAGAGCTTTAAAACTCAGATCAAAATTATAGTGGCAACTGCCCTTAGAATTGTTGCTCAACAAATTTCAAAGAAAGAACTTGGTAGTTCAAATTGTCTCATTCTTTCTTTTAATATACTTTGATAAAAGATACACTGTGGCCTAACATTATAGCTCAGAGCTTTTACTGCTCTTTGATCAACAAGCCACTTTTGTCTCAGTTTTTAATTCAGCACTACAACCATAATTTTATGTAAAATCAGTACAATGTGCTACTTTCAGACAGGTCCATTGACAATTTCCTCCCTAAGGCTCGCTAAACCTTATCTGACCTTGGCATTTTGTCACTAACCTTTTATTCAAATTGATATTTAAATATCCTGCTAAGCTAGCAGGTCTATGTAGAAAGCTTAAATGCAACACTAATTAACCACCTAAAATTATACATGGGAAGAAAGAGAGGAAGAAAGAAGACTTAGGCAATAATGAGCCAAGGCTTCGTTGTGAATAACCCTCCCCTCCCCTCCAGTTCAATTACAGTGTTGCATTATGGAAGTAACTCAGCAACTATTACACCAAAGTTGAAATACTGCATAGACAAAAGGTAATGTTAATTTTAGCCTTCAGTACACGACGCACTAATATTAAAAGCAGTGGTGTACTCTGATGGTTAGACTCAATAGTCTCTACCTAATACAAATATCTATTCTCACTACAATTTCAGTTTTTTCCCTAAAATCCTTTAAACAGAAGGGTTAAAAAAATGTAATGAAAAAATTCTGCCTAGCTGCAAATGAGTCACCTGTTCTTGGCTAGCAGAAACGACCTTGTGTTTCCAGAACTGCTTTGTCAGATCAACTCCGTTACTGGTCTGATCTGCTGGCTCCCAAATCTTCATGCAACTAATAGGTTTTTTGTACCTTTATAAAGCTCTGCTCTCCATGCCAGGTTCCTACACAATTCATTATAAATACAGAGTCAGGACTACACAGGACACAACACAGGGTTAAGAGAAAGCTCACAGGCAGCAGTCAGTAGTGGATTACAAGTCAGAATTCTTTCAATCTAATTCAAATAAAAAAAATTATTTCATGTTATGCATCGCCTTCTCCATTAAAAAATGAAACAATAGAAATTTCAAGTTGCAAGCACATTCCCTTGAATTTAGCCAACCCATCCAATTACCGCAACAAAATAATACAAAGAACACCTGCCTGTCATTTCTGAGAAATGAAATTTAATTGTAATCAGGACTGCAGTAGCATTAAATTATCAAGCTAATACATGTTTTGCATTATTTGGGCCATCAACTCTCCTAACTTGCAATTTGCATGCGTGATATGAAGTGCACCAGGTCACAGGCCACTCTGATGTCAGAGATGACTCCATGGGAGCAATTGGTTGAATCACCTCTGACATCACAATGACCTAGGAGTCTTAGTATGGCACAGATATATACCTTATTGCAGCTGCATACTCCACTATAATTCATAGAGGTGAAATGACTGAGGATTTAAAAATTGGACAGTAACTGCCAGTGACACCCAGGGACGGTTCACTCTGACGACACAGCTGCCCCTTTGGAACTTGTCAAAATTATAAATCTCTCAGCTATGCTTTCAGCTGTTCCAATATTTCACGCTGACTCTTCAGACAATTGCAGGTGGTGCTCACTTGGGGAAGAAAGAGTGAAGGATACAAACTACCAAGGAAAAGTTTTAGCAGACCATAGAACTTTTGCCAAAAAGGCTGTAATTAAAGAGCTTTTAATTGATTAAAATAAACTAGTATTTCATAAATTCCCTTTTGATTCCCCCTCCACCATTTCTGATGGGTTACAGCTAGTAACTTTTATATTCTGAAAGACATTCCTTTGGTCTTTATTTCAAGATACCTTAAAGAATATATTAACAGCCTACTAAACAAAGTTTTATCTTAGCATATTTGTTCTGCCATTTAGAATTCATTGGGTCTACTCGTATATAGAAATGAGAAAGGTTCATTGCTGGATGTGGACTTCAAATATATTTTTGTCTTCATCCAAAAAACACTATAAAGGTTTCCTGATGCCAAGATAAATATCCAGACAAACTGAAGCTTTGAGCCAAATGAAATCTCATGAGGCTAAGCAAGGACAAGTGCAAAGTCCTGCACTCAGGATGGAAAAATCCCAGGTACTACTATAGGCTGGGAACCAACAGCCTAAGTAGCAACACTGTAGAAAAGGTCCTTGGGGTTATGGTGGATGGGAAACTGGATATGAATCAACAGTGTGCTCTTGTTGCCAAAAAAGCCAATGGCATATTGGGGTGCATCAGCAGGAGTGTTGCCAGCAGACTGAGTGATGCGATCATTTCCCTCTATTCAGCGCTGGTGGGGCCACATCTGGAATACCTTGTCCAGTTTTGGGCTCCACACTATTATAAGGAGGTTGACAAATTAGGAGGAGTCCAGCGGAGGGCAATGAAAATGATTAGGGGGTTGGAGCACATGATTTACGAGAAGAGACTGAAGAAACTGGGCTCATTTAGTCTCCAGAAGAGAAGACTGAGGGGGATTTGATAGCAACCTTCAACGACTTGAAGGGGTGCTCCAAAGAGGAGGGAGGTAGCCTGCTCTCACTAGTAACAGAGGATAGACAAGGAGCAATGGTTTCAAGCTGCAGTTGCGGCAGTTGAGGTTGGATATGAGGAAAATCTCTCTCACTAGGAAGGTGGTGAAGCATAGGAATGGGTAACCTAGGGAGGGAGTGGAATCTCCATCTTTGGAAACATTTAAGGCCGGGTCAGACAAACCCCTGGCTGGGATGATTTAGTGGGAGTCGTCCTGCCTTTAGCAAGGAGTTGGACTAGATGACCTCATGAGATCCTTTCCAACCCTATGATTCTACCCTACCTGAACCCTAGAACAAAATGGACTGATCATGTATAACATACACAAATGAATATTTATTATGTATACACTATAGCTATTTTTATCACCCAGTACTTTTATAAACAGTAAACCCTAGTGTCCTACTTTATCACCTCATTGGGTTTATGGAGTTTGTTTCCAACCAACCAACCAAATCATAGGGCTGGAAGGGACCTCATGAGATCATCGAGTCCAACCCCCTGGGAATTGAACCCAGGACCTTCTGCATGTTAAGCAGAGGTGCTAGCCACTACACTATTTTAGTGGCAAATATTACATCTTCCATTCTGAGAACTAAAATAATAGTTGATACAGCAGTACAAAAGAAGGCATGCTACTTTTACAGGCACATAATATTTCAAGACTGCCCACCTGAACAGTTACTCCTCAATTATTTTTCTGCTTTCTAGCTTGCTTACGAAAAACAGAATGTAATGACCAAAGAGATCCTCAAGAACAAAAGAAAATAACTGATAGGCTTAACCAATTACCTTGGTTTTTATTATATGCCAACTCTCATCTACAAGTAATCTGTTTTTAGACTCAGTTCTACTGTGACAAACACACTGTCATCTAACTTGACTATAAGATGTCTAACTCATTTTTCATGTTGCCTATGTGTTACTACATGACTCTACTCACCTAGGACACTTTCCAGAGGGGTAACCTTGTTAGTCTATTCCAATAAAACAGAGGAGTTCTGTGGCACTTTTAAAGGCTAACAAATGTATTTGTCCCACGAGCTTTCGTAGGTACAATCCTACGTTGTCAGAGCTGATGAAGTGAGATTGTCACATGAAGTTCCTGGGCAGAAGTAAATATGTTAGTCTTTAAAGTGCCACAGAACTCCTTCTTCATTTTACCTAGGACACTGGAACCTGATGTCTCCTGCTACTACCACCGTACAATTAATCACTAGTAATAACAGTAACAGCTACCTGTTTAAATACTGATGTGTTGTTCAAACATTTTGACTTATTAAGAGAGGGCTCTTTTATAGACTGTGTACTCTTTTAAACAATCAATCTATTAAGGACGAACTTTAAAATTAAAACTTTTTCTGGAAATTGCTGTTGCCAGTGGCAGCCACAACAAGCTTTTCCAGTTTGTGCAATTTAATTTCAAATCTTATTTAAACTAATGCATTGGCACTGCCCTAAACTGTTCATGGTTTACAAAACTTTAAACTAATAATTCCATTGTAATCAGATTTACACAGCAAGAACAACCACTACAGTAACTTATTTTTACTGGAATAATGCACATCAGCCAGCACATACAAGAAATTCTTCATTTTTCTCAGTGACATTTTTAGTGAAGTCTTCAACCAACAACATTAAAATATAAATTTCAAGCAGGCACCTTGCTGACAGGGTTGGGTTAATGCAGCAATCTTATGCATTGAGCCCTTTGTTTAAATCATAAATGCCATCTATGTAATAGCCAGAGTCTCCTCATCGGCAGTTTAAGTACCCACCATTTAAATCACAAAAATGAAAAACAAAAAAGTGTGGCTCAATTAGAAACTGATGCTTAGACGACGATCATAATTAGAACAAAAGATGAGACAAGATACCAGTGAAAAGAAACGCCCATCATTAAAATGCCAAACTCGATTCAGTGCCCTTTCCAATCTCAGTTTAAAGTTGTTCTCTAAAAATAAACTCATCAAAAGTCACTGTGCTTTGCAAATCAACTTAAAATTTAGATCTCAACGTCCACATTTAAGTCTGACAGCACTAAAATGATTAATTTTAAATTACATTAAAACACCAACCACAGATTTATTCCTATGGATTGCCCCATGACTTCTGTTTGTCTTCTAGATAAGCTATCCAAGGAAGATATCCTTGTCTTGCTCAAGTCTTGCACAGTGTTAAACACACCGTCAGCTCATGATAATATTCAGGTTTACTGGACACAGGAAGAATATAACTCTGCCGAATGCAGCATGCTGGTACGCTTAGATTTTGGCTGCACGAAGATTAACTGTCTAGGTAACTTTTAACTTCTTCCGTAGATCTGCTCATAGGTCTTTTTTTATTCATTTATATAGTGCAAGAACTTAATAGTTTGAGAAGATCAAGAACTCCACAGAACAGGAGCTAGAATGGAGATCTGAGAGCTTTTCTCACTCAATGATGCTTTTCAGAAAAACTTCTTGCAAGGCAATTTCATGAATTTATCACATTCTTCTCCATTGGTGACACTGCAATGACTTGCATTGCACCTATATTATCTAAACATACACACGCAAACATTGTCCAAAGAATATTCTGATGAAATCAGACCACATACACATGGGCTTCTGGTTTTCAGTTTTAACCAATGAACTGTAATAAAACATTCCTGATGCAAACAAAAATGAAATTAGTATTTAAATGAGTGGTTCTCCAATAAGGTATCTGCAAATGAAAAAAAGGTAGAAAATGATTGAATTAAAGGCTTGTCTACATGTAGCAGCAATGTGGACTAAAAGAGTGCGATTTCTATGGCACACTAATTGTTTGTGCATGAATTTGTTTCTCTAGAATCTACTGCTGTGCATGGAAGGCTTCTTAGTGTGCTCCAGCATAGTGCTCTCTGAATTGTACTCCATGAAAATGCATGAGGAGAACATTAGCAAGAGATAACACCTTATAACACAAACAAAGAGAATGTCCCCAAGCCCCCTAGTTTCTGGGCTTCTACACACAACTCAACATTGTGAAAAATAAACATGAAAAATGAAATAAACCATGAAAAACAGATGCCATTGCTTTGAAACGTAAAATTTCTACAATTTTAGTGTTCAAGGTCAAAGCTTCGTGATAGCATGACACCCTTCTCCTCCAGACTAGACCAGCAGAGCTATAGTAGTACTTGGTTCTACAGAGAGAAGTATAAAAAAATATTATTGAAAAAGACATTCTAAGCCTCTCAACTCCTGACAGGACACCAGTTAAATTCCTGACACCAGTTAGTCTCTGCAAGCCACAAAGAACATAATGAAAAATAAATATTCCTGGTTGCTTGTCTGAGAGGTTGTTTGTTTGTCCATTTTTAAAACATGATTTTGCTTTCAGAAGTAGACCATTAACTCTCAGTCTGCAACATGACAGCTGTATCCTTGGTTGTGTCCTGGGGCATCCTCTGTCAACATTTTTTTTTCATAAACCTAATTAAGATTATTTTAAGGCGAATTTACACTCTGCAGCGGCACACCTGTGCCACTGTAGCACTTCAGTAACAATGCTACTGTGCTGATGGGAAAGCTTCCATCAGCACGGTTAATCAATCTCCATGAGAGGCAGTTGCTATGTTGACAGAGAAGACTTCTCGCCAACTTAGCACTGTCTAGATGTGTGGTTGGCTTGTTATAACTACATCACCCAGGAGTGTGGATTTTTTCATGCACCAGGAGCTCAGAGCAATGGAGTTATACCAATGTATAATGCAGACATTAATGGATACCTTATAATGTAGACCTGGCACTAGAACTTAACACAAATTTACTAGGAAACTGACTCTGTACACTGCAGTAGTCTGTTTGGGGAGATCTTTTATTCGCTTTTCTGTAAAAGACAAACAAATATCCTAGATGACAAAGTTAGATTTTTATATTTAAGCTTTACCCAGATGCAGGAAAATGGGGAACTACAAATTAGGCAACTATAGAACCTGCCAGAGGAAATGGCAAGTTCACAGCATTTACTGAATAATCTATTTGTAAATACTTAAGTTATCACACCAGTTAAAAAAGTCTTTTAACCAGTCACACCAAAATTAGAGTGATTTCTGACAGGCTACCTGGCTGATTTCTCACATCAAAATGATACAAGATACAGAAAAACTAATCTACAGTATTTTACTTGATATAGTATATCACAAATTATCTCTGACTAAACTGCTCTTCCATATTTGACATATTTCACTCCAGAACACTAACATTTCAAACACATTATATAAAACTTTAAAAACACATTGTTTTAAAGCGCCATTATTACTTTTGTAAAGCAAAGTGACACTTTTTATTTTATGACAATGCAGTGTTTATTAACTGCTCTTTACTAACTCGGCTGTATTATTCTGCAGAGTTGGTTGCGAATATGAAATTTTCTATTCCCCAATAAATCCACTCACCTACTCTTTGTGAAATCTAAAGATTAGATGTTGTGAAGGCACCAGCATCTTTGTGGCTTGACTGCTGTTTCCAAGATAAAAAAAAAAAAAAAAAAAAAAAAAAAGGATATTCTACCTTCCACTCCCCAGCCCTACAACTATTGATTGTGTGGGTCCCACATCCACCTCCTCTTCCACCATGTCCAACATGTACCTTAACTGGCTCCAAGTAGGATAGCCTGGCTAGACCACTACTGCATGACTTGTTATTGGTTGGCTTTGTGCAAATAAAAACAGCTTAGGATGTTGCTTTCTTTCATGTCTTACTAATTAGGTGAACAATGCAGACAGTTCTTAATGCAATATGCAGAAATTTAGTACAATACCTAATAAAACAGAACTGACTGGTATCACAACAGTGACCTACTGTTAATATTATCTTGTTCTGTGTTCACCAATAATAGTACTTTCAAGAATACAGATAAGTTATATGACTAGTTAGCTAGAAAACAAATATTGAAAGCAATGTATAAATATTAATGAAGGCATATGTCAGGACTCAAAAAATCCTAGACACCAGGTCATCATGGCACCTAGGATTTTGCCCTGGCACCTTAGAGATCTGGTGCAAATGGTCCACATCCTCTTTCAGCAGTACAGGTGGGAAGAGGGAGGGACAGTAGTGCTCTCCACCTCCAGCACCGCCATCTCTCCCTCTTTCCTGCCCCCACCCCCAGGGCCACCAAAAGAGCTGCTGGCAGCAGCTTTTTTCAGTGGTGGTAGTTTCTTCTGGTGGAGAGCTAAGAACCCACTCCCCCACAAAAAGCTGATGCTGGCGGCTCCTTCGGTAGTGCTGGGGGAGGGGCAAGGAGGTGGCAGCTTCGGGGTTGAGAGGGCAGAAGAGCTGGGGATTGGTGAACCCGGATCATCTTCCTTTCTAAATGCAAACAACTGGACATTATACCTAATGGACTGAAGGTAAAAAATCCTTTACAATTGACATATTACACAGACTACAGTAAGGTGCAGTCTCTCACTGTCTCACAGAAACTCAGAAACCACCTAATCAGCATCCTGTACAGCAAACAGAGAAAAATTAAAAATAAACTCTCAAAACTCCCTCATAGAAAACCAGCCTACAATGCACCCTTCTACATGGCGGGACTTCACAACAAAGAGAAAATCCATCTACAACACACACTTTGCTTTCCTACAGAAGAAAAAAAGATACCAGACTGTCTAAACTACTATACACCACTACAGAAAACAAGAGTGACACCTTCAACCCAGCAAGCAACACTGTTAATCTCTCAAGCTATACACTTTCTCCAGCAGAGGAATCTGTGTTATTTTGGGCACTTTCCTTCTGCAGCACAACTGCCACACATAAGATAAAATTCTGCGGTGACCTAGAGGCCTACTTTCGCCGTCTAAGACTCAAAGAATATTTCCATAACACCACAGATCAAAGCACTGACACACAGATATCTTCTTCCAAACACCACGAAGAATATTTCTTCTTGTAGACTCCTCCAGAGGGTCAAAACACTGATTGTTTCCACCACTGTGCCAAGACTGAAATCGTGGACAAACAACATCCTTTACATCACAACCTCAGCTCTGCAGAACGCAATGCCATCCACAGCCTCAGAAACAACTCTGACATCATCATTAAGGAGGCTGACAAAGGAGGTGCAGTTATCATCATGAATAAATTGGATTATGATCAGGAAGCTTATAAACAACTCTCCAACACAACACTCTACAGACCACTTTCCTCTGACCCCACTGAGGAATACCAAAAGGAATTACAACGCCTACTCAAGAAACTCCCTAAGACAGCACAGGAACATATAAAGAGAGAAACATGCCCAGAACCATGGCCAGGGATGTTCTGTCTACTACCTAAAATCCATAAAAAAGGAAACCCTGGACGCCCCATCATCTCAGGCACTGGTACTCTTACTGCCGGCCTATCTGGCTACTTGGACTCCCTCCTCAGACCCTACGTTATCAACATCCCTAGCTATCTTCGAGATACCACAGACTTCCTGAGGAAAATCCAGTCCACTGGTGAGCTTCCAGAAAACACCATTCTGGCCACTATGGATGTAGAAGCTCTTTACACCAACATCCCACACAAGGATGGTTTACAAGCTATTAGCAGATGATGCCACAGCACAGCTTGTGACTGAACTTTGTGACTTTGTGCTCACCCCCAACCACTTCAGATTTGAGGATAATTTATACCTCCAAATCAGTGGCACTGCTATGGGCACCCGCATGGCCCCACAATATGCCAACATCTTTATGGGCGACTTAGAACATTTCCTCGAGTCTCATCCCAAAACACCTTTTTTTTTACCTACGCTACATTGATGACATTTTCACCATCTGGACGCATGGCAGGGATGCTCTTGAAGATTTTCACAGAGATTTCAACAATTTCCACTCCACCATCAAATTGAGCCTGGAACACTCCACACAGGAGAGCCACTTTCTTGACACTACAGTACAAATCAGGGATAGACATCATCGAAAAACCTACCGATCAATATAGTTACCTATATCCCGCAAGCTTCCATCCTAAACACACCACACAATTCATTGTCAACAGCCAAGCCCTCAGATATAACGGCATCTGCTCCGATCCCTCAGACAGAGACAGACATCTTGAGGATCTCTATCAAGCATTCTTGAAACTACAGTACCCACCTGGGAAAGTAAGAAAACAAATTGACAGAGCCTTCCCCGAAGTCATCTGCTACGGGAGAGGCCCAAGACAGACAACACCACACCACCACTAGTCACCACATACAACCCTCAAGTCAGACCTCTGCAACAGATCACTAATGACCTACAGCCTATTCTAAAAGATGATCCCTCACTCTCTCAAGCCTTGGGAGACAGACCTCTCCTTGCCTACAGATAGCCACCCAATCTTAAACAGATACTCAGCAGCAACTACTGATCTAACAGCAGAAACACTGAAGCAGGCACACACCCCTGCAACAAACCATCTTGCCAAGTCTGCCCACATGTCTGCACAATAGATACCATCATAAGTCCTAATCAAGCCTGCTACTCCAAAGGCTCATTTATCTGCTCATCTACTAATGTGATCTATGCCATCATGTGCTAGAAATGCCCCAACACCTTAGATATTGGACAAACAGGACGATCCCTGCGCAAAAGAATAAATGAACAGAGCTGATATCAGAAATCAAAGAACAAAGAAACCAGTTGCTGAGCACTTCCATCTTTCTGATCACTCGATAAATGATTTGTTAAGGACCGTCATCAGAGATGTGACTGGGACATCAAGACTTCAAAGAGAAACAGCTGAACTTGAATTAATATGCAAGCTAAATTCTGTGAAAGCAGGACTCAATCAAGATTATGGGTTCTTTTCCCATTACAAAAGGTAATTTGACTTCAGGCTTCCTATGGTTTGAACCTAACAACTGCTCTGATTTGCTGTTACTGTATGATCTGATCCTATGTTTTACACCCCCATGCATTTATTTTCATTCCATTCTGTAAGTTCACCCATCTTCAAAGCATCTGACGAAGTGGGATTTTCTCCCACGAAAGCTCATGCGAAAAATAAATCTGTTAGTCTTGAAGTGCCACACGACTACCCGTTTTTTTTTTTTGCTGGACTAGACTAACATGGCTATCCCTTTGGAAATTGAGCCATGGAATTGACGAGAATGACAGCCCACATGGGTAATAGCAGTGCCATTAGGGACATTTGTGTCGCCGTAACCACGCTGACATAAGCCCTATGCTATGATAATGTAGTGGGAAACCAGTGGAAGCACGGCAGGTGTTACAGACACTTGCATGATTAAGTCGACATAAAGCAGCTTATGTGCAGGGTTGACCAGACCGCTGCCTTCATTTTCTCATACAATCCATTGCAATCCTCAAAGCCTCTTCCTGCTGCTTCTTTTATTTCCCCACATCTGTTCTTAACTATATACTTTTCATGCTGCCCACATACCTGAAACAACACCTGAAGCAAATTAAAAACCCAAAAAAACCCAAAAAACTTTTCTTCAGAACACTCCTTAAAAGTTACATGTTTCGCTGAATTTTGTGGTATATACATGTACCTTTTAGAATAAAGTTTTACAATCACAGTAATGCTGACAAAATCTTAACTACAAATACAATGAATCTTACATACAATCACTGTTCCCTCTAAGGTGCGCGGCAGCGCGGCCGCGCAGGTTAGACCCCCCTCCCCGCGCAGGGGTTTCCAGTCCCCGCGCAGGGGAGGGCGAGGCCGGCAGAGCGGCTGAGGCTCAGCCAGGGGAGTGGGGGCGGGGCGGCCTGGGAGCGGAGCAGCTGAGCCGCTGGGGGGGAGGGGGCGGGGCGGGCAGGCCCACGCTGTCAAAGTGGGGAGCGGGGCCAGGCCAGCAGAGCAGCTGGGGGGGGGGGTGAGCCAGGCCTGGGCAGGGGCCAACAGAGCCCCTGAAGATCGGCTGGGGGCTGGTCAGGCTCAGGGTCAGCAGAGAAAACCAGGAGTCTGTATCTCTTTAAGACTCCTCCTCTTTGCCCTGCCCTGCTCCCTGCTCCAGGCAGTCCAGCTGCAGCGCTGGAAGTGGTTTCACTTTGCTTTCTTGCTTCGGCTTCTCACCCCCGGCTTCTTTCCAGGCTCCAGCTCAGGTTCTCTCCCCTTTCCCTGCACCTGATTTTGGGGGAGGTTTGATCTTATTTTTTGCAGGGGTTGGGGCTTTTCTTTACCTTGATGGGGTCTCTGAACTGCCCAGAGAGAAACCTGGGACTCTTTTGCTTTGCTGCCCTGCTTGGCTTAAAGTTTCTTGGGAGGTTTCTTTCTCTAACGGCTGGGCTAAGCCAGATCTTTATTCCTGCTAATGAATCTTGGCTTTTGACAACAAATCCTTTGTTTAGAGGTCCAACAAAGTTCACTTTTGATTGTGAGGAGGTTTCAGTTTGTAAGATTTTCCTTTTCCCAGTGTGATTTTTTTCAGTTTGTTTCTCCCTTCCAAGAAGAAGTTAGTCCACTATAGATGTGTCCTTATATTTTTAGTAAGATACACAGATGTGCAAGTATTATCCATTCTAAAGTAGCTGCTGGGCTGGGCCTGATCCTATAGTTTAAATGAAGTCAATGCGAAATTTGATGGAGTAAGGCTTGCAATATTTGTCCCTTTGTTAGTTTATCAAATCATAGAAAACAAGCAGCTTGCTCTTGCCTATGTACTCTATGCTTATTTTTATTTTGGAATATTTAGGAAAAAACTGATCATTGCATTCAAGAATAGGTGCTGTCCTCTTGGGTGGAGCATTTGATAGTCACAAACATCTACTTCTACTCTGCCCCCCCCATTTGATGTGAATTTCACATAAAAGCAAACAAAACATCAACTGTCATAAAATAGATATATATCCATCTGTGGTTTATGGCAGACATAGTAGGATATGATGTTTCCAGAAATTTGCATTTTAGGTAAAAGGTTATGTTTCAGGTAGGTCTGCACATAAAAACTGGCAGCTCTCATTTTTTCTGATTTCTCCTTTCCTGTGTGTATAAAATCTAAAGAGCTTGTCTGTGATTTTTTTTTTAAATACTGCACAGTGAGGCTCAAAACTGAGGCTAGACGGGGATTTCTGTACACTCCGCCTGCACCCCCCAGTTGTTGGCTAGTAACAGTGTTAGAGCAAATGAGTGAGCACCCCCTAAACCCCCCAAACATCCCCCTGCACCACACCCCTAATTTCAAGTCATGGGGAGAATACTGCTGACAGAGATTACTTTTCCTTTAGAAGCCAACACCTCAAATTCTGTTAGACTTCATGTAGTCAAGGGCCCATCCCTCTGTGTGTCAAACAATGAGTGAATTCTGTGAAGGAACTTAGTGTGTTAAAACTGATTTTAATCTTGTCCATAATTACTACATTAAATTTATTGGAGGTGTGCTTCTGTTTGCAACTCACAATGTAAAAACATCAGTCTGGATAGGAGTTCTGCAGTGTGATTCTCCTTGCACCTTGATATAAGCATTAAATACTTAGTTTTGTGACTCAAAGTGGTTGGCTTTACGGTTACT
The DNA here is from genome assembly GCA_007922195.1 of Podocnemis expansa. Lineage (NCBI taxonomy): Eukaryota > Metazoa > Chordata > Testudines > Podocnemididae > Podocnemis > Podocnemis expansa. The sequence continues at coordinate 7,556,972 of ML682074.1, read as the reverse complement.
TTAATGTGAAGAGGAAAAATACTTAAGCCATTCATTTGATATTCTTGAGCCTCTGTTCTTGCAATTAATCTCACACTGTAACTAGGGGCTAGACAGATTTCCCTGGAGTTGAGTGATCAATGGGGCAAGCATTTGGGGGGGGGGCATTGGCTGGGTGGATGAAGGGGGCCCAGGCGCAGCCCCAGATGTGTATGTGTCCTCCAACATCCTCCTTTTTGTACTTCCCTGGCCTCCTTTCCATGCTTTGGTATCCGGTAACCCTAGTCTGGCAGAGTGGTTGAGGATTGGATGAGGGGTGGGGGGGACAGGGCTTAACAATGGCCAAGGATCAGCTGGGGGAGGGGGCAGGCTGGGAAAGCAGCTGAAGATGGGCAGGGGGCAGGCCTGAAGCCCCACTGAGGATTGGCTGGGGGGGGGGGAGTTGCTAGCTATCCAAGGGCTCCTTTTTACCTTCATGTCCTTCCTCCCTCAGGCATTCCAAAAATAGGTGATTGTCCAGCCTTTTACTTCTGATAAGTAGACTGGGGGGGCACAGTGCTGGAACCCACGATCCTGATGTTAAAGAGTTTGCTGCACAGATGCACACACGGAATAAAGAGCAGTTTGGGGGGGATGGGATCAAGGGGCAGTGGAGTACACAGTTATCCTTTATGCCTAGAAGTTTTTATATATGGAATGCCTGTAGCTCAGTTGGTAGAATAACAGATTTGTGATCACAGGGTCAAGCCCTGGGTTGGGTTTTTTACCTTTTGGCCTGTTGCTCCTTAGGGAAGGGTTAAATTGGGAAAAAAATATATAGCAAACACTAATAAAATGAAGGAAAATAAAGTATACTGTGATCAAGATTACTAATAGTGACCAATTAAGTAAAACAAATAAAGGGTCACATTTGAACTGGCTAGGAACAATTTAGGACCTTTTTTTTTTTTAATTGTAAAATGGGCTGCTGTGCAAAATGAAAAATGAGAGGCAAGTTAATTGCTTTCATTTTAACTTTTTTATGTGCTTATTCATTTTGGAAAACCGACAAAGGCAGACAAACAGGACTGAAGAATTGATGAGACAAAATGTCACATAAGCATAGAATACATTCAAATTATTAATAAAAGCAATTTAAATAACTTATTAATTTTTCATTGTTCTATATTTTTCAATAATTTCCATCACGTGAAGTTGCACAAAAATTTTATTCAGAAAAAGTTTTGCACACGGGTTCAAAATTTTGCACACAAGCCGTCAAACCTTAGAGGGAACATTGCATACAATTTGTTATTCTTACTGAAATGAGAGATCACACCTTCATCCTCAGATTACCTGAAAAAATACCTTTAAATTAAGTAAAACAAACAAGCTGTCCTGTGGCGTTCAGACTAACAAATTTATTTATTGCAAGAGTTTTGATGGAAGAAAATCCCACTTCATCCAATAAATAAATTTGTTAGTCTACGTGCCACAGGATTCCTTGCTTGTTTAACTGAACTAGACTAACCTGGCTGCCCCTCTGGGACTTTAACGTCATTCGTAAGAAAACTGCTGTTGTCAAGTTGCAATAGGACAGCAGTTCACAACCTTTTCCTTTACGTGGACCACTCCATCATCAAATTTTTTGCGGACCACCACGTAAACAAGCCATTTTAAACCTTTTAACATAGCCTATAGCTGACAGGAGTCAAACTTGTCTAACAGGGTGCATTAGAAACACAGCTATTTCTAATAATTTATTATGCCCACTCACATATTGCGCTCACCACAGTACATCTTCTTGCAGTAAATCTCTCTCTACCCTCCCCACAATCAGAGATAAAACAACTAAATTCCAGGAACATAAAACTTCAGAACCACACCAAAGCAATAAAAACTGGCAATCATGTTGTCTCTGTTCCAAAGGAGGAGCTAAACTAGCCTAGGTCAGCTTGTTTATATTGTCACCGGCAGCTCTATGCTTCAAATAATTACATAAAAAATCATCTAAAATACAGTTCTCTTCACAAATATCAATCTGTTCAAAAAAGCAAATGATGTCCAGAAACAAGCCGGTTACTCTTGGCATTATTTTTCTTTACTTTATTTAAAAAAATGAGCCTGCAATTAAACAAGCTAAAATAAATAATGAGACAACATCTAGCCACGCTAACTCCCTGTATAACCCAGAATGTGCCAGCCGTAGGAGCAACAGTTGAAAACAAACAAATAGAAGTTTAAAAACAAACAGGAGCATCTATCTGCCGGATGCTCAGAAAGCATTTCTTTCACTGAGGCTATGTATTTCACCTTCTTTTACGATCTGGAAGCGCAGCCAAGTACCGCTGACATTTATTTTATTTCCTGGTGATTTAAAGTGAAACAGCAAACATCAATGGCTGCTCATTTCTGCCAATGACAGGGATGATATATAGGTCAGGGATCTCAAACCCAAATCACCAGGAGAGCTGCATGAGAACTAGTACGTTAGCCTGAGGGCTGCACCACTCAAAGGTTTGCATACAATATTGCAAACGCTGGTAACAACAGTGGTGTTGTGGTCTGCAGAAAACAGCTTTAGCAGCTGCCCGTGGCCTACGTGTTCAAGACCATGATATTGGAGTTACTACACAGCCGCCTTATTTCTGTATTTGTGCACTGTTCAACAAGTACACCAACTCTCTCTCCTTTGAAAAGACCTCCCTTCAGTAGCAGTTTATCCTAAGCTGCTTTTTTCAATCAAGAGTGCCCTACTTATGCTGGAAGTCCTTTTATTTTTTCCTCCCTCACGTTTCCACCCAAAGGCTTACTCCTTTAGCCGCCTCAGCACCAAAGGGCCCAAGCATGGAGAAAGAGAAGCCTGGAAACATTTTGCTGAAGAGGGTGAACACTAGAGTTACCAGATAGCAAAGCCTAGAAAGAAGGACAGCAAAGCACGAAAAGGAGGACACAGGGAGAAAATGCAGTATTAATGTACTCCTGTTTTTAGGGGGCCCTGGAATGCTTCCCCCTAAAAAAACAGGGTTCTGGGGTCATCCTTTACCTTCTGCAAGTTAAAAGCCAGACACACTCACATATGTTTAAAATGCCTGCCAGCTGGAGAATGTGAAGGTAAAAAGAAGAACACGTCCTCCTTTCGCCTGACATCTGCTAACCCCAGGCCAGACCAGCGGCATCCCCGTCCGCCCCATTGAAAACAACTCAAACCACCCCCTTGCCTTCAGGAGACCCAAGCAGGAACCGGGTGGCCCTTCTCCAGGCGAACCAACACAACCACAGGGTCGGACGGGACCCCACGAGGTCATCCGCTCCAACCAAAAAGTGTTTTTATCGCATGAGCTTTCGGGGGAGAAAAATCCCACAGGCCAAGGGGGGTTTCTCCCCCGAAAGCTGACGCGAGGAAAGAGAAGTCTCTCAGTCTGGCCAGGGGCCCCCATCCCGCCCCTCCAGCGGGGCAGGGCCCCCCTGTCCGTGCGGCGCCGCCGGGCTGGGGGAGGGGCGGGGGCGGGGTTTCCCGCCGCTCCCTCAGGGGCCGGAAGGGCGCGGCTGAGGGGACCTACCAGCTGCTGGCGGATCCACCGGAACATCCCCCCGGCCTGTGGGGCCCGGCCCGGGGCTCCCTCGCTAATGCAGCCGCCGCCCGCCGCTCCGCCTCCCCATGGCACGCAGGGGCGGCGCCAGCTCCGGCTCAGGGGCAGCGCGGCCCGCCCCGCTCCGGGGGCCGCGGCCGCCCGACAACCGCCATCGCTGCGCCGCCGCCGTCGCCTAGGCGAGCTCGCCTGCCGCCGGCCCCGCCCCGGAAGTGACGACAGACGGTGAGGGGCGGGGTCCGAGAAAAGAGCGGAGGGCGGGGCCTCACAGAGGGCGGGGCCGGGAGCGGGGGCGGGGCCTGTGAGAAGGGGCGTGGTTTGAGAGGAGGAGGAGGAGCTACACTCACCAGATGCCAGGGCCTGGAAGGGAGGACGGGGAAGTGGGAGGGGCAGGAATGGCACTGGCCCCGGAAAAGACCCAGGGCACGGGCACAGGCCAGGCCCCCTAGGCCCAGGCGACACGCCCTTGGCCACGTTCCACCGCCCAGGCCGCAAATTCATCAGGCTCCTGCCCAACGTTCGCTCTAATTTTTAGTAGTCTGTGGGCGCAAAAAATTTCTTTTGTGCAAATTTTCAGAGTCAGTGCCGAAATGTGTGCGCACGCCAGTGAGCGTGGTCAAACGTTGGAGCGCAAGGAAGCAAGGGTGGATGATGCAAATAATATCCAAATTTTATTTTTATAGGGTGAGGGGAATGATTTTATAAATTACAAAACCTTGTTTGAACCATGCGACTTGAAGCTGCCTTCTTAAAGTAGTATAAGAATGTTAGCAGTGTTGAATTTTTTTGTGCATGCTGTATTTTGTTGTGGGTGCAGGTTTCATGACCTTGTGCGCACGCTCACATGCACAGCTTAGAGGGAACATAGCTCCTGCTGCCTCCATCCGGGCCGGTTTCGGGGCCAGGAGAGGCAAGTGCCACTGTGGGTTTCCCGGCCTCAATGCCCAGCTGTGGCCGGGAGAGGCAGGCACTGCGGAGGGTGCCCCAGCGAGGGACGGGGCAGCCCAGACGCTTGGGGCACCAGCGCCGAGACTCAGGGCACGTGCCCCATGTGCCAGCGATGCCCCTGATGAAAGGGAGGATATTGGAGGACACATGGAGGACATGTGGTGTTAATGTACTATTCTTCTGTTTTTAGGGGGCCCTGGAATGCTTTCCCCTAAAAGTAGGGTGTTCTGGGGCATTCCAGCATACTTGACTCCCTCTAATCAAAAAGCCACACAAAATCATGTATTTTTAAAATGCCCACCGAGTGGAGGATGTGAAGGTAAAAAGGAGGACATGTCCTCCTTTGGCCTGATGTCTGGTAACCCTAGGAAGAGTTGAAAGGAAAGTTGGTCTAGGGTAGGGTTACCAGATGTCAGGCTAAAGGAGGACATGTCCTCCTTTTTACCTTCACATCCTCCGTCTGGCAGGCATTTTAAGATGCATGATTTTGCCTGGCTTTTTACTTATAGGAGTTGAAGTACACTGAAATGCCGTATTTTTAGGGGAAAGTGTTCCAGGGCCCTCTAAAAACATAAGAATAGTACATTAATACTACAGCTTTTCCATGTGTCCTCCAATGTCCTCCTTTTCGTCCTTCCCTGTCCTGATTTCCAGGCTTTGATATCTGGTAGCCCTAGTGTTGGAGGAAGGGGAGTAAATCTGAGGCAGTGTTTCCCAAGTGGTGTGCTGTCAGGTCTGGGCAGGTATGCCACAAAATTTTTTGAAGAACTACTCAAAGAGCTCTGTGTTTCTAGTGAATATTCAGGAGTTCATTTGAAAACTATATGGTGCTGTGCCTCAAATTAACTAAAGGTAATAAAGGTGTGCCACGATGGAGAAAATGTTGGGGATGACTGATCTGAGGCATGGGAGAGAAGCTGGGGTAGTGGAGGGGGAATGGTGGGGGGAGCTGAGGAAAATTTTCAGACCAGCCCTCTTGTGCTGTCTGCTGGGCCTCTTGCTGCAGAGCAGCTGCCCTTAAACAGCTCCAGACCCCACTCACTCTCGGCTTTCAAAACCCTCCTTTGCTGTCATGGCTGCAGACACCTGACCAGAGCCATGGGGTGCTGTGCTGAGACTCCTGTCTATCCTGCTGTGCAAAATACTCTCCTTGCTTCCTTGTACGCCCCATCAGCATGTACCCAGCTGTTATTGCTCCATTTAACTGGAGTGTGTGTGTTTGTACAGGGCCTAGCACAGGGTTGGGCAGCCTTTGTTGGGCCCCATGCCAGCTGCATCTGTCCAAAGCTCAGCAGGTTCCAGAGATGGGGCCAGCAAGGATCAGGAGCCAGCACATGCAGCAGCCCCTTCTCCCTATTGGCCCCAGTGGTTCTTGCAGGGCCCACAGCGGGGAGCAGCCTCCACACTGCAGAGGCAGAAGCCCTGCATGCCACTATGCGTGGCCCGTCTCTGGCATGTGCGTCGGGAGTTCTGTCAAAACAAAAAACATGTGAAGACCCTGATCTATTCAATATGCTGCTGCAAATAAAGACCTGATGGAAACTCAGACATGGAACTCAAAAGCCACACAAGTTGATTATTAAACTTTCAAGAGCTGTGCTTCTCCCCACCATCCCAGACCCGCTTCCTAACCCCCAGACCTGGCTGCTGGCTCCCCTGGGCTGACCCCCCCCTTCCCCAGGGCTCCCTTACCTGGTTGCTTCAGTGGCTAGGCATAGGCTAGGGCTTCCCACTGAGCATGCTCTGAGCATAGTCAGAGCATGCTCAGGGTGGAAGATTTACAACTCTTAGACTTGGGCTGCTTTATTCCACGAGCCGCACTTTTTCATTCAAGAGCCACATGTGACTCCCAAACCCCAGTTTGGCCACACATGCTATAAAGTAATGTAATAGAGTGGAAGGTGACTGGGTTTCCTCATCTTACTCTGTACTGAAACATTTATAGAAGCCTGTTTTCTCTCCCTTTCTCTCTCTCTTTTTTTAATTACTGTTTGATTAAAAGGGATGTTAAAGAATGTTCATTAAATGTAATGTTCTCCATGAAATCGATATTTTGTTCTATTAAAAATGGTACTTCCATCTGTAAAAATTAAACACAGCATTCAGCCTAAAGCCTCCAGACACATATGTTTAACCTTAGGGATGCAAGTGTTTGTGGGATGAGGGGTTTGCTTCTAGCCTTTCTACTGTGAACATTTAAAAGAGGATTATTTTAAGTAGTAAAAGCCTGGGCTTTTGGGACCTGAGCCAGCTCCCATTGAAGTCAAGGAGAGCTTTGCCATTGATTAAAATAGAAACAGGTTCTCTGAAGGAAGATCTGAATTCCCTTCCTGCTACTACCGTGAAGTTCCAAATGGCTGTAATAGAAAAATAGACATATTCCTGTTCTGAGGCAAGGGAAACGTAGTCTTGCATGCCACAATAGTCTGACACAATATGGTGCTGCTGTCCATAAGAACTGTGTTTGACATAGATCTTACATGCAGGTTTGAGCGTCTGACTGAAGATTTATTCAGAATACAACTTACCCTTAATTTTTATCACCTCTCACCTCTCCCCAGTCGTGAGCAGGGACCACCTCAAACATTGCTTGTAAAGTTCTATATTAAATGCTAAGCATTACTGAATACAGCAAAATTGAATTTCAAACAGTATTATAAACTAAATTATTGATCTGATGTGAAATCAATCCACTTCTGAACCACCAAAGTGATTTCACAGCTGTGGAACTTTGCCCAGCTAGCAATCTCACTGGAAAGATTCTAGCGAAAAAGATGAACTGATCTGATCAGCTTTCAGATAAGTAAACGTTAAGGTCCTGACCATTCGTTATTAAAGATTATGGCCTTTTTTCTGAAGAGTGAGGATGGTTGTCGTGTCCTTACCAAATTCAAATAAGAGTAGCAACATTCTGCCAATGTAAATGTCAACTTGCAGTTTCAGTTAGATGAAGTTAGATATTCTTCACTTCTTATTACATTTACACCCTAGTGGTGCAGTGCATCGGAAAACTTGAGAGCACCTGACAAACCAATTGATTCCAGCAAACTCTCCGCCCCCACCCACTGTTTAAAAAGAAAGTTGGAAGAAACTGCACTGATGGAATAAAGTTATTAATTACAATAATAGGCTCAGAACAACATTAGGCAAACGTTTGACCCATCAGAACAATTCTACCCTTGAGAAAAATAAAAATTAGTACTGCTGCAACATTTCCCTGCTGAGCTGATCAAAAGCAATTAGAAAATTTTAATGAATTAAGCATCACAAATGCACTTGTGTGGCACGAATTCTACAGAATTGGTAAACAAGATCAGCAGCAGAATTTTCAAAAGTGGATCCTGAGATTGCAGGCCATCATTTTAGGGCGGGGAAGGGGGGGTCTGCAGCTACGAAAGGCCTGATCTGCAGAAGACAGTGAGTCTTCAGCACCTCTGGTAATTAAGCCTTGGGTGTCTGGACATGGGCAATCAAAAAGGCTATGTATACACTTAGAGTGCTAATTCGAATTGACTGAATTTGAACTAGTCATTTCAAACTAATAATTATAAAGTTCAAATTCAGACAATCCGAATTGACATGGCCACACTAAAAACTCCAATTCGAACTAGCATATCCATGAACTGGATTTGCTAATTCGAACTGGAGGAGAGGCACCATGGAAGATGTGGCTACATGGCCCCCAAAAGGGAAAAGCATCCCTTGCCCAGCTCTAGCCCCACTGTGGCTAGAGCTGGGCAGAAGATGCTTTCCCCCATGCCAAGCTCAGAAGCCAGGAACCTGGCAGGGGATGTTTCTCCTGGGTACCCCCACCCCCCACAGCACAGCGGGGGTGAGGGAGAAGGGACTCCCCTGGCTCCTCGCTGTCAGTGCAGGGCCGGGGGAATCCCTTCTCCCCCACCTCCGCTGCACTGTCAGCCTGGGCTGGGGGAATCCCTTCTCCTCTGCCCCTGCTGCTCCATCATCGGGGGCCGGGGGAATACTTTCTCCCCCCAACCTGCTGTGCTGTCAGCACCTGGTGGGGGAAATTCCCCCTGCCTGGGCTGACAGCACAGCGGGGTGGGGGAGAAGGAACCCCAGTGGCTCCTGCTGGCTGCGCGCAGGGACAGGACCCCCATGCATGCAGGACTGGGCCCCTGCTGGCTACATCCAGGAAAGGAACCCCCACGCCTGGCTGGAGCCCCTCTGGCCGTGCGGAGGGAAGGAGTCCCTGCATGCAGATGGAGCCCTGCTGGCTGCACGTGGGGTAGGAACCCCAGGTGCACAGCCAGTGGGGGTCAGGCAAAGCATAGGGGGTCCATCCCCGATGCGTGGCCAGCGGGGCTCCAGCCGCACATGCAGGGGTCCCTGCAGCTGTGCACGGGGATCTCTGTCCCCGCACATGGCTAGCACGGCTGCAGCCAGGTGCAGGGGTCCATTCTCCTCACGCCTGGGGATCCCGTCCCCAAGCACAGGGAGCATGGCTCCAGCCCCATGCTGTATGCCTGTCCCCAGCCAGGGGACAGGAACCCCATTGTGCCCCCCCCCCCAGCCCGATCTGGCGGGGGGTGGGGGTGGAGGAACCTTTGGGGCTGCTGGCCCCAGGTGCTGAAGTGCTGGTCTTCCTTGCAGGGTGCCAGGCACCCTGGAAGGAAGGTCAACCCACATCAGTTTGAACTCACAGTGAGTTTGAATTGACATGGCCACACTGCATCAATTTGCACTACTCAGTTCAAACTGACCACAGCTGCGAAGTCAAACAAGGTTTCACCAATTCAAAGTCAGCTTTCCTCAGTTTGAACTGAGGAGCTGATGGTCATCAATTTGAATTCAAGTCTAAGTGTAGACATACCCAAAGTGACACACAAAACCAAAGGCCACTTTTGAACATTTTGATCTCCCGGCTTGTTCAAATTTACAAAGTACATCTGCACTGAAGCAAATAATAGAATAAAGGTCCCACTCACCACCTTGACTTCAATGTGACTAACTATCCTGAAGGGAAGAATAAGGTCCAAGATAATCTGAACCTTACTCATATGCTTTAACCACTTGACCAGGTTTCTTTAATCAGGCCACATGCTGTTCAGTCATTATCCATTGGAAAGACGTTTTCAATTTTTTACTTCACAACAGAGGATTTTACTGCCCCCCCCCCCCCCGATTGTAACAAAAATGTGCAAAGGACACTTAAAAATTAAATATAAAAAGTTAGAGCTCAGCTTGACAATCCTGAAAACAAACCTTTATGCACTTGAGTAGTCCAAGGGAAGTCAATGATAATACACTGCATAAAATGAAGCATGTAAAAGGATTTGCAGGATGCAGTCCTGAGTGTGGAAGCAGTGATGAAGGCCAATGCACTCGAGGGCAGTAGTAGTTACTAAAAATCCAACATTTTTCCCACTGGAAAATTAATTATTTTGTAATTCTTAACCTTAATCTACAAAATTTACATTGTCAACTAAGGTACCAATTTAAAAAAAAAATGTTTTTAATGTAGAAACTAGTCATTACATTTTCAAAGGTACAGGCCAAGCTGCCTTAAGTGGTTCATGAATAACCATGAGTACCCACCACCCAGCAGACTGCTAACAAACAATGCAAAAATCCCAGACAAGTTGTGTGTTTGATACTTAGATTTCACCGAGTTCAACTGTGAGCTCCTCAAGTACTACAAAAGCCAAGGAGTCTCAGACAGTCCCCTTGCGTATTTGGGTCTGTCTTGCCACCTAGGCAAGCTTGCCTCCATGACAGATGGTCCCTTACACCAAAAATCACAACAATATTAAAATTACTCTCAGTGCCAAAGGACCAGTCACTCACCCCAGGTCAGTTGTACCTTACACCTCAAAGCAAATATCTTGTTGCCAATTCTATAATACTAACTAAAAATTTATTAACTGAGAGAAAGAAATCATTGTTATTTACAAAGTTAAAAGAGATAAATACAGTATAGACAAACTAATGAGTTACAATCTTAGGTTCCCAAAAGTGGTATTAGTTGCTATACGTGCAAGCTCTGTATGTCCTTTATGGCTAACGAGCTTGAAGATCCCTTTCTTGTGCTTAAAAATATTGCCCTTTCTAAATTCCTTCTTGTCAGGCATTTATATTTCCTTCCCTCAGAGTTCAAGATGATGGGATGAGGTCACATGTAGGCCCCCTCTTCATGGGTGTGTGTGTTTGTGTGTGAAGTGGGGTGGAAAGCAACCAACAAAGTCTTTGTCTTTGATGTTTTGCAATGGCTCATGTGATTTCAGTGGACCTTCTTGTGTGGAGGACCAACCCTTTACCCTAATTAACGTGGCTTTCCTGTTTGGTGAGTTACACAATTAGAGAGGTTTACAGTGCAAACACTCTGTCTAACTTTCTACCATGGGCTACTGACGTTATAAGTGAGATCAACGTATGCACACTTTTGCAATCATTTCATCAAGTCTGAACACATTCTTATCAACTTAACATCTGTTTTAACAATGCTAACATGCTGGTGAGCCGGACTGATTTCCAGCTATGGATCTGTCAGTGTTCAGTGAGGAATGAGCTTGCACTTGGTCTGCCAGCATCACAGCATAGTCAAAAAGTTCATCAGAGATACAGGGCTACTCTAAAGCATCCTTATTCTGTAGGCATTCAAGTAGGTGCCTGGAACACCAGTTATTCAGATAATCAACTGCTAATTTCCAGTTAGTAGGCACAGGGTCTCAAACATGTGGTCTCTAAAGCTATTTCCTATGACCCACAACGACTCTATCTTTAGCGATATTTGCAATATCATTGTATGAAAAGGTTTCAGTGGTACAGCCCTCCGGCTAATGCACGAGTCCTCATGCAGTCCTCATGGTGATTTGCATTTGAGACCCCTATAGTAGGCCCTGCATCTAAATACATGTGCAGATTGTCGCCTCTAGAGCAACCAAGCTTCATCTTAGACGTGTTATGCAGAAAGCACTGAAGCTTCTGTCGAGGTGGGATTTTCTCCCATGAAAGCTAATGTAATAAATAAATTTATTAGTCTTTAAGTGCCACAGGACTCCTTGTTTGTTTTACTGAACTAGACTAACATGGCTGCCCCCTTTAAATTTATTTAACAAATCATAGTCAAGTTGTAGCAAGTGGGAGCATAGGAAACAAATGGTTAAAAGTAAAATATAAATAGTAACTTGTTCTAGAGCCTAGACTAACAAGATACTTCTGTTGAAAAGTATTGCTCACCCAAAATCCTGGCAGAGTGCTACTGCCAGACAGGCTGTGATTCTTCTTTCATGACACGCACACGTTGTCAGTTTCCCTCCTTAGTGAAGGATTCAGTAGGTTTTCTTTGCATTCCACCATACACCAGGTCAATTCCTTGCCTTTATTCATAAACACTGTGCCTCCCCCTGCTGTTTATTTCTTCCTGTCTATTTCTTCACTTGTATAGGAAATCTACACTTCCTGTAGATTTCCTCACTTTTCACCATTTCTCAAATTGCAGCTGAGCCAGCATGCAAAAAGAAACTGTGAGAGGCATAAAAATACACAAATAGCCAGTGAGTAAAATAGATGACAGTTACTTTGGAAATGTGCCTTTCAGACAGGAAGTATGTAAGCTCCTGGTGACACCTGCCTTATCTGCAAGACCTTAAAAAATAAGTTTTAATATTGATACACGACTCCTTAAATACTATCTGTACATACATTTTACAGTGATTATGACATTTATAAAGTGGGCTGTTGGCTTTCTGCTTCACATGCCAGCCTTTGATGAACTATTATGCAGAACCCTGAACACCCCCCTATACCCTCTGCCAGTTGGCACAATGGGTCCCTAGGTCACAGCAGGCTTTTTACAACCAGGGAAACATAACCATACTTGAATTGTCACTGGAAAGAGTCAGAAAACAATAAGAGGTTAAGGAGAAGAGCAAGGGAGGAGATGAGAATGAGTCCAAGGAAGAGCAGGAAATGGGATCATTGAGGAAAAGGAGGAATTGGATGAGGAGAGCACATAAGAAAATTCTGTGTCTGTGATAGGATAACCAGGTGAGAGTTGTAGAAGGGGGAGAAAGGAAGGCAAACGGCAGGGAGGAGGAAATGTCCTGTTTTGTTTCCTTTCTGGAGGGTAAAAGAGATTTAGGTGGCACATAGTGGTTGCTGCCCTACACCAGCTTCTCAAAGCCAGCACAAAGGAGCAGAGCTGCTCCATTTTGCAAGCTACACAGTGCACATTTCAAATCAGAGACTTTAGAGCATCAGGACTTAACTGAATCACTGGCCAGCCACAGCAGAGCAAGGATGGACTAAGTAAAAGAGGAAAAAAAAAATCACTGCCTCAGTAAAACTGGCACATGGTTACCACTCAAAAGGCCCTGCAGGACTTGTCTGCAAACCCATGTTTCAGATTAGTCGGTGTGAAAAGATGTAACAGATCTAGCCTTAATTTGTAAGCAGTTTAGCAGTGTGCATCCCAGACATTTTCATGAATTTCTTTACCTATCTACTAGGCTCAGCCGGAGGTCAGAGGCATCTACCCATTAGTGCATTTTGGGTCACCACATGCCCTCAGAGCTGCTGTTGCACAAGCATACAGTCTCTTCCAAAGCTGTCTGCGTACAGACATTCCACCCCCTTCCACCGAGATGGTATGCCACCTTTCTTTATAATTAATTTCTGAGCTACTGAAACCTTTCAATGACAGCCATTAAATGGGTTATTCTTCTGGCTCATATTCTTGGTGTCAGCATAATTAGCGTAATTGTGGGGAATGTGATCTCACTGGCCTTTAGTGCAAATGACCGTAATTAATGGGTGACTTTTAGCTCAGGTGTTTCTGTATATAAAGTGTCAGTTTCCAGGAGGGGCTGTATCCTCCAATAAGTAGGGTACTCCTGATCCTATTCTTACTACCCAAGGCTATGTCTACACTAGGAAAAGTTAGTACAAATTTGTTAATTCAAACTAGTAAGTTCAAGTTTAGTTCAAACTAAACTCAAACTTATTAGTTCTAATTAACAAAGGGGACTAATTTGACTTAATGTTCAGTTGAATTAGTCCACTTTGTTAACTGGAACTAACTCTCCTTATTTTAAGCTTAATAAGTTTGAACTAAGGGTTAATCCTAGTTTACACTACCCTTAGTTTGAACTCAGGATCAAACTATGGCCTTAGTTTGAACTAACCAGCTGATCTTACTAATTCAAACTAAGCTTTCATTAGTTTGAATTAAGGAATTTCCTTAATTCGAACTAATGAAAGCCTAGTGTAGACAGGTACTAAGTTAGTTTGAGTTAAGCCTCCTTAATTCAAACTAACTTGCAAGTGTAGACATACCCCAAGTGTCTTGGAAAAGTCATTAGCTCCCATTTAAAATGAAATTTAAAAAATGTGTTTAATTTTTGGTGCCAAACTTTAGAGAAACAGAAGCTGTTTTTAAAAGATGCTGAATGTCAATAGCTTCAAGTACAATCTTTAGGAAGTGCAGATGCTCAGTTCAACATCTATTAAAATCAAACCCTCTGTAACTAAAATTGAATTTCCATCATTAGAGGCCACTGTTCTGAACCTTAAACTATGTGTGGCTTGGTGCATTCATCCGTAAACATTTTATAATACTGTATTGTCCATGCAGAGCTGGTAAGGCTTAGTTAATTAAACAGTAATGCAGAGTAGGATCTGTACAGGAATGGTGAAATGTATGTTATGAAGTGTATGTGGTGAAATATGTACAGGTATTTGAAGACTATTTTTGTTATTGCAGAAATACAAAACAAACCTCTTCTGCCACTATGTATCATCTAATTCCTTCTATCTTTAGAGTACAGCACAAACATGATTTAATTAAAATATTTTACAATTGCTCCCAAATTAGTTATGCAACTACAATGCCTGATCCTGATGCAGATGAATGTCTTTTGCTGTACACAGCAAATACTGATTTTAGTGAGCGCTCTAATCAAATTTAGGACAGACATTATGTAAGAACATAAATCCTAATCCTAATCCCTTTCCTGCCATCTCATTTACTCCATCTAGTCCTGCTACCTCAGTAAAACTACAGCTCTCCCTTATTTGTTGATTTCCTTGGATATTTTCATTTTCTTACCCTAATTGATCACCTTTTCCCAAAAGCATGAGTGTTCAGCTCATATTGAGTTTAATTAAATTAGGTGTCCTGTTTTCAGTCACGACTAGCTTTCTGGCCTGCTTCCTGAGAGTACTGTAAGCTTAAACAGAGCAATGATAGTCTACTGAAGCTATTTTTATATTACAACATGATCCAATAAGATGTTAAGCCCCACCTGCTGAAGTGCCCTTGGCTCAAAGCCTGTGGTCCTTACACAAATTTGATTCAATCCATAATCAAACTCCAAGTGACTTCAACCACCCACTGATATCAACAAGAGTTTGATTAAGTAAGGACGTTAAGATTTGTCCCACCAACATAGTTGGAGTTGATCTTGCTGACTCACTGAGCAATAGCCAGGACCAGCTCAGCACTGTGCAAGATCCGACACTCCAGGCTGAATTCCAATCAACAAGTTTCAGCACTTGACTAGCTTTTCCAGTATCACCAGTGAATGTTTGGGAATTTACTTGTTTTGAAAATGCCTCCTATTACTCACTTAAAAATACATATAAAAAATAGTTTTGCTTTCTTATAGCAACTTTTGTAATTTTGGATTATGATATTTTGGTGTATTCTATCGGTTTAGCTTCTTCTTGTTTGCAAATTGTGCACACATGAATTTCTCAAATGGTAGCTGTTTGAACTTATTTACCAAAAATACTTTTGGAGTCTGTTCACTTCCCACTGAGAGCAGTAGAAAGATTCTCATTCACCTCAACAGAGGTTGGTGTTGAGCCACTCGTGAATAATTCTTCGGCTGTAAATTTTTGCCAAGCAGTTTACTGCAGGTATTCAAAATATGCTGTATTGATTACTTCAGACACAGGGTGTTTCTGTTCCTGGTTGTATGAACATAACTCAGAGAGACACTTACATGCTGTGGATACTAATATTTACAAATTATTGAATGTTTGAGTCTTGTGAATATTCTCCATCGCTTGTTTAGAAACTTTGATGTCTTATGCCCATGAATTTGTCTGCTAAAATATGTTGAAAAGAAAACATAAAAAAGGGACCACAGACAGCCAACACAAACTTATTTTTAAAAAATCATGCAACTATTTATGGACTTTTGTGTGATATTCACCCACCTCTAGCGGTTAACTATTTCACCTTGCATAAATATCCCCTTGACAAATGATAGATACCATTATCTATTCTTATGCTCACTGAACAAGCACAGCCACCAAATACAGGCAGAAGGGATTAAATAGGGCCACTGTTACTTGTATCCAGGGATAATGAAGACATAAGTCAATTAAGCAATTATATTAATAATAAACTTCCTAAATAAATGGTTCTCAAGCATTGTGGTTTCAAATTTTATATTTGTTTGTAAAGCATCTAGCCTTAGTAGAGACGAGGTCACTAGCACAAAGAGCTTAAAAATAAAGTCACTAATTCAGGAGAACTTGTCTATTCAGGCTAGCTACCCATTAAACACAACCTTGTGCTCCACTGATTTCCAGAAGACTGCTGTCCTAAATAGGGCCGGATCGAAACATGTACCTCAATGCTGAGGTAAATATAAATATGCAATTGATGCCTGTATTTATAATTGACTGCTGAACGCTATTGGGGAACAACAACGGACAGAACAACAGAGCAGAATGATTTATGCAGCTGGACAGCGTCATGGTTTTAAGGCTTTTTTGTTTTCCTGTATTTTGTTTATGTTCTTAAAAACCACTCAATATAAGTAACTTTCAAAAGTAAGCTCCATGCATTCTGAGGTCCATGGGATTTTAGTTTAGTAAAGGGATGCATCAGTCACAAGGAACAATACAGATGATGCAATTGTTAGCTCTTTGGTTGGAGAGATGCCATATGAAAAACATGAAACTGATATAGTCAAAATGCATTCTCTGTCTTGTACATTTTTAATGAAGTACTTTCCGCTTCATTTGTGTGGTGCCAGTTGAGTTAGTCTTTTTGAATATTGCCAGAAAGGTAGCCAGGGTGACCTAGTTTGTATACAAATTTAGGTTGTATGTGTAGCAGCTGAGTTATGGACTATTTTTGAGATCATCTTTACAGGTGAATGAATTGTTAAATCTTTATTCCCATTCAGCTATTAGTTTTTCTGCAGAGACCAAAAAATGTATTATAAGATATAATAAACCATCACTTTTGTGATGGACACCTATAAACTGGAAACTTTAGCAAGTTCACATAACAACAATCTTATGCTGAAAACTTTTAGACATTACCGGCAGGAGATGAATTAGAATCAGTAACCTGGAGTTTAGGATCTTGTGTCCCACTACCTGAGTTTTTGGACTCTTTAAAATTACAACACAGTTCTTTAATAATACCTACACACTATAGATACAGTTCTGAAACCCCTATTCACGAGAAAAATTGTGTCAACCTAGCTGTCAGGTGAATGAGGGTCGAAGGTTCAGGGCCAAGTCATGAAATGTTTAGTCAAGCAAAACTACTGTTGAAAGGAATGGATGGTTTGACTGAGTAAGGAACCCAAGACATAATCCACAGATTAACAAATGGATGAGTTCCTTCTTTTCCTGTTGAAAGCTGTTGGCTGCAAAGCACTATATAAGGGGAAAGCATTTATTATTATTCCATTTCATATGAGGAATGAATTTTTTATAGTGTGATTACCCCTCTCAGGAGACTTAGAAGGGACATGATAATAGTTTTGAAGTACTTAAGAGGTTGTCATGAGGAGGAGTGAGAAAAGCTCTTCTCCTTAACTGCTGATGATAGGACAAGAAGCAATGGGCTTAAATTACAGCAAGGGAAGTTTAGGTTGGACGTTAGGAAAAAATTCCTAACTCTCAGGGTGGATTAACCACTGGAATAAGTTGCCTAGGCAGGTTGTGGAATCTCCATCACTGTGTTTAGGAGCAGGTTTGACAAGCTCCTGTCAGGGATGGTTTAAGAGGATACTTGGTCCTGCCATGAATGAAGGGGACTGGACTTGATGACCTCTCATGGTCCATTTAAGTTTCTATGATTCTGTGATTAAGATACAATGTACATTATGTTCCACAATTCTAGTGTTGACTTTCAACCTATGTAAATTTTCACCAACAGACTGTCAAGGTCAATTCGTTCACAGCATCAGATTCGTATTGCAGTCAAGCTGTCAAATTTCCAGAATGATTTGAATTGCTAGTGCCATTTTGGATGATGTCCTACATAAAAGCAACAATGCTTCTGTTGGTTTCTTCCATCATGGGAATATTCTTGAGTGAAATTTAGAGTAGACGGATGGTGCTGGGTCAGCGGCACTGAAGAGTGAAATCTTCAGTAACCACAAAATAGGTAAAGCACATTAGTCAGCAGTTTCAGACTTGCTTACACTGTGGCTCTATAGGGCTAACTCTGAGCTGAAAGCATTAGACCTCTAGGGCTAACAAGGCTAAATTCAGCTCTTCATGCCTATTCCATTCTTGGTCTTTTCTTAGGACTGTGCAGAAGAAAAAACCCCCTCAAGCACTGCTAATTTTGGTGATGAAATATGGACACCAGTCCAATGAGAACAAAGCCAAAATTCATTTCACATACCACAAGCCACTTGTCTTGAGATGGTATCATCTTTGATCATGAACTGATCAAGGCCAGATTTGAACAAGTGATCTACAGAGTCCATTTCCAGTGTTTAAATATACACAGCATTTCAATTCAGAATGGTAGTCATCCAGAATGTAATTAGAAACAGTTATTGTAACAGGTACAAAGTCTTAAAAGAAATTCACTTTAACATGACTTTACTTTTAGACTACCTTGTTGAGCTGCTTGAATCAGAAAACAGTCAAAACGTAATTCTGCAACAGATTAATTTTTGATGCTATAGATACAGCTGTATCAGCTGGAGTTGGTAGTTCAGGTACTTACAGATGCCAACAGAGAACTAAAAATGTAAATTAAATGGAAGTGATTTGCAAAAGTAAGTAAACATGGCTGAAGTCCATACACTGATATATACATTATGTATGCCTTAAATGATTTGTGGTGGATTTTTACTAAAAGTTATTTGGTACAATTCTGTTCACACCAGTGTAAATCAGGAGTAAATCTATGAATGTCAGTGAAGTTACATCAATGCAAAACTGGTGCAAATGAGATCAGAATCAGGGTCTTCCACTTCCATAACTTATACTGGGTTTCAGACATAAATTTTTTCTTTACCTAACTGTATTGATTTTTTTAGAAATAGGACTGAACTCAGTCACCATATCTTGACAGATCTGAAACAGCAGTTCAGAGCCAGGTCTAAATTTTGCATCTGACTCCTATAAAAAGGGTCAAACCAGAAGCTTGGTTTTGAACATCCTCAAACATCAGGACGGTTTGGATCCAAACACTAGGATGTGACAACAATCTTTAAATCCTATAAGAAAAAAACCCCCAAACACCTCAAAAAAACCCAACATTTTATATACTTGAAAGTCTGTAGATAGTCAATGGAACCAAAATTAACCAAAATTAGCAGCTAAATTAGAGGGGAAAAAACAGCAAACATGCACAATTAAAAGTTACACCAGCACTAGTCCAACCAAGATCAGTAAATGACATACCCCATTTTCTAGAAGAAGGTAATTGATTTTAATGTATTCTGCAGTTCCTTATGGCATGTACTGTATTAGGAGACCTATCATTAAATGTCTGGCATGTAATTCAACACTTGAGAAAGCTTCTGCAAGAACACGTACTTGTTACAAATTAGAACATGGCTAGACAGTACTTTCTTCTGAGATCAGTTTGCTGAGACTAGGGGCTTGTATTTTTATAGCTGTCAATCCTGGTAGCCACTGTACAAATGCTGACAGGTTAAGAATGATATAATGTATTTAAAACCCCAACAATGATAGACAGATAACCATATCTGTGTAACCAGCTTAGCTTCTAAAAATTGTGCCAGTATTAATAAAGGCCAGATCATACTGTTTGGATCTGTGTAGAGAAAGGGAGAGAGAAGCCACCATGTGCAGATAGGGTGTGTGATGAGTGTCAGCCTCTATGGTCTCATTCACTGCGTTCCATGGAGCGTTCTGCATGGGTTCAGAGAGCAGTGAATGGTGAGGGTCTGAGAAAGAGATTGTACAGGCTAAGGTCAGGGCCAGTGGGAGACGTGCACCTTAAACCTGACATACAGTATAAGTACCAACAAAAAGATTAAGTAATGCAGTCAGAAGTTGTGACCCTTTCCACACCAGAAAACCCCTTAATGAAAGGTTTCCCATGGCAGATGCAAGCAGAGAGTTCTCAGCTGTACAGTTCCAACGATGCTTCAGTGCCAGGTTGTGGGGAATAGAGGTAGATGGTCTACGTAGATGATCCACAAAGTTTGTGAGCTGACTAGACCATGGGTTTGTTCTCTGCAGGGAAACAAATCTCTCTTGGCCCCAATGGAAGAACTGAAAGGGAACTGCTGGGGAATCTCATGGGGTTATGCCCCTCACCTGAATATTTCTATGACCAACATGATATGATATGACTTTGTTTACATTTTTGAATTTCATACAGCTTCATCAATGAAACTAGAATTTTAAATCCATACGGTGACATCACCAGTAACACTAGCCACATTGGATAAATGATGTCAGAGATCCCACAGAAAGATGGTATTCTGGAATGTCTGCAGCACAGCAGGAAGTGCCAGTAGATGTTACAGAACTGGGGTGAAAAAGTAGCAAAAAATGTATTATGTGTTAAGCAGTCTGGTGAGTGAAGAAATTTGGCCCTTATTTCTCAGCTTAAAGCTTATTTTAGCTCTGTATTTTACCTTTTAAGATTCTTTTAAAGATTTATGATGGAATGACTATGCTTGTATTCCAAAGAATCATCTTAGTAGCTCTATAAAGTAATATAGATTCATAGATTGTAAGGATATGATGATGTAAGTCACAGAAGTTGTGATCATGTGCCAAAGAATTTTACCCAGTAATTACATTTGGTCTTCTTCCCATATAGATACTTATAACTATTTTTTATATAAGTTTGATTGATAATATCAAGTTTTAAGCATTTTTAGTCTTCAGAGATTTAAATGTTCATAGTTATGGGGAATTATGGGAGGGTGTCAAACAGTTAATGATAGTAGATGTTGAGATGCAAAAAGCTAAAGCTTTAGAATCGTTAAGAGAAATTGTCAAGACTTCACATCAAAATATACAATGCAAATATTCTTTTATTGGGATGCATACTTATATTGAAATTGATGTTTACTGATAAAAATCTAATCTTTCCAAATCTGCTTATAGACTATGGCCAACTCATCTCTTAACCTTCTCTATAATTCGCTAAATAAATTGAGCTTTCTGAATCTCTCTCTGTAAGGCAGATATTTCCAGACTTCGAATTACTCTTGCAGCTTAAATCTCTTAATGAGCTGTATTTCTTGCAAAGGAGCAGTGTTCAAAAGAAGAGTGAGTGGCAATAAATAGATGATCAAGTTATTGAAATATCTGTAAAGGCACAACAATTGTTTTCTGGTTGTAATCATCAATGCTTCAAAAAGATAATACAACAACATGACAGATCCCATAAAGGCATAGGTTCATCACATGATGTGACCCAGATCACATAATGCATTAGACTGTGTGATTGACACAACCCAACATGAGGGTGGTGTAAATATTTACCTGTCCTAATAGTGCACCAGGAGAGACTCTGGTTTCTGGTCACTTCCTGCCATGCATGCGGGTGCATACTCTGTTTTATAATCATGATGGTGCAAATCATTCCCTCTGATGGGCTCAAGCTTGCTGACAGAAATTCTGGTCCCCAGAGCAGACCAGTTCCACTGTACCCTGCCCCTTCCACTTTGAGTGACAGATAGAGGTGCTGAGCAGGGAGAGGAAAGACGCGGGATGCGGAGAGCAGTGGTAGGGGATGAGTGGGGAAGGAGAGGAGGGATGCATGGGGTGAGTGATGGCAAGGGGTGGCCTGAGCAGGGAGGGAGGATGTGAGTGGGGAAGGTGGGACAAGTGAGAGGAGGGAGTGTGGAAGAGAGGAGGGTGGCCAAGCAGGGAGGTGGGCTGGGGGGAAGGGATGCAGCAGCAAATGGTGAATGGGCAGGGCCTGGGGCAGAGTAGGGGTGGACTATGGGCAAGGGCCACGGCAATGAGAGGCAGGGCAAGGAGCTAACCCCCCACCCCGAGCTGTCATATCACTACCCATCACCTGGGCCCCTTTTAAAAATCACCAGACTCCTGGGCAATTCCTCCACCCCCCCCAGCCGCCCTGCTGGTAAGGCCTGTGTGGGCTAGCTCCATTCCATAAACTATTGTGGAAGGAGACAACGCCATGGTTCTATCTTCTCCCTTCCTCTCCCTTTTTCCCTCCTGGGGCAATTTGTTTGGGAAGTGGAAGAGGAAGAAAGTCAAACAGTCAGCAGAAACTTGCAGGAACAACTTGTGTCTGCACTTGTGCAGGCTATGCAACAGGCATGGGAAGGCTGCACGTGTGCTCCCCATCATGTTTATTCAAGAGCCAATCCAACATGGCCCTGCATTTTGACACCCAATGTAAAGAAGCAATGCTGTAATAAAGAAAAAAAATGTGGTGATTGCCAGCCTGGGTATTTGCTCAGCTTCCCAATGTTGGCACAACTGAATTAAAAACATGATGACAGATACCTCTGAAAACATTAGGCTACAGTTTGAAACACAGATTAGTGAATGCTTAAGCATGCAGCAAATGATAAACAAACAATAGCATTTTGCACTTCATTTGTCATCTTACCAAGTATTTCCACGACAGTATTTATGCACCCATTTTACACTGTGCTGTCATGCAGTTTGCTGTGTATTTTTTGCTTGAGCAGTAATTATACGTACAAATACACTACTGAGTAAATTATACAGTCACTTGCCATTTCCCCCAAGAATCCCACTAGTGCTAATTGTTCAAGATCCTCTACAGACTTTGCACCTGCTCTAGGGATGGATTAAATCACACAAGGATATGTAATCAAAAGTGTGCTGAATAGTTCAACAAGAACGTGGCTAGCGGTAAAGTATAAAGGCTATTGTACAACAAGTGGAGCTGGTCAGAGTTTTCTGAAATGGCCGATTAACTTTTTTTTTTTTTTTTAACACTGTTTTTTTTTAAATGACTATGTTGGTAAACAAACCCAGAAACATTTTAGTCTTTTATATTTTTTCTCATTTTTATCTTCACTTTCTTGCTTTTTTTTTTAAAGGTTAAAATAAGTAGGGAGTAGGGCAAAAGAGAAATACCCCCCACTTTTATGAAGCAAAGCTTTGATCAAAAAGTTCACAAATATTTTTGAATATATGACAGTAGTTCCTTTTGAAGCCTGTGGAATCAAAATGACACTAAAATTCTTCAAGTTTTTCAAAGACCTTTCCATTTTTTGACCAGCTCTAATTACCAGCAACTAAAACAGTCATTAACTCATTGTTGTGCAGGTAGGTGCCTTCAGAGGGACCTTCCAAACTCAGCTAGGTAAATGAGCAACACAACAGCAGATGAAATTCAATTTGCTAAATGAATAGTGATGCACCCTGGAGGGAAACAAAATTGACCTATTCATGCAGTTAATTTAGAACAGAGGTGATGTGCTGGGGAGGGCACAAGGATCACATTTCTGCCTTCTGTTTTCAAACTGCAGTCCCCCCCCTGCCTCCCATGCTCACCCCGTAGCCACTAGATCGTAGGAGCTGCTTGATCCACTTGAACTGCCCGTTGTCTGTGCTGTGGGACACAGTATTGGCCGGCTGCCCAGCAGCCATCTGTGGCCTGCTCCCCAAGCTGGGCCGCCTCTGCACAACCAGGCACTCCCAAGGCAGGGTGGGTAATACAGCTCAAAGATGCACGCTGACACACTTTTGCCTCTTTCCTGAAGGAGCCTGGCTGCAGCAAGTGATGCGCCTGGATTCATCCCCTCCCATGGAGCCCAGGTACCTTGAGATGAGACACTCACTGCCATTGCCCTGATGCTCCTGGCTCTGCTGCAGCTCAGAGACAATGCGATGGCTTCCCCAAAACCTTTAAATTGTGCCCCACTACTATCAAGAGTTAGCTGTCAAATCTGATTTAGAGCCAAACAGGGATGGACAATCCTGTCATATCTGATTTAGACTCAAACAAGGATGGCCAAACCTGTCATATTTCATTTAGAACGAAATAGGGACAGACAAACAGGGACCAGAACAACACAGTCCCTGCCAGGAGTGGGGGGACAGGGACCATAATTTACCTCTGTTAGAAAGTATCTGAGTTGGCAACCCTTGGCAAACACAGTGGATGCACCAGCTGAAAACAGAGAAAGTGCAACACGGAACAAGGCTGAAAGATTCCTGGATGTACATGTTTTGATAAAGCCATCATGCCCATGGACATCACTGAGCACGCTTCAAAAACTTAAAAGGCTCAGAGTGTCTCTTAGGAGCCCATGGCAACAGAGAAAGAAGGCTGGCTGAGATCCCGTGTACAATGAAGACCTGTGCTAGGACTTCATATGTCAGCTAAATAAAAGAGAAAGCACAACTGTATAGGGGAGTTTGACATTTTCACTATGAAGAACATGCATCCCATGGGTAAGTCGATGCATGGCTGTTCAACTTTTTTGCTGTAGCAGGCCAGATTTGATTTAAATGTACTTAAAGTGGGCCGTACATACCATAAATTGAAATACTACAGCACTCTCGCGGTATCACGGAGCACTGTGTATGCGTAATTACCCTCCATGACACCACTCTCTCTCTCACTCTGTTAGGGATACAGTGTGGTCTCACAGAACACAATACCCAGAGCTCTGTGATGTTGTGAGAACTGACACTCTCATGGCATTGAAGAGCACTGGGTATGCAAGACCACACTCACTCTGCTAAGGAAAGTGTGGTCCCGCTGACTACAGTCACAGGCCAGATGGAAGAGGTTCGGCCTGCAGGCCACATGTTTGACATGCCTGGTCTACAGTATCTCTGGTTCTCAGTATTAGATATGTACAAAACTGCTAATATACATTTAGATGGTGCCATATAGCTTAAGGAGATCTGAGGATGAATTTCTGTACCCCATGTGCCATTATGCTCACAAGAGACTGCTGTAATTCTGCCAGGTTTTTGTTATTGATGCCTGAACACTATACTTAAATACTCAGTTGATGTTTTAAAGGCTTTGGGGTATACAGTTCCTCATAATCTCCACAAAGCAGCTGTACTCTGTACAGTGTTTATAAATAATCAGGATGGAGCTATTCCAGGAACTTTACATGGCTCAGAGGCCCAATGAATATGACAAATCAGGGCCCTTCTAAATGAGTGAGTTTCTAATTGTATTAAAACTGTAGCATTGATGATATGAACAAAGGATAGGACAAGTCAGTCTGTGACCTACACCAGCTTCTGTCAGCTAGGGTGACCAGATAATTTTAAGACTTTAATAAGTCAGTCAGAGGTTTATTACAGGATTGGGTGGACATGGTTTTGTGGCCCGTATTGTGCAGGAGGTCAGACTAGATGATCATATTGGATGCTTCTGACCTTAGAGTGTAGCGTCTCTGAGTCCCAATTTTATAGGGACAGTTGTGACATTTGGAGCTTTGGCTTACATAGGCAACTATAACCAAAAAGAGAAATTAGTGGTGGAAAAAGTGGCCATAACCTCTTAATTTATCTTTAGGCAAAAAAACAACAAGCAGTTGTGTGGCACTTGAAGACTAACAGATTTATTTTTTGCATGAGCTTTCATGGGAGAAGATCCCACTTCCTCAGATGCTTCGAAGATGGGTGAACTTACAGAAAGGAATGAAACTAAATGCAAGGGGGTGGAAAACATAGGATCAGGTCATAAAGTAACAGCAAATCAGAGCAGTTTACAGGCTCAAACCATGGCAAGCCTGAAGTCAAATTACCCTTTGTAATGGGAAAAGAATCCATAGTCTCGATTGAGTCCTGCTTTCACAGAATTTAGCTTGCATATTAATTCGAGGTCAGCTGTTTCTCTTTGAAGTCTTGATGTCCCAGGTACAGCTCTAACGACAGTCGTTAACAAATCCATCATCGAGTGATTAGGAAGATGGAAGTGCTCAGCAACTGGTTTCTTTGTTCTTTGATTTCTGATATCAGCTCTGTGCTCATTCAGTCTCTTACGGAGCGATCGTCCTGTTTGTCCAATATCTAAGGTGTTGGGGCATTTCTTGCACATGATGGCATAGACCACATTAGTAGATGAGCAGGTAAATGAGCCTTTGATGGAGTAGCAGGCTTGATTAGGACCTATGACGGTGTCTGTTGTGTAGATATGTGGGCAGATTTGGCAGCGTGGTTTGTTGCAGGGGTGTGTGCCTGCTTCAATGTTCTTGTTGTTAGATCTGTAGTTGCTGGCGAGTATCTGTTTAAGATTAGGGGGCTGCCTGTAAGCAAGGAGTGGTCTGTCTCCTAATGCTTGAGAGAGAGAGAGAGAGAAGGATCATCTTTTAGAATAGGCTGTAGGTCCTTAATGATCTTTTGCAGAGGTCTGACTTGAGGATTGTATGTGGTGACTAGTGGTGTTCTGTTGCTTTCTTTCTTGGGTCTCTCCTGTAGTAGATGACTTCGGGGAACCCGTCTAGCTCTGTCAAATTGTTTTCTTACTTCCCCAGGCGGGTACTGTAGTTTCAAGAATGCTTGATAGAGATCCTCAAGATGTCTGTCTCTGTCTGAGGGATCAGAGCAGATGTGGTTATATCTTAGGGCTTGGCTGTAGACAATGGATCGTGTGGTATGTTTAGGATGGAAGCTCGAAGGATGTAGGTAACTATAGCGATCAGTAGGTTTTCGGTATAGGGTGGTGGTGATGTGTCTTTCCCTAATTTGTACTGTAGTGTCAGGAAAGTGGGTCTCCTGTGTGGAGTGTTCCAGGCTCAATTTGATGGTGGAGTGGAAATTATTGAAATCTCCGTGAAAATCTTCAAGAGCATCCCTGCCGTGTGTCCAGATGATAAAGATGTCATCGATGTAGCGCAGGTAAAAAAGAGGTGTCTTGGGATGAGACTTGAGGAAACGTTGTTCTAAGTTGCCCATAAAGATGTTGGCATATTGTGGGGCCATGCGGGTGCCCATAGCAGTGCCACTGATTTGGAAAAAATAGGCAGCTTAGAGTAGGGAGGGAGTACAAACTGGACAGCCAGGGAACACGCTAGACCAGCTCATCTTCAGTGCAGCCTCTAACACTGGGCTTCAGTGGAGATCCATGCAGAACTTAAGCTTGTCTTTTCCAGTTTGTTAGTGATGGTGTTATGACCATGGTGATCTCATGATACAAGAGACCCAAGGTGGGTGATGTAGTATCTTTTACTGGGCCAACTTCTGTTGGTGACTGAGACAAGCTTTAGAGCCCTAAAGGCCTTGTCTCTTTCACCAAGAGAAGTTGGGTCAATAAAAGAAATTAATTACACTTTACCCCACTGTTCCCCCTCCCCCCAGCTTGTTATTCTGGAATATTTGGAAATGTTAAACAAAAAAGGAGTCTTGTGGCACTTTTAAAGACTTACAAATTTTTATTTTTTGCATGATTTTATAAATTAGCCTTTAAAAGTGCCACAAATCTTCTTTTGTGTTTTGCTGAACTAGATTAGCATGACGATGCCCTTGGAACTTGAAAATGTTGTCTGCTCCTTCCTGGTAGAATCCCTCCCTGCCCCAAAATGCATTAGCCATGTTTGACACAAGAATGTACATACTGGATTTCCTTTGGCCAGTCTAGCTCCATGTTTGCTTCACGTAATATACCAGTCATTCTGCAAAAAAGAATTCATCCCAAAGAAACTAAAAGACCAAATTCTGCCTTTTCCTTTTGAAAATTGTCATCTCAGAGCAGGAACTTTTTTTTTTTTTTTAAATGTTTGTATAGCACCTAGCACAATGGTTCTGTAGTCTCTCAGTGTAATTTACCTAATAAAAGGATAATTCTGCAAAGATGTCAGTCATGTATGCACTAAAGTCACTTTGTCAGGCCAAATATTTGTCTGTGTTCAAACACCTACCTGTGCTACATGGCTCCAAAGTCTAGTCACCAGGTCTGTGAAAGAGTTGAGGGCACATGTGCCAATACACACGTGCTACTATTCCAACTCAGCTCTACACTGCCCGCTGTTCTTGGCAGCAGTCAAATGGATATACACAAGTCACTTAAAATAACTTGTGTATATCAGTTTGACTGCCATACACCCATCATGTCCACTGTGCTTAGTCAAAGGAAGAGTTCTCCTTTTGACTCAGTGCTACTCCAGCTGCTGGGGTGGTGGTCAGAGACTGGCTTCCTCATCAACTGAGTGGGTCTTCACAGACCCAATCAATCGACTGGGAAGGTCGATTTGTCGACGGTGATTTTGCCACCATCAGTGAAGAATAGCTCAGGATGGTTCAGTCCCATTCACAGACCTTTACATGGATTCTTGCCACTTGACAAACTCTGATCTTGCCACCCTCCTTGCTCATATATTTCAACCTCACATGCAGCTTTATGTGTTTCACTCTCCTTCTCCTCCTCTTCCTACACCCCAATTAACTGCTGTACAATGATTCTTAAGAGCAAAGCTATTCTACATCATCTTACAACTTTTTAACCCTTTTGGGCCTACACCTGAGTGTACCCTGGCCAGAACTCAGTTAGATGTGAGTAAAGATAATTCTAATATAAATAATTCTTTCATTGATAAACCAGCACACGGACACATTGTATGTTAACACTACAGTTTGAAGGACTGCAACATCTTGTAACAAAAATGACCAGGGCCTGGTTCTCCTCCCATTCCAGTGTACAACACAAGTAATTGTACTGAAGTTTGTGGGTTTATTGTGGTGGAAAAACTGTGGATGGAAGAGCAGAATCAAGCCCAGAATATTACACTCAGTCTGTTCTGTGGCTGCAGAGAAACTCAGCTTCTTTCTGCTCTGAATTCCATCAAAGTCTCTCCTACACTCAGTATGTGAGTTATTTGTATCACTCAAAGCACTTTGCTCATTAGACTGATACTGTAATGGGAGTGGAGTTTATTTTATTTACTGTTTAATAACTGGATTTGAAAAAAATTTAAAACTTGTCTGGATTTACATGAATCTGTAGCCAAATTTGAATGCTGAGGAAAAAAGACAGAAGGTTTTAAAGCATTTATCATTCACATGAACAACAACATGACAAATCATTTTGAATAAAGTAAAAGCAAAGTGCACAGACCTCTCTGGATAAGTGGGAAGCTTTTAAAGAGGTTGATCAGTTAAAATAATGAGTCAATTAAATGGATACGGAGTCAACTCTTTTCTTTTAAGTGCTCCGATGGGAGATGCATCAGACCACTGAATCAGCAGACACTGAGTGCTTTGGCTACAATTCCTTTTCAGCCAGCACCCTTCCTTTTGCAGACTGTGCAGGCTTATTACAGCCCCCAGTGACTGAAGTTTCAGCCACTTCACACCATTGTAGCTTAATTTTCTAGAATAGATTCCATCACTGGGATCTAGGGTTGATGTTAATATAAGTGGGTGTAGAAACTCAGGTTACTCACCATTCTCTGTCTCAGTTTCCCCATCTGGAAAAAAAACAACACATTGGCTATGCCTATACTAGTAAATTAGTTCAAATTAAGGAGCCTTAATCTGAACTATTTTGAACCCCGTCTACACTAGGCTTTGCCTACTTCGAACTAAAACATGTTTTGCTTAGTTCAAACTATTAAGTTTAGCTGAACTAAAAAAAAATGCATAGCTAGTTCCAAGTTAGTTTGAACTAAAAAAATGTGCTTAGTTTGAACTAACCTTCGAACTAGCCAAGTCCAAACTAAAATTTTAGGTGTAGACATAACATTG
Organism: Podocnemis expansa; assembly: GCA_007922195.1. Taxonomy (NCBI): domain Eukaryota; kingdom Metazoa; phylum Chordata; order Testudines; family Podocnemididae; genus Podocnemis; species Podocnemis expansa. The sequence continues at coordinate 7,527,597 of ML682074.1, read as the reverse complement.
GTGGATCTCAAAGGCTAAGTTTTATATAAGAGGTTGGTATTAATAATTATTCATTTAGATGCTTAACTATAAGGCCCTGCTTCAGTCAAGTGAATGACTTTAAGCACATGGTTAAATGCCATTGACTTTCAATTGAAACACATACTTAAGTGTTTTGTCTGAGTGCAAAATTATAGCTTAAGCACCTTTGGACCTTATTTTCTTACAATGATCTATAGATAAAAAGTCAAAAAGCTGTTTGTTCTAACCCTTAGTGTTCAGATTATTATAACCCAGTGGGTCACTCCACCAATTGTTAAGATTGCCTGATGCATCCCATTATCAGACCCTGTTTTCAGTTGCTTATAACCTTCCCAAATTTCAAACAGTTTAAGACAAAAGTTTCTATGCCAGATGTCTGTTTTATGCTGGCTTATTTTGGAAAATTTCAGCCAAAAGTGTTCAACTGATCCAAGGAAAAAGCTAAGAAATATGCATTGTTTTCCCTACATTAAAAATTTCTGGTGACCTTTTGTTCCAGTGCTCTGAATGAGGCAGCAGTCTTGTGATCATGTAATTAAAAATCACACCATACTTGATATACACAAGGGGCCGAATGTAGCTTATGAAGTCAACTTGAATTTTGCCATTTCCTAACTTTTTTAGGGCTTGATTTCATAATGTTCTTTTAACATTTTATGTGTTTTATGTTTAATATAGGTAGGAACTCAGCCTGGGGACTGGAAAATTGAGTTGTTTTCTGTCTTAGTAATATGTCTTCAGTCAAATTAAGTAGCTGATACTGCCCCATTGAACTCGATGGACATTTTACTGCTCATTTCAGCAGAAGCAGTATCAACATCCAGCTTTACAAAAGTATTTAAACCCCTATAGATGCATATAGGTGCACAGAGGGATTTACAGAAGGCGTAACCAGGGTAGGCACATAACTTACAATAGAAGTCGTTTTTTGGCAATTCTGTGGATGATGCAGAAGGTACAATAGAATTGAGGGTCCTCTCTCAACTGTGTTGGCTTATTTGTCATCTTGTATTTTTCAGGAAAGTAAAAAGAGAAGATATGACATGCAGCGATCAAATTCATTAACTGAGGTACTAATTTTTAATTTGCAGCTTTCCTGCTCTTTTTTTTGTGCTTCAAACAACAAGTGGCTGGAAGTAAAAACTCTAAGAGAGACAAGGTGGGTGAGGTAATCTTTTACTGGCCCAACTTCTTTATTAGTCCAGTGAAAAAATATTACTTCACTCACCTCATCTCTCTAATATCTGGGGACCAATATGACTACAGCAATATTATATTTAACAACATTAAGGTTTATTATGGTAATGTGGAGGGGTTGTTTGTTTTTGTTCCCAAGTCATGCAACACAATGTAACATTATCCCAAATTGTACATGATGATTTTCTCAATCACAGCTCAAGTTAACTGGTTAGCTTTCTGATCAGGGGTGTGTGTGAGATCATACATGCTATTGCTTTATGGATCATGCAGTGTAATTGCACATCTGATTGAATAACTTCAACAAAGCCTTCAACAAAATGACAATGCAGCTAAGTCAGGATAAACGAAAAATAACTCTAGATCAAGTAATTGGAAACTTAGTTAGCTTTGGGGCCTAGTCTTGTATTCCTTGCACACCCCAAAGTCCAACTAAAATCTTCAGTGGAGGGTTTGGGTGTACAAGGAATATGGTATCAGGCCTATTCTAGTCTCAGTTACACCAATATACTGTAGATCTGAATAGTTTCCTTGTGTAATGGAATTGAGAATGGAAATTGGCCCTAATAAGAGCCCATTTCAAACATCAGTTTATTGATTATAAGTCACAAGCAAAACCTTGTCTATTATTTCTGTATAGAAATCAGATCTATACAGTCATAAGCAAAAGGAAATTAAGAGCTAAGACTATCGCTTTGTCCTTAGATTATACTGCTGTGTCATGAAGGCATCTTTCCAACTCAGGGGAAGTTAAGGACAATCAGCTCCAAACTTCCCTGCTTTTGTCCGTTAAGGTCACAGTCTTAATGTTGTGTAAACTGGACAAGAGAGGATATTGAGATACCTGTTTGAGTAATTCAAGGAGTGTGCGAATTACTTTAATAAGCTCTTGATCCTCTTATGTACTTCTTGTGATATTCCCTACATATACTTCTGCTAAGCAGGCCTTACAACTATGTGCAACCTCATAGTATTTAATAGCTTTAAAATAAAAGGGGGAAGTTTTTAGGTGTCGATGCTGGCCACTTTTAAGAGAAAAGAATATTTTCTTGTGAGAGGAAGCAATGTGGAAGGATTAGATCAGGGAACCATGGTCTGAGAACTCCTGGGACCTGATCTCTCTGTGCCCCTAACTGTGTGTGTACCATGGGCAAATCATTTGACTTCTAGCCCTCAGTCACCCCCCCCCCCAGTGTAAAATAGTTTTGACAATACTTATGTACCTCATTGTTGGGGAGTGTTAAGGACAAGGCTGGCCTATTGGCTGGAACATGGCTGACCAGGGCTAGTAGTTCAATCCCAAATTAAGACTGGAGTGTCTAACTCCAGGGAACAAGCTAGTGTCAAGAGCTGGGGTCAGAAGACAAATACCACATCCAGGAAGCAAGAAGTCAGAACCAGATAATCAACCAGGGCACTGACAGGAGTCAGAACCAAGAACTGGAAGCAAGAAATAAGAGACCAGTAACAAGAAGGAAACAGGGGGCAGGAGAAGGAGCAGTATGGTTTTCTGTAAAATACTATTCAGTAGTCTGGGAATCAGCCAGGCTTGCTGCTGGGTTTAAGGATAACTGAAGACTAAAGAAGGGTGAAACCAAGAGTCAGGTCTGTTAGCTGAGTCAGCTGGAGGCAATGAACTGGATCCTCGGTAAGGACGTTGTGAGACCTAGGGTGAAATTTTCCAAAGGCCTTTTGCCCCATTGACTTCCCATGGGAGTTTGGCAGGTAACCACTGAGGTTCTTTTAGAAAAATCCCACCTTGAATCAATATTGTTAAAGTATTCCCTGCAAAATGGGTTCTAGGAATGCCAAGTGGCCTGAAACTGTGATATATGTTTCTCTCCCTTTCTTTCTTTCCCGGTGCAGCATCCAACATCGCACGTGCCCTTGACTAGCTTGTTATGACAGTGTAATCAAGAGGTCAGCCAAATCATTACATTACAGGCTTCTAGTCAACCTCTCCCCTCACTACATGATCCATTTGAGAACATCACCCCTTTAGCAACACTGATTTCTTCACGCGACATTGTTTTCTGGTTCTTCAGTCCAGTTGCAAAGTTATGCTCTTCTGGAATAGTTCAGAAGACACTGGAAACTACCAGCCCATTGGATGTAAAAAAACAATAGCAAATCAGCTAATCAGTAAGGAAGTGATACCATCTTTAATATTTATGACCAAATAGTTTCAATACAATAAGAAAGAATAAGAGACAGGGAAAAAAGCCACAAAGAACTTGTCTGACTAAAAATCTGAGCACAGGCTGGATTTTAAAGGCTCATCCATGAGTTTGGGTAGTTCCCTGAAGTCTTATTAATCACTGTAATCAGCACATCCAAGTTCCACTTTTAAAGACTAACAAATTTATCTAATGAGCTTTGGTGGGAGAAAATCCCACTTCGTGAGATGCTTCAAAACCACTTCAAAGTGTCTGAGGAAGTGGGATTTTCTCCCATGAAACCTCATGCAGTAAATAACTTTGTTAGTCTTTAAAAGTGCCACAGGGCTTCTTGTTTGTTTTGCAGTACATCTGAGATGCCCATGTAAAGGAAGCCATTTAATTGAGGATGCCCTTAAGTGGGAAGAATTGCATACAGCAGGCTGCTCATTTCAGGCTCTGCAAGCACAATTCAGCATTTTGCAAGCTGAATCTGAAAAACAACACCCAAGTTAAGCTATGCTGGCATACACAGAAGGAGCAAAGGTGAACAGCTTACGAAATCTCGGCAGTTTTAGTGTTTTTCAAGGATGTCAGGCATTATTTTGGAGGCTAGACCTATGCAGCCTTAGGCAGAATATACGACCCTCTCTTCCAGCAGAACATTCGCTGCATTTACCTGCCATAAAATTTCATGCAGTTGGTAGGAAGCCAGGGTCTTGTTTTTTTCTTTTTTCTTTCATTTTTTTTTTTTAAACAGGAACTTCATGAAAGTCTGGAATTCAGCTTGCAGGGCAGGTTGAATTTCAGGTGCTGGGACTATCTTATGTCTATAGACTAAATTTAGAACAAAATAGACTGGAAATAGTATTTGCTTTCTCACATTTCTTGAAGAAATCTACTTGACCTATGTACTGTCCAGTGATTGTTATTATTTATAATTAATAAGGTTAAATCAGAGTTTTGTTGACCAGGCACTGGACAGACTGTGTTAGGGGTTGTCTGTGACAAGCACCTGAATGTAACTGATATTGTTGCATGTTCTTATCACCACCACCATCACCACCACAAGAACTGTTCTGAATAATAAAATCATCTCTCTGCAGCATTAAAACAAAGGTGCCTTTTCCAAGCTTTCAGCAGAAGGAAATTTAGTTAGGTAAACAGACTCTTAAATTTAATCCAGACCAGCCAGCAGCAGTCCATTTTCACCCATGCAAGTTTATTTGGAGAAGTTGAGTTCAATTCTTATCCCCATTCCCACGGCATCCAATGTGGTGTATAAGGTACAGATTTGGTAACATTAGCATACTTCCCCCTCCCCCTCCCCAACCACATTGAAGTCTTTGTGCTGCTGAGGATTTTTCCTTCACCTATCACTGATAGAAACACTAATTCATATTCACCCGTCTGCCATTCCTGTTTCTCCTTCTAGAACACGATAGAATTTTGTTCTTGAAAATGCATAGAAGTTGTTGGGAAAACACTGCCAGTTTTGACAGCTGATGGGGGCAGGAATGGGACAAGTAGGGCTTTTGAAATACAGGAAGGTTTGGGAGTATGTTTTGGTTTCTGGCGCTTGAGGGAAAGATGCTTTTTCTTTGTCCATTTATGGGCAGTTGCATATGACTTTAAATATGAGATAGTGATTTTTAAATATGACATAGTGGTTGAATTGTGGACTTGTAGACTCTAATCCTTTGTCTCCCCCCTGCTCCACCAGAAAAACAAGACTGTATCCAGTCATTCTAATACATCCTGCCAGAACATATAGATTTTATAGGGCAATTTGTCACCTTCATGTGTCTTCTGAAATGATCATCTTTGAAAGAGACAGGAATGTTACCATGGGGGGTGTAATCATTAGGCCTCAGAGTTAACATTCATTGAGCTGAATAGTAGGAGTGCCTGTTTCTTCCATAGATATTGTTTCAAGCTGTCTTCAAACCAGGGCATAGCCAGAAATTATTTTTCGGCAGGAGCTGTTGAAACGAGTGGGCTGGCAGAAAAACAAGCACTTCCCAAACTTCCAGCTTCCAGTCACTTGACCAGAAGGAAGTTTGGGAAGCAACCGGCCAACAAATTAAGCTGCCCAGCCTCCAGTTGCCAAGGTAGCTTAAGTGGATTGTTGGGCTAAGCTGTCATCAACGCTTTCCTTACGTTATCTTGGCATCAGGTCACTGAAGCAGGAAGTTTGGGAAGCAACCAACTGCGAATCATTAAGCTACCTGACACTCCAGTTCCCAAAGGAGCTTAAGTGGACCATTGGTAGCAGAACATCCACAAACGATTTGGGGGAGCAGAAGACTGCTTTCAAAGTGTATGGGTCATGGCCCACCCATATTTATACCACTGCCCCAGACTCAACATTCACTGTATAAGTTTATATTCTGTTCACATTTTGAAAGTTCTTGTGAAGCAGTTCCCCATCACTTCCTAGAGATGGAGAAAAACATACAACAACAACAACTGAAAGACATGCTCCTTACCTGTGCAGTGACTGATTCCTACCTAAGCAGAGCAGGTGGAGCTAGGTGATGACCTTCTTTTACAGGTAAGCTGAGGGAAGACCACTAAGGGGAGAGATGATAAAGAAGGTGGAACTCTTCTGTAAGGAGAGATTTACAGGGAACAAGCCAATCTCTTGTGATGGAAGGCCTGAGGAAGACAGAGGGGATAGCTTACTTTGAAACAGCCTTGTGGAGGGGCAGAAGTACCTTTTTGTTTACGGTTGATTGGACAGTTTTTGTTTATGGTTGATTGCATGTATTACATCAGATTTTTGATACCCTAGAAGGGGATGAGTCTGAAGAAATGTTCTGGCTCGAGGGCTAGGTTGAACAACACAAGGGCAAAGGATAAACTGGTACAGTGCAGAGAAAACAGGGGTACTAGAAGTACAGAGCAATGCACTGCTGGCTCCTGATACATGTAGAAATGTTGACAATTCTCTTCTCACACAAAAGGGGTGGTAGTTATTCTGAAGATGAAATATCCAGCTAACTTAAAAACATGAGAAAGGCTTTACTGGCTCAGACCATCTAGCCCAATATCCTGTCTTCTGACAGTGGCCAATACCAGATGCTTCAGAGGGAACAAAGAGAACAGATAATCATCAAGTGATCATGTGGCCATATACTGCTTCATAGCACATGCTCTGGTCCTACTCCAAGAATAAATACATGAATTCAGGAGTTCTTCTATGTGGAGTTTTCATGAGGTAGCTTTGCATATATGGAAACTGTCTCTCCTCCCCAGCTAGGACAATATTTGTTGCTCAGGGCTGTTGCTATTTTCGGTAACACAAAATAAATGATTAGTGATACAATGTGATGAGTACCAATGGAGCAGCCGTGTTAGTCTACTAAAGCAAAAAAAGCAAGGAATCTTGTGGCACTTAAAGACTAACAGATTTATTTATCTCATGAGCTTTCGTGGGAGAATATCACACTTCGTTAGATGTAGTGCCAAAGGTGTAGCCATGTCAGTCTCGTTCAGCAATCCAAACAAGGAGTCCTGTGGCACTTTTAAAGACTATCACATTTATTTATTGCATGAGCCTTTGCAGGAGAAAACCCCACTTAGTCTGCTGCTTAATAAATTAGTGATCTGTTAATAGTTCTACTCAGGCAAATGGATAATAAATCACAACTTCAAAGAGAAACTGCAGAATTGGAATTCATATGCAGATTTTTGACCCTGTCAACTTAGGGCTGAATAGAGGCTATACTATTTTTTCCCATTACAACCGGTAATTTAGCTTCCATCTTGCCCCTGCCAACACCTCCCTCCTATATGCTGTCCTCCACTGTTTGTATCTAAATTGCTTTGATTTGCTGCAACAGTCTGACCTGATCCAAAAACTTATACTGCTCTACATTTATTTTGCTCCCATTCTGTGACTTCTCCCTCTTCAAGCATCTGACAGAGTGGGATTTTCTGCCATGAAAGCTCATGTGATAAATAAATTTGTTAATCTTTAAAAGTGCCACAGGACTCCTTGTTTGTTTTAATGTGGTCCATGTACAAAGTTACACATGAGGTAGCATGGTATACCATTGAGACCCATTGCCAGAAAAATAGCCGAGCTGCTCACTTCTTTAAGCAGGACTGGCTTTCCATCTCTCTCTCGCGCTCTCTTTTTAAATTAAAAAAACAAAACAAAAAACTAAAACAACAACAAAAAACCAAACCAAAAAAACCACACCTGAAAAGCAGTTCATTCCCATTCTCAGTAAAGAGATATTAAAGCACCACCTAGTGAAAAACCATAGAAATAGCTCTCAGGCTGCTATCCCCCTATACAGGGAATGTTTTCCAAAAACTTAAAGATTTTGATAGTAAAGATACTTTTACTACACTGGAAATGGTATTTAATGAAGGAAAAAAAACCCCAAATCTGAGTAGAATGTATGCGCAGGCAGTAAGAGGAAAACTCTACTTTTTCTGTGAGGAAATCTACACAGGCATTTCTGACAGAACCAGATCTTAACCAAGAAGTAGGACAGTTTTCAAGTGGGATTTTCTACCACGAAAACTCATGCAATAAATAAATTTGTTAGTGTTTAAAAGTGCCACAGGTCTCCTTGTTTGTTTCCCTCAGCAGGGAGTGTTTCCTGCTGGATCTGTTCAACAAGGGAGCTGTAATCAAATTAAATCCTCCCTCTTTCTTGCATTATTCTTGGACAGTTCCTAAAATCTCAGAATCTTAAGAGCAGAAATATCTGGCACCAGGAAGATTCCTCTGGCTAATCCTGCAGTGGGCTATGTGAAATATTTTAAACTGAATCATTAAAATATTGAGGGTAGAGGCTCAGTTTGAGCTATATTTTGACTCCACACTAGTGGAATTGTATGAAAAATCTGAAGTTTCGCAGATGTCTGCCTCAGAAGTAAAAGATCATTTATTATAAACTACCCTGTGCACTGCCAGCAAATCAGAATCCTAGGCCCAGATTCATCATTTAGACCCAGGCCTAATGCCTTCTGAAGGCAATTTATGTATGTGCTTAAGGACTTTACTGAACTGGGGCGGGTGCTCCTGAACTGGCTGGTTTCAATCACCTCCCCATGCCGCCAAGGGTCTTCTGGTTCAACAAGCAGGGGGCATGGTTTGAATGCTAGCCAGCAGATTGCTGCTTGTGGCTTGCGATAGCTAGGGGCCCTTTTTAAAGGATCAGCAGTGAACGCAGCAATATGGCTTCCTGCCCAGAGCTATCCAGCTGTGCACCAGCAGGATGGCCCATTTGATCCTGCCCCACAAAGCAGATCTTCTTCCTTAAAAAGAGGTCAACAGAAAATATGGAACCATATGGTTTCATTATAGCCACAGCGCTTGACTACAGCTGAATTACATCGGAGCCAAGGCCTGAGCAGCTTTTCTGGACCGTCATAGCCTTCCAGTGTCTTGTGTGTTCTCCTTGCTGTCTCCACGTCCCAACAGAGAGAGAGAGATACAGGCTGCTTTGTGGTATTTGCTGGCCACATGAGCAGTGAGAAATGGGTTTAAGGAAGAAGACAGCACTTGTTGATTCTGTTTGATGTTGCCATTTTGAAGCTCGGCAGAGACCAGTCAGTTCATTAACAATGAACGAGGTCTTTTTAAGCAATCACGCACATCGTACGAAGAATACAAGGTGATGGTGACTCTTTGGGCTTCATCCCTTTACAGCAGGGGTCTCAAACACACGGCCCACGGGCCACACGCGGCTCCTAAAGCTATTTCCTGCCGCCCACAATGACACCATTGTTACCAATATTTGCAGTATCATTGTATGAAAAGTTTTCAGTGGTGCAGCCCTCAGGCTAACGTACTAGTCCTCATGTGGCCCTTGTGGTGATTTGAGTTTGAGACCCCTGCCTTACAGGCAGCCCTTCTGCATCAAGACCAACATAGCTCTGGAAGTATCTACCATCCAAGAGAGGGACCGATGCTTATGTTCCAAAGGGGGAGCCGTGTTAGTCTAGTTCAGTAACAAACAAGGGGTCCTGTTGGCACTTAAAGACCAAAAAATTTATTTATTGCATAAGCTTTCATGGGAGAAAAATCCCACTTCAGTACTATTTAGAATTAGAGCTTCCCTAAAATTTAAGAGCATTTGAACTGGGTCTGATTTTGCCCATTACGGAGATAGGCCTAAGCCACAAACTTTGGATCTGGAATTGGAGCAGGATCTGGATTTCCTCAATGTCTAGGCAGCTTCTGAGCCAGTGGCAGATTGTTGATTCCATTAGTGGGAGATACGTGTCCAAATCCTTCAACAGCTTTATAATTCTCGGACAAAAGCTTTAGATATACCAAGACATAAACTGAGTAAATTCCTTATGTTATTAAAACCTTAGTACATCCTTTAGTGCCGATGCTGTTTTACAAAATCCCCTAATCCTCTTCTCCCTAAGACTTTGCATCCTGTCTCACAATATTTTTTTTACTGTTTTCATGCTAATAATCTTCCAACTTGTGCATATACTTCTCTAGACAAACTAACAGATGTGCCATAAAAATGTTAAAATTCTTCCCCACCACCACCACCACCCACACTGACCAATTCATTCAATAGATTAACGGTCAAAGAACGTCCTGCAACCTAAAAAGTCAGTAGTTAAAAGGTAAATACGGCTTGACAGTGCAAAGATTTGAATTCCTACCACTTGAAAGTTTGGCTGTGCGGGGTGGTTCTATGGTTTTCATTTATGTTCAGGCTTCATGACTAATACTAGAGCTGGGTGGAAAAGGCTCCAAACAAATAGGGTTTTTCTGTGAAAATTCCAGTTTATCTGCAGAAAACTTTTGAAATAAGGGGGAAATTATTTTTTTCTGCATTTTCCACACTGAATGTTTTTCAGCTGGAAAAGTTGGACAACAGTCAGTATGGAAAACCCAAACTGTTTTGTTTCCCCACTGTGGGATTCTTCTCCCAAAATGTTTTTTAAAACTTTTTTTGGTATAAAGTTGAGGAAACTGTATAAAAAAATTCCTGTATAAAATGTAGTTTTCAAATAAGTCCTGTTTTCCTATGAGAAAACTTTGTCACGAAGTTTTTGACCAGCTGTATCTTAAACAGAAATATGAAATTAATAAGATAGATGTACATGCCATTTGTGATTTTTAGACTAACATTCTTGGAAGAGATTTTATAGAATGGTTACCCTTGAAAATACACAATATATATTTTTTGGGCAATGAATCCGAAAACCAAAAATACTTCACTCACTAAACACACTTAAGTGATGAGACACAAGATAGGAAGCATTACACTATCAAAAAAAGCTCTTATTGACTGAATGAATCATGATGTCAGCAAAACTACTAACAGATTGTTTAATAATAACCACAGTTTACATATACAAAACGTCAACCGTAAAGTATGTAGGGCTAATAGGAGAAATCCTTGAATTTGGCATTGCTGAGGCCACAGCTGGAGGCCAGCGACCAGTTTTGAGCCCCCCACTACAGAAAGGATGTGGACATGTTGGAGAGAGTGTCCAGAAGAGGGAAGAAAAATGATTAGGGGTTTGGGCCCCTGACTTCTGAGGAGAAGCTGAGGGAAGTGGGCTTATTTAGGCTGACGGAAGAGAAGAGTGAGGGGTGATTTGCTTTCAACTATCTGAAAGGGGGGGTCCAGGGAGGATGGAGCTAGACTGTCCTCAGTGCTGGTAGATGACAGAACAAGGAGCAAAGGGCTCAAGTTGCAGTGGGGGAGATCTAGGTTGGATGTTAGGAAAAGCTTTTTCACTATAGGGGTGGTAAAGCCCTGGCATGGATTACTTAGGGAGGTAATGGAGTCTCTTAGAGGTTTTAAGGTGTGGGTTCATAAAGCTGGGATGATTTAGCTGAGCTTGGTCCTGCTTTGAGTAGCAGATCAGATGACCTCGTGAGGTCCCTTCTAACAACCATAATCTATGCAGTGGCTAAGCAGGGAGCGTCTGCAGGGCAGGTTTGGGCTGTAGGATGGAAAAATAGCTGTATAGGACAATGCTGAGGGAAACCCTGACAGTCAGGCCCACCAAACCCCAAATTAGCTCTCTTCTTCCTTTCTCCTCACCCAAGATCATTGCTGCCCTCACTGTAGTCAGGAGCAGAGCTGAATCCACCTGGAACCCCAGGATTAGGCACTTCATTTTTTCTTATCACTGCATCCTTTTCTCCTGTTCAAAGCGATTTCCCCCTTTATTTCTCCTCAGCAGTCCTGCCAGAAATCACCTCCTCCACAAGGCTAAATGATGCTAGTAGGGTGACCAATGTCTCGATTTTATAGGACCAGTCCTGATATTCGGGGCTTTTTCCTACATGGATGCCTATTCCCTCCCATCTTCTTCCCAATTTTTGACACTTGCTCTCTGGTCACCCTCAGTGCTGGCGCTTGTCTTCCATTCAGTCTACCGCCCCCACCACTTAATCATAAGCATGATAGAGGGCCTTCAGAATGCTTCCCCAGCACTTCTATTTGTTATACCGTACCATGGCTGGTATAGTTGCTGTATATGTAGATTTAGAAATAAGTTTTTAAAGCCACACTCGGGAGGTACGCATGCTAATCCCATTATCTGATAACAGGATTTGTGAGCACACACCTCCCACCATTCCGCATTAACAACCCACACCTTAGCCTGGTTTTGAAATGCAATTTAAATGCTTATGAAAAGTTGATAGAACATATGTTCAAACTGTGGAATTAAACAAAACAAGTTTATCAAAAGCGGTGACATTGCCAAGATTTTATCTTCCTTCCCTTACAACCACCCCCACACTTTTAAATCACCTTCTCTTTCAGACCTCAGCTGTGACTGATTTTCTGCATACTTGTCAAAATATGCTTTCACCATGCAAATGTCCTTTTTAGAGCTGTACTGGAAGGCAAATCTTAGATCTGGCTATTTCTGGGCTTCGGGGAATTCAGACTCCAGTCCAAATCCACACCCTAGGTTTGGGCCTTAGGGAAGCCTCTAATTCATTTTAGACTTCACTCCTAAAAGAAAGCTAATTCGGAAATGCCACTGTTTTAAATAAAATTGATATTGACTCTCACTTAACTACCTAATAGTATCAACAGGTCTCATCAGCTTGGGCATAGATTGTTTTGGGAAAGAGGATCATGTTGAAAAGTTCTTGGGGACTGGAGAGTTTAGGGAATTGGGAAAGGAGCATGGCATAATTGCATGCAAGTCAGTGGTCCAAATTCAGTGAAGGTTGGGAGGGACAGATGTAATGACTGCTTGTTCATCCATGGGAAATTTGGTGGTGGAATTGTACCTACAACTGGGTGCATTGGGTAGCAAATCTAATACACCTGTAGCTCCAAAGAGAAGATCAGTATTGAATGGACAGAGATTGAGCCTCTCTACTCCCTAGCAGAACCTTGAGGTACCCATGGAAGAAAGCTTTCCTTGCCCTGGGCATAGATCTTGCTCTCCATCTCATCTCATGACGCTGCATATTCAACTCCTACCAAGTTAACAGGAATCCTGAACTTCAGCAAAACAAGTTTGATGACCGTGAACTGTCTTTTATCTCTGACTTGTGCCACAAATCCATTTACATGTCATTTGAGCCAGGCTGGTTTGAACATATGTTCCACAAGATGACAAGACTGAATCAAGTAGTGTCTTCTTCTGAAAATGCTCCCTCCATGCAGTACTGTAATACCAGTGTGTGCCTTACCATCCCCACTGCTCCTGTGATACCACTGGACACCCCCACCTCCCCATAATACTTCAACCTTGAATAGTGCCGGCAGAATGCCAACTAACTACAAACAAGGAGCCCAATCCTGTGAGACAGTAAACAGCTCCAGGGAGGTGCTAAGCTGCCAGCGCTCCCCACTAAAGTCCACATGGCAGGTGTTTATCACTTCACTGGATCAAAGCAAATGCTGTGTCTTGGATAAACAAAGGTAACCCCATACTGGAGGAGTCAAATCTGTAAAAATAAACCATTTCCGCTAGATACAGTGCATGAAAATGGATCCTGTGGAAGATAAGGCACTGTAAAACAATCTGAATAATTTAAGAGAGAGAACTGACAGAGGCCAAGAGCTACATCTCTTCACTTGTCCTGGCAAGTTACATGTAATTTGAGATTCAAGATATGTGGGCTATTTCCGATTATGAGCTCCTCAGGCAAGGGACTGTCTTCTTGTCCTATGTTTATATGGTGTCTCACATGAGGGGCTCTGGTCTATGATTGAGGGTCTTCAAGTGCTACTGCAATACAAACCAAACCAGAGTTTTGATTGGACATACAAATCATAATTTGCTTCTGTGCCATGATTGGATAAGTAATTTGTAGATTCACTTTTCCATTGTAAATACATGAATACTTTACCTCTCTCAGTTAAAAAATAGTTAGCTCTGCCCCAATATGTTTCATCCCAGGATTTCAGAGTGTTTGTGACAGAGGCCTGGGCAACAGCCGTTCACCCAGCACTCTGGTCACTGCAACTCTACTTACTTACTCCCGAGCAGATCTCACTAAAAAGAGCTGGGCCTAACCGATGAGCTGAGGAGAATGCCAGGCTGATTAGGCCATTAGGCAGATGATGCAAGAAGCACAGGAAGAAAGTAGGAAAGGCAGGAGGCGGAAAACGAGAGGTCACTCTTCTAAACTTCCCTCGGGAGCTGAGGTCTCCTCAGGACTGTCAGGTGAGGCTACATGGTATATGAGCATGGTAGAAACTAATATTGTCAGTAAATTGTTTTACCAACTAAAAGGTTTCTGGAGCTGTTTGTGGAACTGAGCATAGGAGGAGCAAAAGGGCCCTTCCACAGTGTTTTGAAAGCATTAGGTCAAGATTTTTTTTCCAGAAAGAGTCACTCCTGTGTGAGCTGCCAATTGCTCAGCATCTTTGAAAATCAGGCCACTTATTTTGGTGTCTAAGTGGTCTTAGGAGTTTAGCGTTAGGCTCTCTTTTAAAACTATGGTTATTAATTAAGCTTTACAACCCACCCCCCAAGAGGTAGCTAAGTTGTGTCCATTTTACAGATGGAATAGCGAGGTACAGTGAGGTTCAGAGATTTAACCAGCGTAGCAGGGCAAACCAGGGATAAAACGAAGAAGCCCTGCCTCCCATTTCCATGCTGCAATCACTAAACCAGGTGATAGAATCCATTCAGGTTCCGTTCTACATAACCCCATGTGCATTTTCCCCTCAGAATAATTTTCAGCATTGCTGTGGTCAGTCCGCTTCTGAGACGTCACTTGTCTTGGCACAACTGTTCCTATTCTGCTTGTTTAGTTAAGTCGGGATCATGTCATCCCAGCTATAAGTTTAAATCCCAGCCTGTGGAGAGCTGTGTCAATGATGATAACAGAAATTGCCTTACTTGGAGAGAGAACATGCCACGCATCACTCCAGCACTTTGTTGCACACTCTGCTGGTTTCTGCTGTCCAAGGCCAATTTAGTTAGGTGGCGAGTGGGGCAGGTTTGACTTTTATAAACTCAAGTGGCAAGGGAGAAAACTGTTGCTGGTACCAGCAGCACCACCTGCATAAACTTAGTGAGGGAAGGCAATGGGCTTCTGAATCGAGCAGTTATAATGGGCCAGTCTGCACCTATGACCAATATGGAAATCCAAGTTTTTTTTTGAACAGACTCATGTTGAAGGAACTGTTGGTCTTGGGGCTAAACAATGGAAGTCTCAGTCAAAAGAAGCAGGCTCCATTTCCCCGCCTCTGACAGAAACTTCATGTAAGATAGCTCAGTTTCCCGATCGCTAAAATGAGGGGCAAACTCTGTATTGCTGGTGTGATGGATTGCATGATCAAGTCCCTCTTTTCTGTCTCTAAACAGCTAATCTTCAATCCTGACAAGCAATATATACAACAAATCACATTGCCTAGCTCAGTCCACTAAGAGGAGCTCTAGGCTCAGAACAAGATATTGACTCCTTACCTTATGTAAACGACGCCAAAAAAGCTCCTAGCATATATTGTGATAACAAGATACCTATAATTAATGGTGTATTTACAGAGTTGTTTGCGAGCAAAAGCCAATTCAGATAATGTTCTTGACGGGGCTTGCAATAGGGTAGAAAACCAATCATTTTTGGAACTTAGTGGCTTTATGGCAGAAATTAAAGTCTCCAGTAAATGTCACTCAGACCCTTGATGCCTTCCCAGAAACACAGAGTACCTGCAGGGTGGATTTCGCTTTCAAAAGGTACATGGATTGTACTCTGCTATAATATGGCTACGATACAAACTAAAAGAAAGAAAGACAGAAAGAAAGAACCACCAAAGGTTAGTGTTTTAAAGCAATGGTTTGCAGCAGAATAGAATAATTTCTATCATAGATAAAGGAGTGTGCTCATATTTTAGTAAAACAAGGAGTCCTGTGGCACTTAAAGATTAACAAAATTTATTTATTATATGAGCTTTCGTGTTCTTCAAAGCATGTGACGGAGTAGGATTTCTCTCCCATGAAAGCTCATGCAATAAATAAATTTGTTAGTCTTTTAAGTGCCACAGGACTCCTTGTTTGTTTTACTCAACTAGATGAACAGAGCTGCCCCTTTGGAAGTTGGCAACATATTTTAGTGGTGTGGCTTCCAAAGTGTTTGTACTGTTCACCTATAACAGATGAATATTAGGAATTGGAAAGCTACAAAGTCAGCATAAATTAAGTTGCAGACCAGACTGTGGCACAGTTTGAAGCATGAAGCACTTCCAGTCCTATCAAACCTGGCTGGAAAGCGTAAACACACTGCAACAGGTAAGCAGAGCAGCTCATGGAAGAGCATATACTGGAATCCCACATAACCAAGAAAACAAAAGAGCTCTAATTGGTTTGCGGTTTGAAAAAGCAGCATTAAAAACCGGAGGGAGCAGCAGTCTATGGTGCACAACAAGCATGTGATTTAAGTGTCCCTGAGGTGAAATCAAAAGGTGTTTAAGAGGCAAAGAAATCCTCCACAGTCACATTGACAGCTGGGAAGGGTTTATCCCTACCGCTATAAGTGCGTTGGTTTGTTTTACTCTGGGTGACAAAACTTCCACGGGAGCTGTTCTCACAGCATGAAGGCAGTGCCTGACATTTTCTGACCCGCGAGGGGTAACACTCACTAGTTCAT
The DNA here is from genome assembly GCA_007922195.1 of Podocnemis expansa. Classification (NCBI taxonomy): domain Eukaryota; kingdom Metazoa; phylum Chordata; order Testudines; family Podocnemididae; genus Podocnemis; species Podocnemis expansa. Next base: position 7,511,154 of record ML682074.1, on the reverse strand, counting down.
TTTGTTTGGCCATGGTTGGAGTAGACTGTTTGTAAAGGAAACTTCCTCTTCTCTATTCCCTCTTCAGGCTTCTCTTTGGACTGGTTAAGAACTGGCCACCTTAAAGCAAACACAGGTTGTATTTTTCTTGGTCTTAGGCAGGCCAGTGAGTGACTGGGTGGGTTTTTTTTTCTTTCTCCGTGCCACTGTCCCTAATGCACAACGTAATAAAAATGCATCAGCATTTTTTCATGGCAGCAGCTCTGTCAACCTTAAGAGCAAAGCAACTCCCATATATGGTCCAATTTACCTGTTTTATTTAGAGGCAAAGATTGAGGTATATTAGATCATCTGTGCTTCCGTTTTCTGGTTTTTAATCACTAACGACATTTTGTGGGAAAACAGGAGCTTTGCTTCCGTAAGGTTCATTTACCTCAGGGCTAGTTCCCCAAGTGAAATCCTAATCCTCTCTAATCCCTGGAGGCATTGCAACTGCAACCATTATTGTGAAGTCAGAAGAAAAATGACAACTGCAAGTGGGGAATCAATGGTGGGCAAAGGGCCTGACCATAAATTCCATGTTTGTTCCAAGTGCCACTCTGTGTTCGCTTGTAAACAGGGAGCCTGTTCAACACACAACATTTATAAAACACATTTCATCTTTAAAGAACTAAACAACTATGTATGCAATCAGTTACTGCTATTAATCCACTTTACGGATGAGGATGCTGAAGTGAAGGGACTTGCTCAAAGCTAGTATCAGAATCAGGATTAAGAATCTGGGAATTTATGTCTCTCAGTCTAATGCACCAATCATTTAACCATCTCTCTCTCTCACCGATCTCTGTAGTAGCAGAGAGCTAAGGGGAGAATCCCTTATAGAAAATGTGACACAGGGATCTCCACTTTACTGGAGTTACACCAGGCATAAATCTGAGCCAAGAATTTCCAGATTACCACCAATGTGTGATGGGTCTTTCCAGCTTGAGACAATATAAATATAACCTCAGCCTCTTCCCTGCTGAAAATTTCGTGAGTTTTAAACCCAGGGTTCAATGTCAATAAACAGCACTCAGCCTCTTCACGATGCATGATCATGGGCTAGATAGTCACTTTCTTAATTATTCTGAAGGAGGGGTGATGCGTAGCTGCACCCCTCAGTATGCAGCCAGCAAATGGCATGTGACCCAGAAACACATAATGTCTCCCATGGGGGGGAAGGAGTAAGTCACTGGACTCCTCATCATGGGTCTAGCCAGCTACTGTGGGAGGCCAGATCAAGGGCTCCTCCCTCCGGATCCTTGGTCCGTCTCCCCCGTCCCAGGTGGGCAGTAAGAAAGGAGCAGCCCCAGATCACCTCCAGTCACCATGAGCAGAGGGAATAGATGCAGGGGTCTCAAACTTGTATCACCACAAAGGCCACATGAGGACTAGGACGTTAGCCCAAGAGCCGCACCACTGAAATCTTTTTATACAATGCTATTGCAAATAATCAATAATACGAGTGTCATTGGGGGCTGCAGGAAATAACTTTAGGGGTCACATGCAGCCCACGGACTGTGAGTTTGAGATCCCTGGAATAGAGGGAGCCCTTCATTCCCTCGTATACGTGAATAAGGTCTGCGGCAACTGGGCCCTAACCATTTTCATCGTCATTACGTCCCAGCATGCAGAAACATGCTAACTGTTCTACAGCGCAGCTAAAAAGCCATGGCTGCTGCCCAAGGATCTTTCATTTTCATTTCAGATTTGACAGCAGAACTAAGGGTATGTCCACATGTCTCTTATTTCGAAATAACATGGGTTATTTCGAAATAAAAGAGATTAGGTCCACACGCCGTATTCTTATTTCGAAATGACAGGCTCTGTCATTTCAAAATAAGAGCCATCATTTTGAAATAGCTTAAACCTTCTTTAAATCAAAATGGCTATTATTTCAAAATGGTTATTTCAAAATAATGCCGTTCAGACGTGTTATTTTGAAATAATCATTATTTCAAAATAACACTTTTGCCCTTCTCCTTCCCAGGGTACCTTCCTTTTAGCCTATATTGCGTGGGGGCATGGCCCAGGGAGGGCGCCATGTTGCCACACCTCCCATGGTGCCCCTCTCCTAAAGCGAAATAGCAAGTCCTGTGTTTGGACATGCTATTTCGCTTTGAGCTTTTCCCTTAATTCGAATTAACATTTTTTTAATTCGAATTAACTTATTTTGAAATAAGGACTTAATTTCGAAATAACTTATTTCGAAATGACAATGTACATGTGGACATAGCCTAACAGTGATAATGAGGAAATGGGAAGGGCAAAGTGTAGAGTTCACTCAATGAAATCTCCCAAGCTGCTACGTCTATGTCTGTGGTTAAATGTTTAACCTGGGCTCTTCATGTACAAGTTCAATTCAAAAGCAGGTATGTACTGAGGACCCCTGTTGGAAGTCAGATTCCAAGCACATATTATGTTAATATAGGCCTCAGTTGTGCAGCCTTTAAATTGGTGGAACTACTTGTGTCATCTCTCCAGCAAGGCTCTTGGTTTATTGTAGCAGCATTATGCACAGAGTTAAGCACCGTAGGCCTCATCTGTCAGAAATGCTAAGTGTCTTCAGCTCAGTGTGGAGTTCATGGGACTTGTGGATTCTCAGCCACTTCTTTAAAAAGAAAAACAAACAAACAAACAAAAAAACCCAAACAAGTACCTAGATTTAAGGCTGCTGTCCTTTCCTGCTAACCTTGACACCATCACTTGTCCCAGTGGCATAGGTAAGTCTCCCCAGAGGAAAGAGCGAAAGATCCTTTTCACACTAGCAAAGCAGAAATCTTGATGGGTACATCTAAGATGAAGCTGGAAGCATGCCTCCTGGCCTGGATAGATAGATGCACTAGCTCTGTTCCAGCAAGTGTGTTAAAAATAGCATTGAAGTGGGATTTTCTCCCACCAAAGCTTATGCAAGAAATAAATTTGTTAGCCCTGAAGTGCCACAAGACTCATTGCTTGTTTTATAGTAGACATTGTGGCATGGATGAGCCACCCAAATACAAGTCCAACCGACCCTTAGCATTCACAGTCAGGCCAGCTTGAGTAGGTGTCTGTGCTACAATATCCACACCACTTTTTTTAGTGTGCTAGCTTGAGCCAAGCGGGCATATTCGTCTAGGCCAGTAGTTCCCAACGTTTTCAGTAACACGGCACATTTCAATGAGACAGACAATTCCATGGCACAACCAGCTTTTTCAGCTGAATTGGTTCCTTATAAATGCCACATTATGATTACGGTCTGGCTAGAGATGTTTTCAACACAGTGCATACAACAAGTCAAAGAAGGATCAAATGCATTAATGTTTCAAATCCACTGAAAAAAAAAATGTCATCTCAATTTTGCCCCTTGGCCACCTGCGCTTAGAATGTTCACATTTTAGAATCAAAGGTACACTTGGCTTTTAATTTGATGAATCATTTTCATGAGTTTTATGAGTTGTAATTTTGGTTGGATAGAATATTGTTTAAGATGAAACACTGTTTTACATTGATTTTCATCACCTTTGTACAAAATTTCACAGCACACTTGGACAGTTCTCAAGACACACTGGTTGAAAACCACTGGTCTAGACAGGCCAGGAGAGAGGCTGCAGTGTAGACAGATCTCTTGAAGTGATAAACAGCAGGGGCACAAAGACTCTGAGATGTTTCGTCTTTTGTTTCTGCTGCCCTAATCCATCTGTCCGATTCTATTGATTTTGCACTGTCTGAAGCAGAAACAACCAACCACATGAAGTGTTGTCTCCAGCGAAGTGAACAAAGTGATGCATTCATGAAAACAGGTGCAGCTACAACCAACCAAAGCCATTACATCAGCAGCTTGCATCTGAAGGAAACCTGGTTCAATTCCTTATCCCTGGTTGTTGGACTTTAGGCCTATAAGAGCTTCCAGTGCCAGTTAGTCACTTTCCTCTGAGAATATTGAGTCCCAAAGGAGTTTTTCTGATGTTCATCAGTTCTGTTCTGGGCTCTTGTGAGAAATACAAGATAAAAAGCCATAAGATATTTTCAGGCCCTGGTGGTGGTGTCTAGATCAGTTTGAGGTACATTGGATTTTTCTAATAATCTTAACCTGCATTGAAAAAAAACACTTATGCATTCAAATTTTCAAAAATAAAATAAAATAAAATAAAATTGATAAGTTCCAAAGGGGTAGCCATGTTAGTCTAGTTCAGCAAAAACAAATAAGTAGTCCTGTGGCACTTACAGACTAATACATTTATTTATCATATGAGCTTTCATGGGAGAAAATCCCACTTCGTCAGATGCTTGAAGATAGGAAACTTACAGAATGGGAGCAAAATAAATACAAGGGAGTGTTTATTTTGCTCCCATTCTGTAAGTTGCCCCATCTTCAAGCCAATACCCGTTTGCTCCACCCAGGAGCAGTAGGGCAGGCTGGCTCATGGCAAGGCCTCCGCCACTCCACTGAAGCCTTTTGGGGCCCGCCCTATGCCAGCTTGGACCCACACCCCTGGCCAGAGTGGGGCTGGGGCAGGAGTGCCCTCTGGCCCCAGGGCCTCCCGCAGCGACAGGAGGAACGGGGGGCCAGCCTTTGCAGCCCAGGTGCAGGGGGGCTGTGGTCAGGAGCAGCCGGGTCCCCTGTGGTGGGGGTGGCCCAGGCAGGGGAGCAGTCCAGCGCCCCTGGGCCAGTTAATCCAGCCCTGAGCTCGTATGGATACTAAAGCTGGAGGGTGAAGTCCTGCTTGTTTCATTAAGCACTGACCTAAATAGCCATCAAGAGTGGAGCATATCCTGATCTCCTCTGCCCTCGTCCCCATGGTCACTTACCTGCGCAGTCCTGGTTTCAGTAGCTTGGGCCCTTAGCTTTGTTTCATTGCATTAGTGCCAGGCAGCCCCCACTCCAACTCATCGCAATAGCTAAGACTTTCCTTACTCATATTCCTGCAGCTGAGGACCCTCCTCTATCCCGTCTGGAGCTGCTTGTTGGCCTCCAAACTTTCCTGACAGTCCTCCCACTGGTGCCTCTGTGGCTGCACAACCATATACGTTCAGGTAGGTCCAAAGGGCAGCTGCCACCGGACCTTCATCTCCTTGCTTCAATTTCTAACCACACTCCAAACACTTTACTACACACATGGGGTTGGAGCACAAAATAATCACTAAACAGTGGACTCTTCTTTTTGTTCTTGCACCATCCACCTTCTTAGCCCCATCACTTCCCTTATTTGATCAGTGTTGCATTTGATTGGTTTTAAATGCTTTGTACCTACCTCACTTCCAGGTCCACAAAGAGAATCCACATGGGACAATGGGGCAAGTAGTTCTTGCACAAATGCTCTTGTTCTCATGCAAACATGTCTATTCACACAAACCCATACTCCTCCCCATGCATTCGTACAGACAAAAGCTGCTCAGCATGAACAGGAGGAGTAAAAGGACAATGGATCTGTTAGAACCCAGTTGCGATTTCCAACTTGCAAAACAATTAAATTTTTTTTTTGGGTCACCCTTCAACCAGCTGTTGCAATAGCTCCGCCTCCAATAGGTGCAATATTATCTAAGAAATATTACATAAACCTCACATGAAAGGCTTTAGTTCAAACATTAAGTCTGTAAAAATGGATGCCCAAAAAAAAACCTCTGAGCAGTTTTGTATTCATTCAGCTTAAGGAAGAAAAAAAAAAAAATCAGAACTTTTCTATCAGAGACAGACAGGGAGAATGCTACACAATCTTCGGGTTCATCTGTCTGACAATTAACTATCTAATTAATTAATCATCTGATAATTAAAATGACCTCTTTTTGGCCGACACCTGATCTGAGAGAATTTCAAAAGAAACTTGACACATCATGTTTTGTGTCATGTTCCAGCATGAGCCACGACAGGCATGTTAGGTTATGTCACATCTGGGTTTCCAAGAGCAAAATGAGTCAAGATACAAATTAAAGGGGAAAACCAGTTGTACAGGGTTAGTGCGCCTCTCTCCAGTCTGAAACCTGGCAGCATCTCTAGGAAGTGAATTTCAGCAGCATCAATAAGCTGTCACCAAGCCTGGAATGGCAAGTGTTCAAGGTATTATTGAGTACACCAGTTTGAGGGCACCGTACTCTGAAAATACCATGTTCCCCATGCTTTCCTTGATGTAGAGGGGAATCAAAATGGAGGATGAAGTCTGCTCAAACATGGATAAATTGGGAAGAGGGTAAAGCATGGCTCTAAAAAATGCTCCTCCTCTCCCAAGAAGAGCCTATATACACTGAGGCTGAGGAATGGCATGTTTTGGCATAGAGGGGCATGGGGGGAGAGAGAGAGAGAGAGAGGGCGTAGATATGCTACACAGCATGTGCACCTCAAACACAGGCAGATTTCTATGAAAACACCTACATAGGAGGTGGTGTTGGATAAACCGATGCTAACTGCCCTTTTGCATTTTCTGTTCATATTGGAGAAGGAAAGATGTGCACACGCAGGAAGCCTGGAAAGGAACTCACAGGGTTGAGTCTAAGGCTGTCCTTTAGGTCCAGCAGAGCTGTAGACATTCACTGTTGCATCTGCTATCCCCTCCTCGGAGGCTGCAAACTCCAGTCAAGGAAGAGATGCAATAAGTCCAGAGATGCAACAAGTTCAACCTTTTGTGGCTTTTCCTAAGCATTTCCCTCTCTGGTGGGACTTCCAAATAAATGGTGGCATAGGGCGTTGTGTTTGTAGGTATTTAATGGTAGCATTTTTGCATCTGTGACTGAGCAAGTTTGCATGAAGGAGCCTTTGGGTCTAGATTAGACAAAGCAAATCAGCCTGAAATTGCCCCACTTTGAAATGGAACAAGAAACCAGAGCCCATTGGGATTTAGGCCACTCACTTTGCAGTTACCCAAAGAAGCAGGACAGAAAACAGAGGAAACTGGAGCTTGGGGGGAAAAAATATACAGGAAGTTAAAGTCTAATTGTATTATTTGAGTTTTTATGGCCTATAACTCAAGATGGGCATTGGCTGGTATTAGATTAATTGAAGGTCTTAGGTTTGCTCTTTAAATTGACTGTGTGTTTAAATTTGTGTTGCAGTGTTTCATCGATTTTCAAGGTGCTGTCACTGCCAAATGGATTATTGTAAATTCAGGGAGAAAACAGGTTGTATGTGTGAGATTAACTGAACAATCCACAGTGTTGGAGTCCTATTTTACTCCCCCTACTTACAAGGCTGGGAACTGGGAGCAGATCCACTGAACTCAGTGGAGTTAATTGGCCAAGGAAGAAGTGCATTTATTTTCCACCAACACTGTAAATCATGAAATACCAACAAATGAGGCAGTTCAGGTTTAGGAGCAGAAGTGCTATATAACTATAATGCATATGCTAGATCTTTTAAAAGTTGTGGGTGACATTGGTTTCTTCCCATGGGGATATTGGTTTTCTGTATATAATTAATAACAAGAAAACTGTATCCTGAGTGTAGGGTCCACATGAGCATCCTGGAACAAAAAGGGCCATAAATTAACATTAATTATGTATTAAAGTTCCAATTAACCTGGCTGACACTGATATACTTTAACAAGGTACACTTAGATAAAAGAAGCAACTCTCTAATTACTTGGAACGGGACCTCCTGACCCATTCTTCTCTTTTATCCCAACACCAACCTAATGAGGAAGGAAGTGAGAGATAGGAAACTGTGCATAAGGCGAGACTACACCACCACAAGATGCCCCCTGGGAAATGCTTTTACCTTCTTAAAACTGTCAGTGATGAATATTTTATTGCTCTGAGCCTTTTAACCCTTTGAGGAAGACATTTCTTTTAAGGCTGATATTGCTAGCATCCATTTTAATGCTGAGGCTGTCACCTGTTTTACATATCCACTAGATATACCATCCCCCACTGACCACCACCGTACATATTTCCAAAGTACTCAGTCATTGCCAAGTTCCAAAGGGGATACTCGTCTTAGTCAAGTTCAGCAAAACAAACAAGGACTCTGATGGCACTTTTGAAAGACTAACAAATGTATTTATCACATGAGTTTCAGAGCACTTAAATACCCTTACATAGATTTAAAGTGTGCACTTGAAAGCAAAATATCTTAATCCCCATGGGGAAAAAGAGAAACAGGCACAGTGGATTTCAAATATTTAGAATGAAAAACAATAATGTAGATATATTTTTCAGTGTTAGAATTGTATGGTAAAACTTACGGAGCAAGAGGCGTGTGTGCATAAAATATATTTAGTGAGGAAGGTTTTATATACAGAAAGATGGTTTAATCCATTAAAGTGTATATGGAATGATCTAAACCAGAGGTTTCAAACACATGGCCTGTGGGCTGCATGCAGCCCCTAAAGTTCTTTCCTGCGGCCTGCAATGACATGATTGTTATCAATATTTGCAATATCATTGTGTGGAAAGGTTTCAGTGGTGCGGCCTTCGGGCTACCATACTAACCCTCAAGCAGCTCTCTACTAGTCTTCATGCGGCCCTTGTGGTGATTTGAGTTTGAGACCCCTCATCTAAACAATCTAGAAAGGGTTTTTTTTTTCCTGATTAGATTGTATGAAACAGATGGTGCAATATTTTCAGTACCCTAGAACCCAAAGAATTAGATCCGTTTTACAAGTTCCAAAGGGGTAGCCACGTCAGTCTAGTTCAGCAAAACAAAGTCTTGCTCTTAGTCTTTAAAAGTGCCACAGGACTCCCTGTTAGATTTGTTTTAGTTAAACATGAATAAGATCTTTCTATTGGTACTGTCAAAAATAAAATAAAAGGACTAGCAGAGTGTCTAAGTGTGTAATTATAATGAAATCAAAGATGAGAGGAAAGAACTGGGTGAAGTATATCCTGGAAGTATGGCTTATTTAGCTTTATTAACTTCTTCCCAGTGCTTGCACTTTTAGCTCACTCTCCTCTCCATCTCTTAAAGCCTTATAAATGCATAAAGAGGAAAGAAGTTTTATAATTTGTCATTTGAAATCCTGATCTACTCTGGAAAGATCTCTCTCACTTCCTCCACCCAGAAAAAAAGCAATAGTATTTCTGTAATGGGGATTTTGGAAAGACTGGCTTGTTTTTGTCAAGTGTTCTATCCTAGCTTAGAGCTGTACTGTCAGTTACATTTGGGAGTATTACAAAGAATTCAGAAATTGTGGTGGTATTTTCAATTGCTCTTGGTTTGCCAGAGCAGAATTTCCAGTTCTATAATGTCTGGTGTTTCCCAGTTGATCTCTCACTACCCACATAGCCAACCTGTGTCTTCTGGGAGAACAGGCATTTGTCGATTCCATCAAAAGCAGCTCTCAATTATAGTCTCAGTCTTCAAAACTCAAAAGGGAATTACAATTCCTGTGGAGAAAGCCCCCCACTTCTCAGCAATCAAAGTTTATCTCACATGAAGAACAGGAGAGATGTTGGAGTTTAAACACTTTGGGTCGTGCTCTTCCCTACATGGGATTTTCTCATTCTTGGGGGAAGGATACTTTGCAGTGCTGGGTGAGGGAAGAGCACAAACCTTCCCACCACCAGTGCCTGGAGGTGCTGTTCAGGGTTTCAGTTCCCTCGCATGGTGTTTCAAACCTCAGACTGTCTGGATGCAACTGGACTATGGGAAGCCATGCGCTCCTAGCAAGAGGAGTGGAGAAAAATATTGTCCTTATACCAAGTTTGCTTGTGAGACTTTCAGTACATCCTTGGTTGAATGAGAAATACTGCATTAGTCATCACCGCTCTCATAATTTTTGGGCACCTCCACTTTCCATCCCACAGACTAAGAAATGTAGCAGGTGGAAGAGAGTGAAAGAAAAATCATATAAAAATATTAATCATCTTCTTCCCAGCTTCTAGAAAGGATTTGAACTCAGTTCCTACACACGTTTCCAGCTACTTTTTATTTGTTCCAAAGTAGCTCTCCCACTTCTGTAATTCCCTCCATACTTCTCAGTTTCTAGAGGGTATTCACTACAAAGCCATTAAGAAATTTTTCTGGATTATGCTGCTGAACATGAGCTACTAGAATCACATCTTGCCACTAGACCTTCAGCAACCCCAACGAGCCCTTGAGGAATAAATTTGTTAGTCTTCAAAAGTGCCACCAGACTCCTTGTTCATTTTGCTAAACTAGACTAACATGGCTACCCGGGAAGGAACTTGGCATATATTTTGTATATCACATAAAGGCCTTCACCCAGTTCTATTGAAACCGAGGTCTAGTTTTAACATCCAGGTGTGTTAGATCAGACCTAGAGCAAGTATGGCATGTGTACCTCTACTGCCCTATACAGAAGGGGCCATTGTTCACATTATGAGCCAAACTCAACCCTTTATGAAATTCTCATGCTGTTTAAATGGTGTGGCATTTGCATTAGTTACCTATTAATCTTATTTGTTTTACGGTAGCAGCTAGGAGCTCTAATAATCATGCCGCGTGTCTGTATCAGGAGCCCACTGTGGTTGTTTGGTTCCATGTGGTAAGCCTAGGGCAGAATGTGATCCTTGTTATTATGCTTTACGCAAGCTTCAGCCTCCAGGCAAAATGAGAGGGATGTCTGTCACTAGCGTAATAGACATGAACTGTATATATGTTATGAGAGGGACTTTCTGAAGCCTTCAGTGGCCTAACTTTGCTGCCGTTGGAAGTAATGCCAAACCATTGTTATGACAATACTGAACACTTGACAATCCTGCCTCCAGATACTAAGATGCAAAGAACTTCATTCAGATGCATCTAGAGTTGCCACCCCCACATCCATCCTCACACAAATGAAAGGAAATGAAAAATAATGGTAAAAGCGAGCATGCTTGTGCCTGTAATTTTAAAATCCATTCAAGTGCAGAGTCCAGGAAGGAGACAGGAAAACAGCATAAAGATCCACTCAGTTCTATTAGACTAGGGAAAACATGCAGTTTAGTGTCCATAAGGAAAGAACCATTACTTGTTACTATTCAGCTAGGGGTGAAGAGCAGGTAGGACCGCCATCTTGATCTGATACACTCTGCAAACAGATTAAAACCGCACACTCAAGGGAGTTGCAGTGAAGTTGCATCAGTGCAAATGGTATATGGAGTGGAGTAAAGCAGTGGAGAACCAGACCTCAGCTGTACCCATTTTTCCCCTTTGATCAATCAGATCCACTGTGCTCATGCTAGGAAATTTTACTGAGCATTGCAATGTTTGAGCAAGCTCAGGGTATAGTAAATGAAGAGTGAGACATAATGAAACGGATGTGAAATCCACCATGTATCCAACTAAAAATAAACCTCTTTTTTAAAAAAAAAAAAAACAACACAATTATTTTCTCCTTCCCTATAGGAGTTATGAATAAAAACAGTCATCCTTGAGATCTAATGTGTATCTGCCAGCGTGTCCTGTATGAATTGTTATTTAAATAAAAGTATTATTATATTCAATTCAGGTTCAGGATGGAGGCAGAACTACTCTGTTTCTCTTTCCAAGGAAACGTGGTATATTTATTTATATTATGAACACAACACACCCTCTGCCAGCCAATTAGGAGGACTTTGCTCAATGGAAAGCAGTTTATGAAGATGCTTTGTCTCCATATCAAAGTCATCCCCTGGCCTAGAGCAACAGTTTACTCAATCTTTATACAACTCAGCTGACCCTGCCTTATTTACAGAAGAGCTTTTCCCTCCCCCTCCACTTCTAGAGGATGGCGATAAAATAGACGAGCCCCATTTTGACACTTAGCTCGCTGCTATCTTGCAGTCAGGCAGGCTGCAGTGCCTTCCTAGAGCTCAGTTGCATTGTCAGTTGGGTTCTTCTTTTGCCAAGACAAAGTTTGTAAAATAGATTTGCCAAGTCAGTAAGCCCTTTCTCTTTAGAAATACAGGGATTCAGCCAAAAGGAGGCTTACTGATAACATGCAAGATCTTTATTATAGTGGTGACCGCAAGCGCTGCTGTAGTTAAAGGCCTGTCAGCATTTCCATAATAAGTTTTTTTGCAAGGGTTTATAGCTTGGCAGTAAAAATTTAAATACATTCAGGCCTGAAATGTGGTATGCAAGGATCCAGCCTGGGAGGGATTCTGAAGTGGTTTTACAGTTTACTTTTTTACTATAAATTAAAATCAGATTTGGTTTGACTTGGATGCTTGCACATTAAGGCACCCATCTTGCAATCAGATTTACATGAAAGAATGCCTGGCGCAGCAAAGTGCAGAATCAGGGCCTTTGAGGAAGCACCAGAGAAATGCAGAGAGGTAAATTCTGCCCTCGTTGGCAAATTCTAATGTAACCATGTGGAAAATGCAGCCCAGGAAGCTTGTAGTTTTAGTTTGTTGGAGGTTTCTTTTCTGGGAAAGCTCTCAAAAATGGTCTTGTTTTTGTTTAAAGTTCCATCTTAGTGGCTATTCCTCTTTCACCCACTCCCAACAATAATGTAGATTGGTCAACAGGATGATGTAGCAATTAGTTAAAAGGACCACATGTCTGCTTATGGAGTCTTTTTCCAGCTCTTCCACCATGCCCTGTTTGACCATGGGCAAGTTACTTAATTGGCTCTGTACCTCACTTGCAACACCTTGGATGAAAAATACTCAAAATCATACAAGCATCTGCCTGCAGTACAAGCATTTGTGAATTTAAACCAAGAATGAGTTTTGTTCAGCTCAAGCATCACCTGTCATATTCGCAGAGGCAGGGTATAATCTTGATCCCACTGACTGCAGTAATAGCTGGCTGGAGGCCCCAGTCATCACCATCACTGACCTCAGTCCTGCTAACATCTATGCTTAACATTATGGAGTGAGCAGCTCCTGCTGGGGCTGCTGGTGTATTACAGCTGAGCATGTGCAGATGACCTCATGAAATCCCTTCCAGCCCTAATATTCTATGATTTGCAGAGTCAGGGCTATCCTCTGTTTTGGCAGCATCCACAGACACTATATGCCAGATGCTGATGTTTGTCAGTTTGGTCCATGGTAAGATTTCACCACTTTTGCAAAAAAAGGGTCATTTTCTCCTTGTGTTTTTCCCTGATGCTTATTGTTATGGATAGGAAAAAGCTGATGAAAAAAATCAGTTTTTCCTGCAAACCCAGTGGAAAATATGGTAACTACCAGGTTTGGGCATGTCTACACTGTAGGCTTAAGTTGCCTTCAGCAACTCCAGGGCCACTTTTGGAGTTCATTAAGTCAACTGAAGCACGTGCTTAAGTTGACTTAATAACTCTTACCTTAAAGTTGACTTTAAGGGTTAAGTCAACTTAACAAAACGTGGTCATTAAAGTTGACTTAATAAAGTCAGCTTAAGCCAGGAGACCCATTTAAAGTCAACTTTACTAAGTTGCCCCGGAAAGGGACCCGGGGCACCTGCCCAGGCCCCACCCCTGGCCTGCAGGCCCTGTCCCTGGCCGGGGACAGGGCCAAAAGCCGCCGTGTGCCACCGCGGGCAGCTGGGCCCTGCATCCCTGGCCAGGGATGGGGCCGGAGCAGTTGCTGCTGCGGGCAGCTGAGCCCCGGATCCCCGGCTGGAGATGGGGCTAGGGCCAGGAGTGGCCTCTGTGGCCACAGGCGGCTGAGCCCCCAATCCCCAGCTGGGGACGGGGCTGCTGCCACCACAGGTGGCTGAGCCCCAGATCCCCGCTGGGGACAGGGCTGCCGTGGCCGCGGGTGGCTGGGCCCCGGATCTCCGGCACGATCAGGCCAAAGACTGTGGGGGGGGGCAGACCCGGGGCACTGGCGCCGGGATTCGGGGCACATGCCCCGTGTGCCTAGCGCCAGTGACGCCCCTGGGGTTCTCCCAGCTTAAGTCGACTTAAACAATGGGGACTCTTTAAGTCGACCTTATTAAGTCGACTTTAAGTCAACCTTATAAGTCAACTTACCTGAGCCCTCTAGTGTAAACATAGCCTTTGTGAGTAAGAATTATTTCCACATATGGCTCTAGGGCAGTAGAAAACAAGCCATCCTATGGGCTGCTCTACAGCTCCACAATAGGACAGACATTTCATCTCTAACTGCTGAATTTCTTTACTCTTAAAGGCTGAAGTCATACCTTTAATGTTAGCAGAACACATTTTTTGGGTAGTTTAAGCCTAGTGTAAGTTATTTAAAGTCCTTTGCACATAGTGTACAATTTATTCCTTGGCTCGTGTGTCTTGGCGTTTCTATTTGTGATCAGCCAAGCAGTATCTTTTTTGTGCTGAATCCTACACAAAGGGATAATGCTCTGCTATTTTGTTAGTTGACAAGATCTTCAAATCCTACTGGCCTTCTGACACATAATCGAAATTTAAGAGAGAATGTTTCTGTCTACTTTTTTTTTTTTTTTTGTTATGATATAAGGATTTAGCTAAGGCTTCGACACCATGGAAACTAGGCACTAGGATATGATCCTGTTCCATCTAACTACATTCCCTGACTTTCAATCATGCGTGCCTCTTCTTTATTTCGTGAAAACTGCTCTTTAACTTCCTCCATCTGTACAACTTTTTTTTGGCCAGCACGATCATCTTGAGTCCATTGCTTAGCTTTCATCGGCAGCCATTACCACTTCAAGAGACATTCACATACATGAATACAGAGGAGACTGAGGCAATCCAAGAAACCAGGCCTTGTGAAACTTTGATGTGGAATAACATTAGGGTAATTCTCAAGAAAATTAAACATTAAATGCCTGGCAACTTTTAACCTTCCCACTTAAGTATGAAAGGCAGCTTTTTTTAATAGGAAAGCAAAGCTGTCAAAAAAACCCCCAAAAAACAAAAAACCCCAAAACCTGGCTGTCCATCTTTCAATCCATCAGTTTGACTAGGGATCTTTCCCTGTTATGCCACAGAGAATTTATTTATTATCTGCTTCTTGTGGTAGTTTGTATACAAAAAGCACAAATGCCACAATCATAACACTCATTTATACCTTTTCTTTATTTCAAGGGTTTAAAATGCTGTCTGCATCTCACGTCTCCAATATTTCTCTGTCCTGCATTCAGTGAGAGCTGCACTTAAGTGAAGAGCATTTGGAGGGGTTCAGGTTGGAAGAAAAAAATGATAAAAGAACCTCAAGTTTAAATTTAGTGTTTGATTTTGACCATTTGAGAATACTGGATCTGTTTCTTAACACTAGCTTCACATATGCAAGTTCCAAAGGGTGGCTGTGTTAGTCTAGTTCAGCAAAAAACAAACAAGGAGTCCTGTGGCACTTAAAGGCTAACAAATTTATTTATTGCATGAGCTTTCTTGGGAGAAAATCCCACTTCATCAGACACTTGAAGATGGAGAACGTACATTCTATAATTTATGTATTTAACACACCTGTTAGTCTTTAAAAGTGCCACAAGAGTCATTGTTTGTTTTCATGTATGCAGTTAAGAGAAAAGCAATGCTGATGTCTTTTTTAACAGAACTCCCTTATAAAGTGGATATGCAAAAATTAAGGCCAGAATGGTCAAGAAATGTAATACAGTTCATGGGGCAGAATTTTAGTTCAGATAAATAAATCTGCTATAAATGGAGAACTGGGGTGTATTTCCACCCTGCGCAAAGATAGGAAATACAGTCTAGTCCTAATGAAGGCCAACCTTGCTTCTACCCCACTGAAAAATTCATTTCTCTCCTGCAGGGGGGTCCGTTTGTCATTTTAAAAACAGCTTATTTTTATTTTTAAGTGCCAACATGTGTTATTTGCCTGCACAAGACAATCGACTTTAAAGCTTAATGAAGTAGGCAAGGCATTCGGGAGGGTCTGGAACTAATGTCTTGTATTTTTGAACCTGTCTGTTCTGCCAGTGACCCATATAGTGAGTAGCTGTGTCAGCTAATCACATAGCCGGCCATTGCTGACAGACAAATACCTTGTGGAGAAGTCTGATGGCATTGTTACAAAAGCATCACCCTTTAGGAGGCACACACACGTGTTTGTCATTTGGAAAAGATCTACAGTTGTATAGAGACAGGCACCACATCTACAAGAGCCATAAAACAACCACCCCCACCCCCAAATCCAACAAAACCATCACCAAAGAGTTAAAATACATTCCTTAGAGAAAAGGGGTTTGTTTGCTTGGGCACCTTAATTTTAATCCAGTAATAATAATTAACCAATTAATAAAATCAGTCATCAAAAGGGAGAGCATGTGTTCAAAGAGACTACAACAATAGCTAGCCCCATATATGTATTGAGTTGTAAAAGCAAATAATTATATCCTTTGCAAGACTTGGAGAATTGCTTTCAACTGTAAACACAAACTGCAGAAAAGAAAATTCTCCAACATAAATACCAGTCTTTAGATGGCTACTTTCCCAAAAGCAGCTGTTGGGAGCATTCTGCAAGGTGCACAATAAGCACCAGCCTGACCACAGAAATCAAAGATGCACAGAAAAGGCAAACAAGGCTCAAATTCATCCCTGGGGTAATACTGCTAAAGTTATACTAGGGATGAATTTGGCCCAGATCATTTTTACTGAGGTGTGTTGCAACTCAAGGGTTGTACTTCTCAGTGTTGTCACCTCTAGAGATTTTATTGCAGGTTTTATGATATTTGATTGTGCTCTTAAAGCACTGGAATTATGTGAATATGCTCTTAAAGCTCCTAGAATTATGTGACTATGCAAAAATAGCAGCTTCCATTTTGGGGTTTTTTGGGGTCTTTTAAAAAGAAAAAACATTCCTAGCTCTTGGGACTACAGAGGGAGGCTTGTAAATACAACCTATTTAAACCCCATAAGTCTGAATAGCAGAAAGCAAAGAAAAAACCTCAAATATAATTTAAAAAAAAGTCTCATGATTTTTAACTCAAATCGCATGATTTGTTGGAAACTGCACTTACTAGCTATAGAAATTCTTCAAGCTTTGGACCATCTCCGTAGGCATTCAATGGCATAGCAGAACATGAATTTTAGCCTCTCACCTTCAATCCTGATTCCCTG
This sequence comes from Podocnemis expansa, assembly GCA_007922195.1. NCBI lineage: Eukaryota > Metazoa > Chordata > Testudines > Podocnemididae > Podocnemis > Podocnemis expansa. The sequence goes on along the minus strand of ML682074.1, from coordinate 7,494,301 downwards.
TGGCCACATTGAGAAAGCAGAATCTATGGTAACAGGCATTTTATTGGGTACTCTCAGTGCACTCAATGATGCCATCAGGCAAGGGAGCAAAGAGAGGGGTTCTTCTGTGTTGATGATAGCAACCTTCTGTCTGTGAAAATCTTAAAAGGGTAAGTGTTTATGTAGATGCTGTCATTTTTCTTTGGGTAGAAGGCCAGTTGGGTGCTGGTTACAGAACAGGCCAGTATATATTTGTTTCCACCAGCCAGGTATAAAATCTATATTTTGTACTCCAGCTATTAGCATCAGTAAATGGGGATAATGTGTTTTAAAATTCCACTCTCTGCAGCACTGGGTTTATTAAATTGTGATTCCTGTCACTTATTCCTATCTGCTACCCTCATCCTGTTGAGCTCAGCTGTGGGACATCATGCATGACAAAAATCCAAAATAAGAAACAGAACAATCATCCATGGAAACTTTAAGAACTATTTCCAGAGGGGTAGCCATGTCCATCTTAGTAAAAGTTCAGTAGAAACAACCAACAAGTCCTGTGGCACTTCTAAAAGCTAAGAAATTTCTTAATCTCTTGAGCTTTCATGGGAGAAAATCCTACTTTATCAGACCCTTGAAAATAGAAAACTTACAGTATGGTAGACAAAAATAAATGTAATGAAATGTAAATCACAGGATCAGGTCAGATTATTTTAGAACAATTTGGTTGATTTGCTGAAATAATCTGAGCTGATCCTGTGATTTACATTTCACTGCATTTATTTTTCCCTCCCATATTGAAAGTTTTCCATTTTCAAGCATCAGATAAACTGGGATTTCTCCCACAAAAAGCTCATGAGATAAATAAATATCTTAGCCTTTAAAAGTGCCATAGGACTCCTTACAAAAACACCCCCCCCAAAGAAATACGGGACTCATTCCTTTAGTGCACATAAAGTTTTATACTTCCAGTTTCTTGAGTCTCTTTCTAATGTAAATGACTTTCAAGCATGAGAGGGAAAGGGACGCCAAATCTGGGTGGAACATAGTTAACTATGTTGACATCTTTCAATATGAGGGACATGATCCTTCAGTTATTCCTCTGTAGAGCTATTAGGAATTTGGCATTTTTCAACAACAACAAAAAAAATTGTCTTCTTACTCTGTCAACAACAACCCTTGGGGTGGAAAAGGGCAATTTCTTAACTGAAAACATTTTTTGGGGAAAAAAATTAGAAAATTGTTCAAGCATCCTACTTCAACATTTTAAAAAAACTTCTCATTTTAAAATGTTTTTAAAGGACCTGATCCATATGTTTTTGGATGTTTGCAACAAAAAGTCTCAAGAAGTGGCAGTATTGCAAATACAAACCTTTAGTTACAGTACAGATCAGTAAAAATGATCTGGGTCAAATTCACCCCAATGTAACATCAGTGCCATTCCCCAGGGATGGATCGACCTTTTCTGCCTTTCGTGTGCATTTTTGATTTTTGCCGTGTACCTGAAACAAAGCTCTCAACAGCTTCTTTTGGGAAAGTAGCCATCTAAAGACTGGCATTATGTTAGGGAGCTCTCTTTTCTGTAGTTTGTGTGTACAGTTGAAAGCAATTCTCTGTGAGAATGAAGACATGGCTGAAGCTGAAATGAAAGTGTTGCTGGCTGAGTGAATCAAGAGAAGAAAAAAAAAGATTTTTTCCCCATTATGATCTGGCACAGAAAAAATAAATTCTGAAATCTCAAATTTTTATGTGGTGGGAAAGGCATTTTTGCTCAGTTCTACTTTTTAGTGTACTTCAGTCACTGTTTTCTTTTTCATCTCCCTTAGTTTGCTTTGCTCGTTCCTATAAAACACCCTTTTCTACAGATAGTCTCCATCTCTTCATGCTGAGCTCCTTAGTTAGACATGAGCCCACATGCAACCCTAACTCTTCACCCTGGGAAAAATGAAATCTGAGCTTTGCAACTCAAGCCCATTTCATTATTAGCTACTATTATTTATATTCTGGTGTTAGTAAGAAGCCCCAGTCATGGAGTGAATCCCACTGTACTAGGTCCTATACAAAAAATATAGTACCAAAAGATGTTCCCTGCCCCAAAGCTCTTCCAGTCTAAGCACCTTCACTTCTTCCTCTTGGTCTGATCAGGCATCAGATTATTTCTGCTTTATTCCATTCCAATTTCCTTTCTCTGTCCTCCTCTTACAGCCCACCCGATAGTCTCATTAAAGTCCTAATCCATCTCCCACTGAAATCAATAGAGAGACTCCTACTGCAACCACTGGGAGCTGGATTGAGCTCTGTGAGCTGATAGCATCCCATTTTAAACGTCACGAAAGCTGAATTTTGAAACATAGCACAGTTATTGCCTGCGTTCAGATACTTCAGTTGACATAGGCTTGCAAATAAGAGCATTTGTGTGCACCAGAAACATAAGACTGACTCAACAGGCTATTTCACCTCTGCTATCCTGAGTCTTCAGCACTGAAAACTGTTGCTTTGGCCCCTCCTGGATTTTTCCAGCTCCTGAAGCAATGCCACCCAGAGTTACAGATAAAAGGAGAATTTTATTTGCATATGGTTGATCACAGCGTCCAATCTCACCAGCATGAAGCAGCCCATGTGCACATTAGCATTTCTGTGCATGAGTGGAACAGATGCAGCAGCAGTGAAGTGCAAATTTCAGTTAATTTCTTTTAATGGCAAAGTCGAACGCTTCTTAATTTCGAGTGGACGCCCTCCACACTGCAGAGTTGGCTCTACAAGTTACGCGAGACAGGCGGCTACCCTTAGCAGAGAGTGAAGTGCTTTGAGAAAGGTCTACAGATGAAACAGGAAGAATAATTCTCCTGTTTCATAACCTCACTGATCATGTTGAGTTTAATCAGAATGTTTGTTTCCCTTGTCTTTTTTTGCACTAATTTTACAGTGAAACAAACAACAATGGTGCAGTTATTCCACATTATTAACAAAACAAACAAGGAGTCCTGAAACTTTTAAAGACTAACAGGTGTCTTTATCATATGAGCTTTTCTGAGAGAAAACTCCACTTTGTCAGATGTTTTCAAAGCATGTGACGAAGTGGGATTTTCTCCCACAAAAGCTCACGTGATAAACACATTTATTAGTCACTAAAAGTGCCACAGGACTCCTCGCTTGTTTTGCTGAACTAGACTAACATGGCGACCTCTCTGAAATCTGTCAACATGCTATTAACAGTTATGTTAATTATTATTATTACAATAGTGCTTTGAGGGTCAGGCCCTAATCAAGACCGCACACTGCCTTGCACAGTAGAGTCCCAAATTTAGTGAAAGAGCAGGAGAGTTCCTTCCCCAAATTGCTTATAAAACAATGAATTGGAGGGAAAATCAGGGATAGGAAGTGACTTATCCAAAATCACACAGCAGGTGCATGGCAGAGCCAAGCAGACTGTATAGTTGACTATATTACCCCTAAAAAACTCGTTAGGATAAAATTCTTATACATGTTACCCAACCACACAAGAAGAAGAAATATTGAAGTCCTGCATCTCCCCCATCAGGATCCCAAAGTTTTATAATCCAAGAAGAAACAATATGGTTGTGTGACATAACTGAGTCAAATAGCTGCCCTGATGAGATTCCATTGAAGTTCTTCAGAGGAATAGTTTATTCACTAAAGAAAAAAATGCAGTTTTGATCAACTTGAAACTATATATATATATCTGCCAAAAATAATCTCAGCCATTTACAAGATGGGGATGGGGACAGAAGAGGAAGGTGGCTGTGCTGGCGCCTTCAGTCTCTCTTTGCAACCTGTTGTCCAGTGAGACACATGAAATATAGCAGACCCAAGTTCAAATCCCCATTCTGGAACATCTCCAACACCCAGACCTTTTTGATTCACCAAAAATTTGAATAAAAAAAAATTCAGGTCCCATGGAATCTGAAATTCTTCAGAGCTGCCAATGAGCCTGACCACAATTTATTCACCCAACTTTCCCTCTGACTTCTGATCAATGACAGCATAGTTATGCAATTATATTATGAGGACACTTATAAAGGAGGTTAATGTATTTGTGGGATGGGTAGAGTCTGGAATGTTATAAATACGAGAGGAGATGGGGAGCAATAGAGAGAGAATGCTATAGAAAGAGCCATTAGGTTAAAGTGTTTATTCCACGGGCAGAAGCTGTCAGTGCTTGTATTGGTCACTTAGGTCTGAAATCCAAGGTCTTGTTGATTTCAGCTGAATGCATTTGCTGAGCAGTGGATGACATTTACCTACACAGGCAGCCTCTAGGATTTCAACAAAGCTAATCTGCCGTCCTCCAGCATCTATCATTTCAAATGACCCAAACTAAAGAGCAGGACGCATACCCCATGTACTCTGACACTCAGTGGGGCATCAGATGGCAATTAGAACTCTTTATCCCACTACATTTCATCCAGTAAGAGGAGAGGGCGACTACGACTCTGTACACATTGCCAAACAAAGAAGACTTGGAGCATGACAAGCACAACACAGAAGCCCCCACCTAGTTAGCAATCAAGTCTGGACTTGAAAAATAAAGGCGGAGGAAGAAAAAAATCTCAGTGATGCTTAAGAAAACACATTTGGAATGGTAGTTAGCTGCCAAAATTGCTTGGAGTGTGAAGGGCTTTTTTTTGGTGGGGGGGGGGGGTGAGGGGAGTCATGTTAGCAAACTGTTGATAGCTGTTGGCCTGAAGGCCTAATGACTGGAGACCAACAGGAAGCAGATGAGATGCAAAAGGATGTTGAGAGTGACTGTGACTGAGGGGATGTAAAGGAATGTGCATCTTATTTGTCCGTTTGTTCTCCTGCCATGCTTGACTTGCAAATCCTGTTGTACTAAGATTGCAGGTTGTAGATATCGTTAATCAAAACCGAGACACCCTAGGCACACAGCCATCCTTTCAGGGACAGAGTAGTTCACATCAGGATGGTAAAGAGTGATGGAGTCTGTAAAAAATCTTTTTTTTTTTTTTTTTTTTTTACAAAGCATTAAGAGGTATTTTGCATAATACATCTATTTCTCTAACTAGATACACAGGTCAAATGTAGTCACAAAATAACATACCTTGTATGCCACTTTCCATCTTTAGATTACAGAGAGCCCAGTATCATTACCCCCATTTTACAGACAAGAAAAATGAGGCATGGATTGTGGACAGATTATGTCCTTCAGCAGTGAATTCTATGTACTCGCTATACACTAAGCTATCACTTTTCATTGGCTCTAGCTTTCTCAGCCATTAGTTCTGCCTTTCTAACAGAGTATTTATTCTAAGATCCAGAGACCCTTGATAATCTCTTTAAAAACTTGAGATCTCGCCAACCAGGAGAGACCTCCCCTCGCAAGCCATTGTTTAACAAACTCAAAGCTATCATAACTCAAGATGAAGGGAGCAAACTCCAAAAGGAGCAGAATTCAAAGTGAGAAATATCTTGCCAAAAGCTGCGTCATCTTTTATATCAGTGAAGCTCTAGCATGGTGCCTCTGCGGACCACAACTCTGGCTGTTCTGTATGACAACGGAGAAAAATCTCTTAGATAGGTATGGCCTTTGAGGGATACAAGTGAAAAAGGACACCTTAAAATAAACCAGGAAAAGAAGATAGCCAATGCAGATGAAGAAAACCTCCTTAATAAGCCATCTGCTGAACGTTACACCAGCACCAGTTACTGGATGGATTTAAGATGTGTAAGAGAATAAAATCTCAGGAAACCAATGGGCAACCTGATGGATAGACAGAAAGTTTCCCTTCCCATGTTGTTACCAAGAGGATGTCACTGCAACAGAGCCAGAGTGAAAGCATCATATATATGAACAGTAAATAAGGTCAGAATAGTAGATGTTTTCCCTTAGATGTCTTGTGTTAATTTATGGTGAGCTAAGCAGCAAAGGTGGCCTTAGGTGAACAGTCATCCAGGCCAAAAGCAGAAAAATCATGGGATTAAAAGTGGGTAGTCAGATCACTCATTCAACATCCAGGAAAAAAAAAGAAACAATAAAAAACCAATACTTTCTGGTGGCTGGCAAGCAGGTCTGCAGGGAACAAAGAAGTCTCTGGCACACAAATACGCATGCGCGCATGCACACACACAGTCTGCTAGGGACTAGACACATCTGTCTCTTTTCTCCTCCCCCCTCGATCCCTCCCTCCCTAGGGATCTTTTTGGGATTCAGGGAATGTGTGTGTGTTTTATAGAATAGCTGCATTCAATTAGGACCCAGAGTACAGTAGCTTTATATCAGAGGCGACCTAGAGAGAGAGCTCTGTGGAACTGAGGGTACCTGGTAATGATGACAACCGTGCACTGGTTCTAAGTGTCATCACCTCATTCTTAATCAAAAGGCTTCCAATCCCTTCTCAGAACATGTACTCTGAAATGAAGGGACTGCTGGAGAATCATTTGAATGTGGCAGCCCTAGATAATGATGAAATGAATAAAAGGCTCACTGTTTTATTTGGGTGAGGCGGATTTCAGTGCGCCGCTCATGAAAAGATAGCGGTTTAATGGCACTCGGAGAGAAGGCCTTCTAGTTATCCACACGCTGCTGTCATTGCTGTGCTAATAGCTACCATGTGGGCTTCCCCAGTCTGTTCTCTGCTTTCCCCTGCCTCTAAGAGTCTGTGTGCTGGTGGGGTGAAAGGATGCTGTTTCACAAGTCCCTGCACTTCTGGGGCTAAGGCCTCAGGAAGAAACCCGGAGTGGAAAACGCTCTGAAAGACAAGAGGGCTGCAGGCAGAAATCCTCAGCCCCAACAAGTGATGCAAGGTGCTCAAACCTGCATCACCAGCTATGGCAGGCTGTGTATGATATATTCGCACCATGCCTTCATCAAGTCTGCCTCTTCTCTAGAAGCAGCAACATGGGAAGCCTCTGGTGACTTTGCCATGGCCTAGGGCTGTTCAGGGTCCACTTAAGGTGGACCATTCACTGTGCAGCGGAAACGATGATATCCACGGTGCATGGGTCTTGCACGGGCATGGAGAGGCACCTTGCTCCTATCGAAGGGGGTGACTCACTGCTGGGTAACCTCATCAGGGCTTGGCGTGGTATAGCAGCTCTCCCTGTCTATCACTCTCTCATGCTTGCTGTTCTTGTCTTCCAAAGGTCCACCTCATCTCATGATTTACATCTTGGATCGCAACAAGGCAACAAAGTCCAAATTCCTTAATTAGGTCTTTCACCTCAGCTCTGGGCCCTCACATATTTGTCACTAGATTTCTCTCATCCCTTTCTCAAAGGCTTCAACCAACCTTCTTCAGTGGCTAATAGAGGAAACCATGAGTCGGACCCTCCCATTAGACCAGGTTCTAGCCAAAGGAGCCTATAATGAGCAGCCAAGGACTGGGGCTTTATCCAGTTCTTTGCTACCAAATCTCTGAGCTTCCTCCTGCTCAGCCTATCAGTTCATCTCCTCAGCAGCCTCTCTAAGTTCAGCAACACAGCCAAAGCTACGTGCCTAGTGAATAAAACAGAATACAATCATAAGGTTGGAAGGGACCTCATGAGATCATTGAGTCCAATGCCCTGGGGTTTAAACCCAGGACCTTCTGCACGTAAAGCAGATGTACTAGCCACTACACTGTTCGCCAGGCATGGGTGAGGTTCTGCAGACTGTGACATGCAGGATGTCAGACTAGATCATCATGATGGTCTTTACTGGCTTTATAGTCTAGAAATGAATCATCTCAGGGATGGGCCTACTCATGAAATCTCCTAAGAAACCTAAACCAAAGGCACAAACTCAACCCACTTGGGGCTTGGTCTCAGAAATGCTCCTTGCTGTTCCTCCACTGAACATCCCTGGAGGCTCTCTCTTTGGCAGTGCCAATCGTATCCTTTTATCATGAATACTAGTGGAACCTGCTTCACGCCTTTCCTGGTCTCCTAATGGACAATTCTGTTTAGGAGAGAATTCCAGGGCCTGCTTCCTCCTCAAGTCTTTCCCTTTAATCTTCCGAGGAACGTTATTTCTGCTCTTATCCCAGCATGTGGCTTCCTCTGTTTATAGTCCTCTCCCAGCTTCACAGCTGGGTTTCATTGGGATTTTCTCCTACAAAAGCTATGTGATACATAAGTTTGTGAGCCTTTAAGCGCCACAGGTCTCCTTGCTTGTTTGAATTTAACCTTCCTCTCCTAGTTTATTGGCCTTTCAGGCCCACCTTCACCCTTCTGAGCTTGTGTGGGACATGCTCCTCATCACATATCTAGATAACAGTTTATTGTTAAACATATCCTTGAATATTTCTCGCCATTCACATTTTGTCTGAGGGCTAAATTGGATTTGCATCAAAGGTGCAAGGCAGTTCTCTGAGTCCACCAAATTTCTTTCCTCAGGAGTTATTTGCACACATGCTCACAACTAGTTTTCCTTCCTAGTACCTTAAAAAAAATTACCATGCCAGAGCATATAATTTTGTAATGCCAGAAGTCGACAGCGGTAAGTCATGGTCCTTATTTCCGGGATGTCAAAAACCTCTGCTTTAATAACCCAATCATTTGTTACTTTGCCGGTTCCATTCAGTGAACACTGAAGCAATGACAGACCAAATGAAAAGTAATTAGAGAGTTTAAAAAATGCCTTATGTCACAAGAAGAAATACAAAAAGGAGAGGGACTATTTCAGTGACTATTAGAGCTGTTTGCAAAGGGGGGGAAATGCTAGTTTTTGCCACCTTTTTTCTTAAAATCTGAAGTTTTGGTGATGATTTTCACTCACATTTGAGATCAGCTCTTGTGAACACCCAGATAAAGGAAACAACTATAAAAAACACACATTTTGCACATATCTAAGGCAAATCACAGGCAGAAAAGAACTCTTCATTCAATGCTTGTTAAGATTCCTGCCTTCTATTATTCTAACATTTTCCTTAAAAGCTCAAAAGCTAGCAAACACTCAGTTAGGGTAAAACTTTCCACTTCTGTTTCCCAGGTTCCACCTATATCAACATAAAACTTATCAGTCCTTACCCATTATTCTATTCCTTCCACAACACACTGTTAACACAACTCATATTTTACCTCCAAAAAGGAATTGTGTTTTTAACATAGGTTAGCCAACAAATATCAAATCTCCACAAAAGCCTTCATTTTGAAGCACCTCACAGCAGAGCCTCTACAGCAGGCAAAAACAAAGAGTTGAAGATTTAAAGATGGAGTACATAAAACTAATATAGTTCTCCACAGTTATAGAGCTGCATACACCCACACCCATCATGGCTTTAACTCCACTGCTTTCAATATGACCCCTCTGAGTATATTTATACAAAGCTACTGAAAGCCCAGGATATTCTCAACCAACAATGCAATTATTCATTTAACATGACAAGGTTTGGGGGTGAAGTGGCCAGTAGTGGAAAAAAACCCAAGACTGTTTCGATGAGCCTTCGCTTGTACTATGACCTTGGTTTAAGTGAATACCTAATGAAAGAGCAGATTAGTTAGAAGAATGAACTTGCAGGAGGAATGCAATAAGTAAATGCTAATTGGACAGAAGAACAGATCAGATAATATGCATTGTTTTTCCTGTTCACCAAAGCAAAGCATATTGCACAGCAGAGCCTCTTTACTAATGGGTGATGATTAATAACATTAAATGATCACCACTCATTTTGGTGAATCAGTATCTGTTTCAGAAATTTTTCCATGGATGAAAGAACCCTGACAGAGCAGTGACCAAAAAATAGGGGACAAATTTCTTTCCTTACCTGAAGTGAGGTGACTCCTCCAGCTCTTATCACTCTTGTTACGCAAACTAGCTTCTTTGGAGGCAATCCTTCTGTGCCTGTGACTGACAAGGGGTGCTGAGGGGGCTAATGGGATATATTTCTTCTTCCTCCAGTTGCCTCTACTCTCTTCTGTCTCACCCTTCCACAATAATTAGCTGGGTGGTACCCACCTGTAGGATAGCAAGCACAACCAGCCTCAGTCTCAATTGCTCTGGGTCCTCATGCAAATAGTTCCAAAGGGGTAGCTGTGTTAGTCAAGTTCAGCAAAACAAGCAAGAAGTCCTGTGTCACTTCAAGACTGACAAGTTTAGGTATTGCATGAGCTTTCATGGGGGAAAATCCCACTTCATCAGATGCTTTGAAGAGGGGGGGAGCTTACAATAACTTATCCTAAGCTCCCCGCCTTCAATGTGTCAGATGAAGTGGGATTTTCTTCCATGAAAGCTGATGAGATAGATACATGTGTTAGTCTTTAAGTGCCACAGGACTCCTTGCTTATTCTCATGTAAATAATTACACAAGGCACCCAAATTTAAACCCATACAAACCCTTGGATTGTCCCTCTTATTTTGGTTTGAGTAACTTTATTTTGATTCAGTTTACACCAATTCAATCTAAATTGGAATATGTCTGAGTGAAGATAAAATGTGTCTACACAGACTTTTGCACCAATTTAATAAACCAGTTTATGATCATATGTTAAGTTCAGTCATTATAATTCTTCATGTAAACCAACCATAACTGTAGGCCCCTAACTCCCAAAAATCTGGGCCTCCATATAATCAGACACCTGGATTCACCAAGAAAAAAGGTGGGGCTAAAACTTGGTAATTAACATCCTAGGGAGGAGGAGAAAGTTGTGCGTTTAGCTAGGATTTACCTCGGCCTTCTCACTTTTTTCTAGCATGGACTTGCTTACAGACTCAGGGATATGTTTATAATGGAAACCCTGAGGTTTTTTTAAACCTAGGTCATAAGCACTTACACTTCTTTGTAATCCCATCTGTGGAACTGATGAACACTGGATCACAACCTGGGGCTCCAGGGACTATACTACATTATACAGCTTTGAGGCCAACCGCCCATCTCCCAGATTTCCTAGCAACCTCCCATAAGATAGACCCTCTAGTGTCCTTTGATTGTAGAGCAGTGTAGACAAACTTCACTTTTTGCTAAACTTGACCATCCAAAAACAAAGTCAGCCCATGGGATTCTGGAGAACTTGAGATGGTCTCTTAAAGCAGAAGGCCACTGGGACTGCAGCTACATTGCAAAGCAAAAGGGCTTGAACCCGGGGTCCTGCCTTGACTCAAACTCAGACCTTCCACTTCAGTGGGGTCCTGGGACTCCAGGTCCATCTCATTCATGTGTAGATGGAAGGGGATTTAGACTTGAGCTGGAGTGTAAACTGTGCATTTACACTACAGTGTAGACATACCCAAAGAGACTAGGCAACCGAGGTGAACAGAACGTGGTCCACAGTATGTCAAGCACTCTGAGAGCTTTCTGCCTGAAAGCACAGATAAGAATTATTGCTTTTGGTTAACAGAGCACTCCAAGTGTGAATTGCTTTATCTGCACATTATTGAGCATGCTCCTCTACCTGTGACTTACAAGTGCCCTGTTTAATTGTGTTGCTTTACCTAAGAGTTAATGAGTAACTCATTTACGTGTAAATTCCTTACCTGCCTGTTAATAAGAGCCTGGCTGCCGTTTGTGCCGACCAGCTGACTGCACTGCAGGTTTAAGTATCTACGTCTTGGTGGTGACCGTAAAGGGATGTTCAGACCATGGAGCAGTCTGGGGCTTTAATTGTAAGTCCCTCCTGTTCTCTTTCCTGGTGACTCATTTATATCCTCTCCCCCTAACTCAGATGGTCCAAACATTTGGCTTTTTTAAAAGCAGACCGATGACCATAGACGTTACTGGCATGCCTATGTTTGGGAGAAAAGGGAGAACACAGGTGACAATCAAAGTAGGCCTCATCGCAATGTTCAGGGAAGCCTGATTTTTCTGCTGTTTTCAGCGAAAATCCAGTCCTGCTTTACCAGAGAGTCCTGCAGACAGACTCGGCATGAGAGTGGCAGGTGTAAATAAACAAAAGAAAAGTTCTGGCCTTTCTTCTGTCCACTCTCCCACCTGCTAAGTTATACTCAAGCATTTTTCTGCTCCATTTTGGGAAAACATTTCACAGGCGATCTGGGCTGCAGCTGGAGCTGAAAGTCACATTCATGTACTTTTATTGATTGAGCTATACAAATAGGCCCCAATCCGTTGCTTTTTGACTCATGTACATTCAAAGCACATCCAAAACATATGCGTGCACAACCGAATTAGTCTGGCTGTTGATTCCTTCACCATAGCAGCAGAGTTAGGAACTGAGTGCTGAGTTTTAAGCCTGGTCTTATAGCAATAATGTCAGTTAGGGCTGGGGCTTTTTAAATCTGAAACAGTTCTGCTGCTGCAACCCTGTGCGGGGAGGCAATTTTCCTTCTATAAAAGTGCCTTGTTATCAGTAGAGCTTACTCCCGTTTCCATATGCATCCACACGTTGTAGAGTTAAAGCAGTTTCATTTCTGTGCATAGACAAGCATTCAATATTGCTGTGAGATTTAGAAAGCTACACCTGGTAAGCAACAATGCTGAATAAGTATGGAAAAGTTTGTTTGCTGCCATCCAAAAACTCCAGGGATTTTCAGACTTGTGTCCCATAATGTTGCCTTGCCTTTCCAACCTTCCAAATCAGTGGCAAGTACCAATCTTTTGTTCAATAAGGACTAGATGGAGCTTTCCTTTGAAGCCCCTCCACAAGGCAGTGGCAGGCGGAGGGACTCATGGTCAAAGTACTCTCTCCACCCAACAGTGGCTCATTACAAAGAACTCACTACACATGGCAATACAGAATGCTATCTCCAGCCTGTTTCAAGCCCCAGGTAAGCAACAAATGGGGATGGGAACCAAACCCACCTTTTCTGCATGGAAAATCAGCTCACTTGCCTGCAGCTTTAATTTGAGAATAGTTCCAAAGATCTGATGAAAAGCAGTGCGCACATATGCATGTGTTTAATGTCAAAGCCGCTTCCTGCGGTCCTTTTGTGGGCAAAACTTCCAGGGGTGCTCACAGAGTTTAGTAAAATGAACTTTCCTGCCATTCACTGATGCTCAGTGACACCAACTTCAATAGTAATGTTAACTCTTCAACTGCTGCTCAGCTTAGCAGAAATAGCTATGTAGGCTTGGCTATAGGCAGACCTGCAGTATGGTGGCCACTCAGAGATCTGGCGAGCAGCTTACACTCTGGCCTGTAGTGCAAAATCACTCAGGTATCCTAGCTGTAGTTGCCTAAAACCTATTCTTGGTTGTAAGTGGGTGATGAAAAAATCCTCCTAGAAAAGGCATTGGGGTTTCCAGGCTAGGTAGGCGCAAACTGACACACGGTGAGCTCCAAGCTTTGGACTGCCATGACCAGAGAAGGCATTGCATCCAAGTCAGTTCAGTTTAGTCAAAGTCTGTGCTAGATGCCCACTATTGTGCGTAATAATGTGGCAGGACTTGACTCATCACTGAGAAAGGAGACGGGCTAAAATCAGCCCTATAGCAAATAGGCTTCACTGGAGTCCGTACCTGCGTCGGTTTACGCCAGAGCCGTGCGGCGTACAGAATCTAACATGAAATGCCTGCAAACCAACCCTCCCCCAAGGTAACAGCCCGTGCTGCAGGGTGCACCACCATAACCATGCCATGAAATGGATGGTGACCGACTAAAAATCTTGCTAGTTTCTCTCTTCAGGTGCTTTGCTACAATCCAATAATCTCTAATCCGACTATAGGTTTCAGAAAAGCTGGTGGTAAAGTTTCCTACCCCAGCTGTCCGAAGAAAAAAAAAAAGGTGCTTCTGGGAGGCTATCATGGACCGCCTATGTTGGCCAAATGTACTTCTATCCCCGACCCCCCCCCCAATCTGTTAGTGCCTGTGTATGGCTTAATCTGCTACCTTTTTGTTTTCTTTCTGCTTAAGTGAAAAACAAGAATGCTGATGTGTTATCAGAACACACCTGTGGGTCTGTCGCGTAGCAGCCAAGCCCCAGGAAATCCTGGCCTAACAGCCCTGGTTGTGGAATCTGAAGCCTGAACAGGCTTCTGAAGAAACTTAAAGGAAAACAAAACATGCCTGAGTTCTGCTGGTCAGTCATTCTCTAATTGCTTTCAGAGGCCCAACGTGGAATTAAGCAAGCAAAACTGCCCAGCTATTTTTTTTTTTTTTTAATATCCACGTCAACGGGCACATTTAACCTGAACAAGGCTTGCCATCTCCGCAACCTTTCCCAGCACACTTCCTGCTAGTTGTGGGAGAAGTGCCTAAAATCCCCAACATTTCTAAACCAGAGATTGATGCATTTAGATGGTACTAGTATTTACCACTCTTTGTTTGTGTTTTGTAGCGCCCAGAGACATATGTCATGGACAAGGATCTCCTTGTGTTAGGCGATGGGCATTCACATAACGAAAAAAGGCAGCCTCCGTCCCAGAGACTACAAGCTAAGCATAAGACAAGAGAGGGGCACAGACAGCTGGGCACACAACCCCTTTGGAAGTGTGACAAAGAGTATATGTGATCTCATTTCTAAACCTTTCCCCAATAAATACACGGCCCTACCTGCTCTCAGCTGTTGGAACACCTGGTCTCACAGGCTCCTAATTCCTCGTCTTGAGTCAATGTCTATAATGGTGTCTACGGTGCAGCACTCTTTCCTGCAAGGAAAGCAGTAAGGAGTCCTGTGGCAGTTAAAGACTAACAAATTTATTTATCGCATGAGCTTTCGTGGGAGAAAATCCCACTTCATCAGATGCTTTGAAGATGGGGGAACTTACAGAATGGGATGAAACTAAATGCAAGGGAGTCTAAGACACAGGTAGCGGGGTAGTACAAAGAACTGAAGCTAGGTGTTGGCAGATTAAAAACTGATTTTCTTCACCTGCAGCTGCTGCAGAATGGTTTAGTCTTGCTGATGAAATATGTTTGCCAAATTTACACAGGGGGCACTTATTTTTTTTATCACCACGACAGGACAGTCTCACTGGCATGCATTTTCCTAGTCTGTTCATCCTTTAATTTCCACACTACAGTGCTCTCCCTTTTTAATTCTGATGGCTCTTGGCCTTTTGGAGCAGTAGGGTTGGGATGCTAGTCTTGCTGCCTGTGGACAGTGGAGCGGGGACATGGTATGTAACAGTGACAGTCTTCAGTGCAGATGGATTTGTTAAAATGCAGTGAAGGCTGCCTAGCCCTAGGGAAGTCATTAAAAACATCATCATAGGGATAAGAAAGTTATATGGCAGGGAAAGGGAGTAATAAAGGAGAGAGAGAGAGGAAGGAAGGGACGGAAATCAGAAGGTCCACACACTCTGTGTGGCCTTGGGTAAATCACAATCACCTGTACCACAGTTCTCTACCTATTAAATGGATACAACAATACTGCTCTTTCTCCCACCCTTTATCTCACACGTCCATTTAGATTGTAAATGCTTTGGAGTGACCACTACTCCCCTGTTTCTTCACAGCCTCTGCACAACAGGGCATAGGTGCTGGAACTAGAGGTGCAGCCGCACCCCTGGCTTGACGTGGTTTCTATTACATATCTAGGGCTTACAGTTTAATGGCGCTCAGCACCCCCATTACAAAAATTTCTCCAGCCTCCCTGCAGCAGGGTTACAGTGCCAGCTGGGGACTGCTGGCACTAAGAGAATATTATATGACTGTCTAGGTTCTTCCTCCTGTCGCTTCTGTCAGAGAGCACTGGTGGTGTGCATTAGAAATGTTTTTCTATCTTTTATACCTTTATTTTGGTCTCAGGCTTAGAACTTAGCATGCAAAAATGCCCCAGCTAATGAATTTTAGGCTATGGTGCCTTCTTTTTGCACCTCTGTGTCATTAATTGGTGGAAAGAGGCAGGAGGGGGCAGGGGGAAGCACCCTTGTGTAACTAAAAACCTCTCAGCAGGATTTGTTTAGTGTGAATGAATGATTAGTAATTTTTAGTGATTAGCAATTTTCTCCCTCAGGTGCCATTTCAGCATTCCCGTAGTGCTCACATACACAACAGACCTGCTAAATGGGAAGAAAAGGCTGAGATAGAAAACACTACACACTGGAGAAAACTCTGGCAGTCATTTTTTTATTATTTAAAATATTATTTTGAGAAAACTAGTCTAAATCAACCTGACACACAAAAAGTATTTCCCAACCATTTTGTCCATGTATAAAATCCACATGAAAGATTTTTGGCACTTACACCAATGTGATAATCGACTTAGGGAGCGCGCATGCACGCGTATGTACGTACACACACACACACACACACACACACACACACACTTATGTCCCCTTAATCCTCCCGTATTATTTATAAATGAGCAGAGCTGAAATAAATTCCTGAGTTATGCCCGTTTATTTTTCATGACATCCTGTGGAGACTGTGCAGTGGTATCTAGTAAAACTGGTTTTATCTGTCCCCATTGTGCAGCTAAAAATGATTATTTTTAATGTGGGTCAGAAGGAAGCACAGCTTTCTCCCTTTCTCCCTTTTCCAATTGATTCTGAGGCAGGAGGGATCTGCCTTTATTTTCCGAGGGAAGAACCCAGGGCCAGATTCGTAATGGGGTTAGCGCCACTGAAGTTGGTGGAGTTGCACCAGGGATGAATTTGACCCTCGTTTTGTTATTTTTTCTTTTAACTGCTGCTTGCCAGCAAAACCTCAGTCATTACACCGGTTAGACTAGAGAGTTGGCAACCTGTGTGGCCTCAGCATTTCCTTTCATGAATCATCCCTGCACATAAAGAAATCCAAGACAAGGAGCACAATCACACACTTTGCCCACCTCAGGGCCATGTGCCTAACCTTTCCAGGAGCCAGCCAAATATGCTTGGCTTAAAACATCCCATTTAATGGCAGCGTTTGTGGATGTTTGTGCTCTTGTTCTATCAATCAGTCTCTATATAGTGAATTTACTGTGGGGAAAGGCTGGAGATTGAGTCCTATATTTATCTACAGAACAGGGAGAAGCAGAGGAAGCTGCTCCTGGCTCCTTAATATGGCACAACATAGGTCTGTTTCTGGGAACAAGAGGGTAGGTTGGTGTCCATACCCTGGAGGCTTCAGGCTACTGTCCAGTTGCCATGGTGATTTATGATGCGGATACAGCCCTTTTTTTGATCAAGTGGACTGAGATCTGCTAACCCATTTTACAGAAGTCACTGAATAGCTTCTGGCTCTGGGCCCCTGTGAATGGTACATGCAGAGGCCTAGCACATGAGCATCTTGCCCTGAATTTTTGATTATGCTGAAGATCCTTCCTTCTTTTGCAGATCCCGAGTAGTGCCCGTCAGCAGGCTGGATGCATTGTGTCCATGTCCACTGACAGAACGCTTTGCCGTCTTTTAGTTCTTCTCTTTTATCAGACTCCTCCATTCAGAGGGCTGTATTTTCACACAGTGCCATTCCCTTCGGTGGAGTGACACTAATTTATACAAATTGAAGATCCAAATCAGAGTCTTAAGCAACAGGCCAGCTGTGTTTATCTACCTGAGTCATTGCTATAACACCCATCAAAAGGTAGATGACTCAGCCGCCTCTTGACCTTGCCCTGAGGCTCATTTCCTTATGCTTTTTTTATGTTTGCCTCACGCACCTGAGATATTGCAAACCACTAGATGAAGCACCGTGGTCCAATGGATAGAGCAGAGGACTGGGAAGGAGGACTGTGGTGTATTTAAAAATCATTCATGATCTGGAAGAGAGAAGAGACAGCACAGAACAAACATGAACATCTGAGGTGGGGTAGGAAGTAGACAGAGCCAAGGCTCTACCTCTCAAGGGGATGGAGAATGCTACAGGGATATCGTTAATTGTGCTCCTCCTGTGCAAATAGAGAACGACAGGAGATGTTCTACCTCTCTGACAATGACTCAAAATACTCTCTTGGGGCAGTGAGGGCCCTTACTAAGCATTCTGCCTTAGCAGGCAGAGTGCAGCCTTTAGCAGCTCTAACTTTCTCAGAGTAGTTGCAATGGGCTCGCCCTTTAGGATAATCTCTGCCATCCAGTACCTCTGTGCAGCTCCATGCACATCTTTAGCAGAGCTAACTGGAAAATGGTTTTTTCCCCCAACGTCAAGTCAGATGAACTTTAATTTGCTTAAAAAAATTCAGTGGAAAAGATAGCCTTTTTGTTGACCCCCCTGGCCTGAAAACTGTAATATGTTTGCTTTTTGACAACCAGTGATGGAAATTTTCATCTGCAACCCAAACATTTTTAGCCAAAACCAGAAATATGTGATTTCTGATATTCCAATGCAAAATCCGAGGAGATTTTTTCTGAGGAAAGCAGACACTTGCCTCCAAAATTTTAGTTTAGTTACAAACCCAATTCTCCATCTAAAATTAATTTGGATAGAAAAGTTCCAACTAGTCCATAGGCATTTGGATTGCATGTGTGGAAGCAGGGCATCTGGCAACTCAGCTTGTGTGCTGATCTGTCTGTCCTGGATCTTCATGCACATACACAGTCTGAGGGATGGACTCTAATGCGAT
Organism: Podocnemis expansa; assembly: GCA_007922195.1. Classification (NCBI taxonomy): domain Eukaryota; kingdom Metazoa; phylum Chordata; order Testudines; family Podocnemididae; genus Podocnemis; species Podocnemis expansa. Next base: position 7,475,997 of record ML682074.1, on the reverse strand, counting down.
ATTATGTTCCTATGTCTCTTTCCTGGCTGTAACAGGTTCCTCAGGCACATGCAGCAATTGAATTTGCTTATTTGGCAGCCATGATTGCCCAGGAGCAACCTGTCTTCTACTATTGCTCTGTTGGCACTGTGTTGGTGTGTTAATGGGTCTGATGGGGCTTCGTGATGCCAATCTGATGCCGGTAACCCTGTGGAAGGGAATTTCACACACAAGTGGTGTCTCTTCCAGCATTCGCAAGTTGCCAAGCAAAGCCCAGTGCCTTTTGTGGTACCTATGCCCCCAGTGAAACTGGCATGCCACCTTGTGATTAGGCCTGATGCCATCAAAGCACATGGATATATGAGCAGAAGCAGCCAGGCAGCCATGTAAGAACATCCAATACGTTTGCTAAGGGCAGAATTCCAAGACATGAATGTTAAGCTGTTTGAGCCTATGTTGAGCTTTCATTACCCATAGACCAGGGGTCCCAAACACGTGGCCCGTGGGCCGCATGCCGCCCCTAAAGCTATCTCCGCAGCCTGCAATGACACTATCGTTACCAATATTTGCAATACTGTTGTATGAAAAGGTTTCAGTGGTGCGGCCCTCGGACTAACAGACTAGTCCTCATGCAGCCCTCGTGCTGATTTGAGTTTGAGACCCCTGCCATAGACTATGTTAAGGGAACATACCAGCCCCCTCAACCTCCAAACTAGATTCATTACGATTCCACTGAATGAAAGTGGTATTTTGTCACTGAAGCGCCGATTCAGTGGAGCACAGAATCTCTGCACTATTTAGGTCTCCATGGAAAGAAGTAGAAAAATGATTCCACTGGGGACTTGAATTTCTATAGAATAAATAGAAAGGATAAAATGACTAATATTGAGGTTTCCAGGATTATTTTTTTTCCTGAAGGATTGTCAATTCAGACATTTTATTTCTAAATTAAACCACCAGGATAGAATCTTTGAGACATTCATGCTTTTCCTGCCCATTTTATTTCCATTAAAAGTTGACCCGAGCAGTTTAAACTGATGGGCCAGATTCTGAACTCCCATACTGTTTTTACACTGTTATAACTCCACTGACTTTAACAAAGTTCCTTTTCATTTCCATCTGTCTGAGTGAGCTGATAATCTGCCTTCTGAGCTGTGTAATTTACTGTAAATTTAAGTGCTTTGGAGGGGTGGGAACAAATTTTAATTTAGTAATAAACAAGAATATTTGTCTCCTTCCATATCACTTTTCACTCAAGGATCTCTGATCCTTCAATGATTAACTGTGTATTACAAAACCCCCATTGTGGTTTGCAGGGTTTTAGCCATGTTGCTCCCAGGATATTAGAGAGACAAGTTGTGCAATTCTGTTTGTAGGAAGGACCATGTCTCTCTAACATGCTTATTAGGTAGGCATTTTAAACCAATGTTACAGACAGATCAACTGAGGTGCAGAGAAGTTAAGGAATTAGCTCAAAGTTATGCAGTGAGCCAGTGGTACAATCAGAAATTATATCTTTACCCCAGGTATTAACCATTGGGAAATATTCCCTTCCATTACCTATTCCATGATAACTATCCAAAAGCACGTTTGATAAAGAAATATAAACTACCTCGATGGAAGTCTGCATTAAATAGAGGGTAGATGCTGCCACAGAAGTGTTTGTTTTGCAAATCGTACCATATTCAAATGAGAAAGTGTCCCAACTTGCAATGTGAAGTCACCCTAGATCAGTGGTTTTCAAACCATAGGTTGGGACCCAGTACTGGGTCACAGACTCTCAGGTGTTGGGTCACGGTGCCCCCTGCAGCCACCACCGCAGGACTAGAATGCATGGTTCAAAAGATGTAATTGTTAAATAATTTTGTTTTCAACTAGGTCTCAAGGAAAGAAGTTTGAAAACCACTGGCCTAGACTACTTGCATACAGAGCTCTGTTTGGCTTTTGACAGAGTATGTATGGCCTCATGGGGGACATTGCTGACACTGGAAAGAAAATTTCAAAGTCTTTGAATTAATTTACCAATAATAATAAAGCCTTCCCAATTTAAAAAATGCCTTCCCAATCAAATCTCAGAATATCCTTCATTTTGAAAATAGATTTCATTCTTAAAACTAGCAGTGAAAAAAGATCCCTGAAATCTGCAGACTAAATAATATCACGTTGACTCACAGAATATTGACTCTTGCAGTATCTGTCACAGTTCACGGCAGCTGCACCTGTATTTTAGCTCAGTGATTGAGCAAGGCTTTTGGCTCTACAGGCCACTGCCTTTCTTGGGTGGAGACTCACGGCTCACTCCCTTCTGACTGAGGTACCTCCGGGCTGCATAGTTCCCTGCCTGCCCTGGGTTAGTCCCGGCAGGGAGAGGCTGCCCAGAAAGGCCTGTTTGCTTGCTCTTCAGGGATGGTTAACAGCACGACTGCCTGCAGTTATGTTTATCACACAATTCTTTTATGCAAGACTATTTTATTTTTAAGGTAAAAGCATTATGGAGAAAACACGTTAAAAACAATGAAAGAAGCTACACTCATGGCTGCTAAGCTTACCAGAGATCACCTCAGCCATAACTCTGGCAGAAACAGGCCTTCAATACTTAACCCAAAGGGTTTCCTTGTGAAGTCAAGTTCATTACAACTGCAGCTCAGAACAAGCACTCACTCTTATGGGGCCTCACTAGGCTTAGTCCTTCTAATCCTTTCCTAAGGATGGGGCCCTCTGGGAACCAGGGGTCCTGTACTTTGGCTGGTTAAGGAAGAAGGTTATTTATCCCAAACCCCTTTCATTGTTTGCTGGCCATTGCAGAGTCTAACTGGAATTAGCATTTGGGCACCTCTCCGGGGGGAAACAACTACTGAAGAGTCTGGTGGCACTTCTGAAAACTAACAAGGGTGGCTTTAAATGGGCTGGTATCAGAGGAAGGACAGAAGCCTGCTAGGAAAATTATGTGCAGTGTCACAATAACACATACACAGCTCCATTTTTTAATACAACGGACCCCAAAGATATTCAATATGGTTTAACTTAGGAAAGTTTATCTTAATTCCACAAGGCTTGTCCAGGATATTGCCAGTTTGTCACAACATCAACACTCCCTTCTCTGGTTTTGACAAATCCCATCTTTGCTTTCATATATCCATCCTAAACGCTGCTGCCAAGATCCCTAGCTTGCTGTTTTGACCCCATGGCACTTTTCTTTGCACCGGCTCTGTCTTCCCCATCACATGGAACAGAAACTGCTTGGCTTTACGTTTACAATACTTCAGTCTATCTCCAAGCTGCCTGTCATCGCTCAGATGCTAGCATGATTTTCTCCTCTGCTTCTGATTGGCCAATGACACCAGCCTTCATTGCCCACTTGCAAAACTTTCTAACAAGCATGTTGGAGCTTCCTCCCGTGCTGCCACTTGCACGGGAGATTTGCTCCCTGTAAACATCTGCAAAGACACCTAATGGCCTGCCTTCAAACTCTCCTTTGCCATGGTGCCTGAAAAGGGTTAGGCAGTTTGTGGTGAGACCATTCCCCTCTGCGCTGACAAGTACTTACTCATTGTTTTCTCCTGCTCATCCGTGAGTCTGCAACCATCTGTTGTCGTACACTTAGAGTGTAAACGTGTTGGGGCAGGGACTGTTGTTTATTCTGCTTGTACAAGGCCTAGTGTAATCAGGTCCATGTCTGGGCCACCTAAGTCCAAAGCCCAAGGCAAATAAATAACAAACATGCACGTTTAAAAACAGACATTTGGAAGGAACCCTCACTGGCAGAAACATCGGCCCCGATGCTTCTCTCATGTACACAGGGGGCAATCGACTGAAATCACACTTACACCCGTGTCAAACCAGCGTTCCTGAAGCTGGAATCAGACTCCCTGAGCAGCATTGACAAATGGGCATGACCCTGACTCAGCACAGTGGAGCAATAGAAGAAAGCTGAAGGAAAATATGTAAGGTATTCTACGTAGCTTGCGTACCTCACTTCAGCTGTTGCCAAAATGGTGACAAGCGTAGCCCAGGCCTTAGGGTCTTATTGTTAATGCACAGTTATCTGGACAGCCACTGGGTATTATTGAGAATGTCTGAGCATCATGAAAGCTTCATGAATTACAGCAGAAATAATTACTTCCTCCACAATAACTCTGGAGAGCCTGTTATGCCTCAATCACTGACTTGAAAGATTTCCATCAGGGAGCAGAAACAGTACTTATCACACACAGCAAAGTGAAGAAACGAACCGTTTGCATGAGATGAACATAGTTTGTTCCTTCTATGTGGGGAACGCTCAGATTAGCATTGGAGCATGTGTAGATAAAGGGCCAAATGTGCCACAAATATTCTGCTCAACGTGTCAGTTGCCAAGAGCTAGTAAAACAAACAAGGAGTCCCATGACACTTAAAAACTAACAAATTTATTTACTATGTGAGCTTTCATGGGAAAAAATCCCACTTGGTCAGATGCTTTGAAGATGGGGGAACTTACAGAACGGAAGAAAATAAGTGCAGGGATGTGTAAGTCATGGGGTCAAGTCACACTAACAGCAAATCAAAGCAGTTGTTAAGATTCAAACACTGGGGAACAGCATATAGAGGAAGATGACGTCAAATCACCTGTTGTAATGAGTAAAAAAAATAAATACATTTGTTAGTTTTTAAGTGCCACAGGACTCCTTGTTTGTTTACTGAACTAGACTAACACAGCCACTCCTTTGGAACCAGTGCTAGCAGTTCATTTTAACCAGCCTTGGTGAGAGGTGTGCTCATACCTTTACTTGTACAGACATCCTTGTGAAATTTCTGCATTCTTTACAGGCAGAACGGTACTAATGGGTGGTAGATTTTGACCCATCTAATACTGTGCTTTTGTTTAAATGAGTAGCAAGTGATGCCCAGCAAGCCCCTTGATGAACATCTCTGCTGCATTGAACGTGAATTCCAGGTGCTGGGCTTGATAGTCTATTCTCTCCTCATCATCTCCCCTGATGTTATTTGGAGTTTCGTCCAGGACCAGAGCTTAGAATACTCTGAATCCCTCATCTATATTGGCCACTGCTTTGTGTTGCTTCACTTTGGCAGAAATTTGGAAATAAGACTCTTTTTTTGTACCACATTTAATTCATTCCATTTGAAATTTGCTTTTTCTAAGACAGTAAACTATAGAAATACCATGTTGACAAGCATAGGTACTGGAACTAGGGGTGCAAGGGTGGGATGTGTTGCCTCATCCTCTGGCTTGAAGTGATTTCCATTAATACATAGTTTGCAGTTTAGTTCAATGGCTCTCACCACCCCCACTATAAAAACTGTTCCAGCATCACAAACCTTTTACATATTTTGGAAAAAGCAGATACAATTACTCCACAAGGTGTCGCTGTTTACTTATGTATCTTATTCATTGTGGCTCTTCCTACCAATCCTGATTCAAAAGTAACACGCAATATGTTTTGCTCCTAGAGAGGAAAAAGAGAGAGAGAGAAATGAAAATGGGCTGCCAGTGACAAACCAACAAACAAAATTAAGGACAAACCTACAGCTGGAGAGTTCACAGTCTGAATTCAATCTAGTTACTAAAATGATTTTAAAAGCTGTTTGTGATCAGTTATTTCTCCACCCAGAAAACACTTTGTTTCTTAAAGAAGAAGGAAACCCACTCACCATTCACACAAAAACAGAGTCTGGCTCAGATTTTGTTTGGGAAAGCAACATGAAATGAATTGCATTAGTTAGAAATCAGCAGCAGTCTAAAAAGCTAACCGTTAGGAAATGGATATATCATAAGACACAAAATACAATAATGACTTTCCATGGTATGCCCACGTCCTGAATAATGAGTGCAGTTCAGGTTATCCCATCATAAGAAAGAAATATTATATTATGAAAAAGACACAGAGAAGGGCCACAAAAATGACTAGGGAGTATGAGACAGATTCCATGTAAGGAGAGATTAAAAAGACTTGAACTTTCAGTTTAGAATAGAGACAACTAAGGGGGATATATCAGAAGTTGATAACATCATGAGCGGTGTGGAGAAAGCAAATAGAGAAGTGCTATTTACCTGTTCACATAACACAAGAAACTGAGGTCACTCAATGAAATGAACAGGCAGTAGATTTAAAACAAGCGAAAGGAAATACCTCTTCACACGACACACAGTCAACTGGCAGAATGTGTGACCAGGCGATGTTGTGAAGACCAAAAGATTACTTGGTTCAAAAAATGAATTAGGTAAGTTCAGTGAGCATATGTCCACTAATGGCTATTAGCCAAGATGGTCAGGAATGAAACCTCATGTTCTGGGTGTCCCTATGTCTTTGGCAGCCAGAAGCTAGATCTGGACAACAGGGGGTGGATCACTTTATAGTTACCCTGTCCTGTTAATTGCCTTTGGAGCATCTGCCACTGGCCTCTGTCAGAAGACAGGATACTGGGCTTGATGAACAATTGATCTGACCCAGCACGGCCTTTCTGAAGTGGGGCCAGGACGAGAACAAAAGAAACTCCTTGGTCTCTTCTGAATAGAGCCAGATGGGAAATGGGTTTCCAAACCCATGAGACTTTTAAAAATAAATTTTCCATCCTGAAACAGAAAAAAGTCAATCCTGAAAATTTTCACAAACTAACAAACTGAAAGATCTGGCTTTGATACTTTTGAAACATTTCATTGCAATTTTGATGGTTTAGAAAAATTCTTTTTAGAACAAATTAAAATTTCAAAACAAAGAGTCATTTTCAAAACACACCTGAAATCTTTTTGTTTAAAATACATCGCACTGGGACGTTTGACTTTTTAAACAGAAATTTTAAAAATGTTTAGATTCAGAAGATGTGTTGAAACCAGTCTTCTCTGTCTCAAACAATTTCAGTTTCAACAAATGGTCTTTTTTCAGCGAAACAACACTTTGTTTGGAAATTTCCAAATGGCTGAACTTTCTGAACAGGTAAAGGAGTCCCTAGTACAATCGTGGCATGATCAATGTTAGCATTCTGAAAGCCCATGTGGGGCTTGGGTATGCCTGTCTGACTCGGGTGCTCATTTCGGAAAAAAACCTGTGAGAAATTCATTTTTTTCTGGTTTCAGTTACGCCAGAAATGGTTGCTGTCCTCTGAAGCTCTTATATGCAGGGGTTTCAGAAGCGCTGAGCACCCCCAACTTTTGTTGCCATCTTTGGGAGGTATGCAGCCTAAGCATCTCTGAAAAACAAGCTGTTAGACTTCTAGAGAGCACGAGTTCCAGGGTAACACCTTCAACCAATTCCCTTGCATTATGCTTTGGACTCATTTTGGATCCAAGCCCATGAGGTTCTTATATCTTGATTCTGAGCTAGTTGTAGCCCAAGTCTACAGAAATCAGTAGACAGAAATCTGATGCTGCTGAATCCAAACCAAATCTCAACCTACTTTTGAACCAGAACCCCAATCTAAAGCTGATCCAGATAAAGCAGTGAATATTTGGTCCCCCCAATGTTTATATAAGATTCTAGGAAGCTGTCTATAATTTCACATAGGGACCAAGTAGTCGTAATGCATCCACACATCATTCCCTTTACAAATATCAATAGCACCAATCAACAAAAATTCCCCAAACTCTACGTTTGGAACCCTTTCTGCTCAATACTTTTTTGTTTTTATGAATGGCTGCTAGTCTTCTTTCCCATAAAGCTACCAGCCTCTTGTTTCTAAATTGACGGGTAGCCATATTGAAGTTTAGGCAAGATAACTTCCTAGAAAAACACTGTAACCCCCAACATAGGGATGAAAAGAATCAAACTTGTTAAAAATGAACAGTCTGGTGTCTCTGTGGGAATGTCTATGCAGCTATTTTTACTGCCTTAACAAAAGCTCTTTAAGCCTGAGTCTACGGACACGGGCACCGAGACTCTCTACTGTTTGCTGTTAGACCTAACCACTGAAGCACAAGCCTGGGTCCAACAGTCCCAGGTTTACAACTCAGGGCAGACATACTCTTAGGTTCCATTATTACCTGGCTACTAATAATACACCGTAAGAAACATTGCCGGCCCCAAAGAGCTTGCAATCCAAGTAGATGGTACAGAAACATGAATCAGCATAATCCTCATTGTGTAGATACAGAATTGAGGCACGCTGAGATTAAAGCAACCTGCCCAAGTTCACACAGGAAGTTTGCAGCATAGTGAGGAACTGAACCTATAGCTCTTGAAGCGCAGCCCCATGTCTTAGCCACAAGACCATCCTTCTCCTTCACAGCCTTTTCCATTGTCTTATTTTCATGCTCTGGTTTGGGTGAGCGGCAAACAGGAGTACAGCTGAGTAGTGTGTGTTCTTTCCTGAAATGTGGCCTCTGTTTCAGACTGCATTTTGAAATCCACCCAGCATAATTGATAATTGCATAAAAAGCTTTGGGGGCTGGACAAGATAATAGCAGTTTTACAAGAGCCTGGAAGACACTGAAAACTTTTACGGAGTTTTTTTAAGGTATAATTATTATTTTTCTCCAATGTTTTATGTTCTCCGTTACTGGCAGAGATTCAATTGTAGGGTGGACAAGGGTGTTAAACTAGCGTTTCGTGAGGTGGATTTGGTTCTGGGCTCCTATGTAGATTGTACCACAGGGAACTCTGGTAAAAACAAGGCAATCCCTCAACATGGTCTGGCAGTATAGATGGGGCTGACCCGTGTTTAAACTATGTCCCCAGATTAAGCTACAAATCTGTTCTACTTTCTCTCTCCATATAACTGGGCCCTCAGCCATGGCAATTTACACAATATAGATGGGCTGTTTGGCTCTTTGTGAATAGCTCTTTTCCACCTTTAACTTCTGTGATTTAGTTGAGGGGCCAGCAAAAAGTTCATCACCTACTCTGAGTGCAAGGCACATTTCTTTGACTTTGCATTCTGCAACACAAACATGGAGTGACAGGGGTAGTTAAATCAAAGCTGTGCCAAAATGGCAGCCCCCGAAAAGAGGATAAGAGAGCCGCATGTGATAGTCGTAGACACATTGATTAAAGGACTACTGGAAGATGCTTCGAAACGGCGCTGATAGTGAGGCAGAAGAACCCATACAAATGGAAGGGTGAGATTTCTAGTCCTGAATTTAGATAGGCATAGGGCAGTGAAACAGGGTGACTTGCCTAGAGGGCTAGAGATCTTTAGGTTAAGGCAGCCCTCATTACAAGACGAGCATCACCCTCGTGGGCTCAGGAAATTCTCTATAAAGGGCAGCAGGAGGCTGCAGTAAGGTAGGAGATCCTGTGGGGGAAGAGGTCAGGAGCAGTCAGATTAGCTGTTGCAAAAACTTTGAACCAGGCCCAACTCCAGGAAAGAGGGCTGGAAATCCCCCAGCTAACTAAAGAGAGAGAGAGATTGAACTGGATGGAGCTGGAAGGCCAGCGTATGCTTAAAGAGTGACTAAATGGGAACACGGGCAGGAATGTTTTAATTTACTTTGAACTACCCCGAGTTTGCTTAATGAACTTTGTGAAGGAGACGAGTGGAGTGCTGCAGAGCTAAGTCTGGCCATGAGGGGGCACTTGGGAGGCAGCCAATCCTCTTGCAAGCAGACTGGAATTGCAGCTGTTTCTCTTGCTAATACACCTTGGTCCTGACCTTAAATACCCCTGAGCTCTCCACAGCACAAATGGCAATTAGCTGCCAAACATCTCAAACTGGGTGATGTTGTTGTGAGACACGAATAAAAAGTTCCCCAGAAACCTGGACTGAGGCCAACAAACTCATTTCACTTATGATGTGACCCAGATTTGAAACCGCGGCTCCAGAGGTGAAAGGCGGCAGCCAGTTTGTTTAATTCTGAATATTTGCATATTGCTTTCTCTTGCTGCATTGATATCAAATCTGCAACAATCTATTAAAGCTTTCATTTGAATAGCCATTATGCTTCTGAGAATGGATACCGGTCCCCTTTGGGGCGCCGAGTAATAAACAAATCATTTGTGGCACATGTGTTGTTCAAGCTTCAAGCAAGGTAAATGAAAAATATAGATTACGGTGCCTCAAGTACTATCCATTTTCCCCTCTTGTCAAACATTCTTAGATTCTTCAAAAGAAGGATCTAGCCATATTATTAGCAATAAAATGCCTTATTGCTGAAATTTTGAAAAGATTTAACAATGTCCTTGCAAGAATTGTATTTCTCAACTCGTTACATAAATCTACAGGCTTTCAGGCAAACCACCATCATGGCAATTCATTATTTCCTGCTGTGGCGGCATCTCCATTTTAAAAAGATAAAGATTCAGGGTTCTTTCCCTTTCTTTTCATCTTCTCTCTCTCTCCTTTTAAAAGTCCAGGACGTTCACCATGAAAAATGTATAGAGTCCCACTCTATCAGAATCTTTTTCTGCACTGGCCCATTTAGAGCAGTAGGTTGCCCAGTGCCAGCTAAAAGTCCACTGGATTGAGGAGAAAGGTTTTAACAGTACCCGGTGATTACAAGTTCCTCTTCCTCTCCAGCCTCAAAGAAAAGGGGTGGTATTTACCATTGTTTCAGTGTATCTCCTCGTTCAGCAAGATACCTGGAGTCCTAACTGGGGATTGAAGCTGACTTTGACTGTAGAACGTCCATAAGGAGGACAGCAATGAGAACAGCCCTTCCCTGCGGGCTGAATCCCTGCTGGGGTGCAGCAGGCCTGCCTTGCAAGAGTATAGACCCATATCCCCCACTGGCTGAAATCAGCATAGCGCTGGGGACGTTAATGGAGTTACGCTGATTTTCACCATCTAACAATCTGGCTTGTAGTTTTAACTCTCTCCGACCATTGGGGGGATTCTGGCTCTTGCATCTTGCCTTTCAAGAGCCATTTTTTAATGGGAGGTTTGTTGATTAAACAGGGAATAGCAAAGTCCCAACTAAAATGGAATCTCTAGGAAGATGCCTGCTTTTTAAAAAGCTGGAATCTTAGCAATCAAAACTCTTTGCTGATGCAACTAATGGTAAAATCCTGTGTTGAATAGCATGTCGTCAACGGCAGAGCAAGTTTCTCAGGTTGATATGGCAACTGGAAACACTGGAAATCAAAGCTGAGCAAATATTCTTAAAGGAAGAAAATAAACATTTTGAGGCATAGTCTTGTTCCTGATCAACAGGGATTTAAAATACTCAGATATTGGTGTTTCCTTTTTTATTTGCTAGCTAAGAAAAAGCCATGTCTTGGCACGGCTCTAGAGTCTATTTCCATAGTCACAGGCTCTTCCTTTAAGTTCTGTAATAGCACCTTTGGGATTGGTGCATTATAGGTCTATAATCACACAGTTTTGGTCTTTTGACTCCCATCTTAGACCTGCTTTAATGCCACCATGATTCCTAAGGCACCTTTTTTTGGCCTGGAAAGACTGGATTGCTGGGAGACATTAAATCCATCCTCAGGTGTGGCTCAGGATGCATGAAGTTGTAATCGCTTCTTCTGGTGGAAGAGGAAAGAGACTTCATGGCCACCATCCAGCAAAATACCTACCCTCAGGCTTAATTTTAAGTATGTGAGTAGTCCGACCAAAATCAATGGGATTACTCATGTGTTTCAAGTTGTGTGCGCTCAAGTGCTTTGCTGGATCAGAGCTTCCACGTATATATGTACATCCTATTTGGCTCTTATCATGGGGTTTAAGTGATGCATATGTTCATAAGCAGGCCATCTGCACTTGAGTGAACTTCTGAGGAAATGGTTGGTGTCCTGTATTATTTTAAAGGTTGGAACTCATCTCTTAAAAACCACAGTACCATGTGCTCCTTCACTTCACCATTATTTTAGGTGCTGGTTTTTCACTCCTTCCAGGCATTCTCACAACATGAACAGTATTGTGTGGCTGATGTCCAGGGTGGGGTATGTGGTTCCTGTGGGCATTACAATGAAGCCAGAATCCTGCTAACACAGAACAACACCTGGGAGAACCTGCTTTATGTTCCATCTCATGAGGACGACCTAGCCTTCTGTTTTTCTCCCGCTCCAGTAAGATGCTGAAAGGAGACCCTTTTGACAATATTTTCAACACAGACTCTCATATCTGACTTGAAATTTTCCTCTTAAATCATGGTCCCATGAATCAAACCAGGCAATCAACTAATATTTAGGTTTCTACCTCGAATCAGAACACTTTAAATCAGCCACCTCAAGAAATAAAAGCTCTTATTTTATATTTATTTTAATCTGTCCTTTAAACAAAGGGTTGCTATTCTTTTCTCCTCCTGCAATGAAGTTAATAGATTTATTCATCAAGTTTTCTAAATTTAGACATCAAACTGCTGTTTCTCTCCCACTGCTAATTTTATTCTTAGCAGCACTTACATAAAGGCAAGCATTGCAAGATATGACAAACACACTAACCTGCTGTGGCCTGGAATGCACTGGCAGGGTAAAATACAAGAAACACTGAAATACTGCTGAACTTTATAGCATGTGCTCCCACAAAACTTTATGTTTTGCACGAGAGTCCTGTTTTTAAGATGGTTTCTTACCTGTATTAGTATGTGATCCAGTTTGCCTTGGAGTTTTGTCATTAACTTCAAGGGAAGATGGAGCAGGTTAATAGCAGCTCCCTTTGCATCAATCTGAGCTGTAAGCCTGGTCTTCAAGTCAACTGGAAGATGATCAAGCTGATGGTGAACCCTTTCCACTACTCATTATAACTGATGGACAAGAAGTTGGAACTGTCAAGTCATTTGAGTATCTTGACTCTGTTGTCACCAAGGAAGGAGATGGACTTGCTGATATGACACAGAAAGCATATGGATGTCATCATGCTCTCTGGAAGCTTCTGTGGCATCCATGCTACATATCAACCTGGACAAAGATGTACACCTATCAAACAGCAATGGCTTCTGTCCTTTTGTATGACCCTGAAACACGGCCCACCACAGAAATGCAAATGCACCAACTGGACTCTTATGACATGAAACAGCAAGGACGAATTGAAGGCATGTGTGGTTGTTTTATCACAACTTGAATAAGGATGTCAGACTAGTCAGCCTCCAATGTTTTTCCAAAAGACACACCACCAGCTTAGGTTGCTTGGACTTCTGCTTTGTATGGGGGAGGGATGTTGTGGCTTCTGGTCTCACCTGCTTCAGCCTTAAAATATAGAGGAGACCACAACATTGGCAGGAGATTGAGCTCTGGAAAAGGGTGATCTGAAATGTACACTATACATCCCCATACGTAGGAGAAGGAATGAATGTATGATGGTGCTTAGCATCTTGCAGAAGCGTTGGCCTCCATTCAGGACCAGCTTTTATGTTGGTGGATAATACTCTGTGACACTATCAGGCACTTGTCGGTACATGACCAAGGTCCACTGCATGGAACACTGGTTTTTCACAAATCCCACAGGTTCCCCTGGCCAGATTGTCACTATTTTATGTTGGAAAAAACTGTTCATTCTTGCTTGCCTAATGTCATTTGGGAATGTTCCTTTGGGACCAGGGACCTGTCTAGAGAGAGCTCTGAAGGAAGCTTTGTTCTTGCCACATCTGAACCCCCCAGAGAAAGAACCCAAGGCAATCTCTAAGCTCCTGGACTATGAAAAGGAAGAGTACATGAGCAAGAGCTGACATCAATCTTGTTTCAAATATTGTGAAACATTAAATTTCCCAGGAATTTGAAACTATTTCCGTGTAATTATTAATTATTATTTATACTGCCAGAGCACTAGCCAAGGACCAGGATCCCATTGTGCACTGCAGACGTGCAAAAAAGAGCAAGTACTTGCTCTGAACAGCACACTTTTTTCTTGCCGTCACTTTCCAAAGGGCTCTCTCAGGATGAGGGTGAAGCCCTCCTGGTATATTTGATTGGAAAAACACGACTGTAAACTCTGCAGATTTCCTACAGCCTTTCAGAGGGCATGAGTCCTATACACTTCCATTGGCTCTAGCTGTGCCTCATTAGTTTAGGTTAATCAAGTGTCAAGCATTGCTCAAGCCGAGGGATCTACGATAGTCAATGGGGTCTATTCTCTTCTGGATACACGCATGTCACACCCATTAGCATCAATAGGAGTTACAAATGCTTTTTTGGAGAGAGACCTCAATGTGTAGAAGAGTGTCAGATTAAAAAGAAATAATGGGGCCAATTCAGCTCTGGGTGATTAGATGCAATCCCATTTTTAAATCCAGTTGCTTACACCAGAACTGAATTTTATCCAATGTGTTGTAACCTGGCCCAGGTTGGCAGTGACCAAAAAATGGCCCGCACATGGTAGGTTCTTTGTGTTCTACATGAAGTGAGTTTGATGCTCTCAGTCCCGAATACCTGTCTACTGAGAACAACAAATAACAAAACCCATCAGTCACAACTTGGGCCGTTGGTTCAGCAGAGAGGCCAAGAACTGAAAGAGCATGGAGACTGAACCTTCCAAATTACAATTAAGTGTCTAGGCGAAGAAGTGTCAGGGAAAATGGCCAATTTCCGTATATTTGTACTGTGTATAAGAGGACTTGACTCTTGCGGGTTGTCAACGTGAAAATTTTCAACAGTTATAAAAGTCACTTAAACTGGAGACAGTGAACTCCAGAAATTGTTACATTAGTTGAACTGAGTCAAATTTATTCTTAATGTACCTGTTTTGGAAAAATGGAATAAGCTACATTTTCTTACATTGGGCAACGGGTCCAATTCTCCACATTTATACTAGTTGTACACGGCAGTAACACCAGTTACCTCAATGGAATTACTTTCCTGTCGTGAGAAGAGAATCAAGTTAAAAATGTTTATCTCCTGATATTAGAATATGGTAACTACCCAGGTATCCCTAGAGTCAATAGCCACAATGTATGTACCAAGTAGTTGCCCTCAGCTTTCTCCAAATATTAATTCTTCTTAATCCTGTTATCAGTCTAGCTAGTTGTGATAATAAAATAGTCTTTATCAGACACTCCTCCTAGTTCCAGATTAACCAGGAGATTTCCTAAATATCAAGGGGCTTTGCTTTACCTACAATGTTCAAATTGTCAGATAAAACTGTGTGTCTGGTGGGGGGAAGGAACCCATACTAACTACCCCCACTACACTACCCATACATACTTATCTGCAAGAAGCGTTGTGTTTTGTTTTCCCCTCTCAAACTCCGAGAGGCCCACACATCTACTACTTCAGAGTCTGCAGCCAAAGGCAAACACCCTGAGGGAGCCTGTGTATTAGAGACGGAGACAACACGACCTGTGTCTGATCTGTGGAACATATTTCTGTACCTAGGGATAGTTTAAGGCAAGCCCCAAATATCTGGGCCACCATCAACCCACTGAGACAGGTTTTCTGAAAGGGCAGCAGAAGCCTCCTCAGGCCTGCTCCACTGCCCAGGTGCTGGCCCCTTTATCACCATCAGGATATTTGTAAAAAGATATTTTCCTTATTACTGCTACAGGTGCTTACTTAGTTCTAGATAAAGACAGCTCCCCCCTCCAACACACACCACTTCCCCCCTCCCTCTCGACGTGTCGTAGCTTTATATGAGGCTAATGGAGCAAGGCAATGCTCAAACGTCAAATTAAACTGCACAGCTCTGTAATCACTCAGACTGACATGGCATAAAAGGATAATTAGTAGTTCATTACATGGAACATTGTTTGTTCAGCTAAATTGATTTCTCTCAGCTGCCCATGTTTTCTGTTTACTTAGTGAGCGCTCAACTGCACATTTTTATTTGTGAACTAGGAAATCCCTTCCTCTGAACTTTTTTTTTTTTTTGATCAGCAACGAGTTTTTAAATATAGTTTGCTTGAGGTGGTGAACCTCCGAAATTACAGACAGGTGCACAGTAACAATTGCCAGTGTGGAGTGATGTGCAGTACAAAACAAGCTGTGGTTAAGGAGACCTGCCCGACCCCACCAGGAAAGGCCATGCGCATCCATCTGCTTTGTACATGGAAATTCTTTGCCTGGTTGTTTGCTTTGCAACTTACAGTGAACTTCCCTTTCTCATATTTAAAGAAAATGTGGGAGGGAGTTATAATCCCCCAGTGCTGGGAGCGGAAATTCTACCAACAAAGTCTTTTAAAAGCCTGCCTTATGCACATTGGGAGGCATAGAAAAGAGATGGCTGTTATTTTAAGTCTGCTTTCTTCCCCCCTTTTGCAACTAGGGTTAAAATGCAAACGGCCACCTTCAAAGCTTTCCGAACAGGCTACCTCACGAAAATCCAAATACTGATTCATGTTACTGTCAAAGTCTTGTCGGTAGTTGCAAATGCCTGTATGTTTTTGCCAATTCTGGCGCTTTTATCATGACTCACTTTACTGGGGAGATTATTTTAAGAGCCCCAGCTTCTGAAATCATGAGATCACATGAGAATCTCAGCATTTCATTTATTTTTTTAAAGTCAGTTTCTGGCTCTCATGATGGCAGAGAAAAGCTTGAGACAGTTGCCCCAAAGGCTCAGAGACAGAAGGGAAACAAACAAAACCAAAAACAGAACAACAAACAAAACCACAACACATAAACGTCTCGTATTTTCAGTCCCTCTCTATTCTGGGGACCTATCTGAATGCTTGGCATTAGCAATACTTGACTATACCATGCCAGCAAGGGAAGGAAGGGGAGTGGTTATTCCAACAGGGGCAAATGGGAAAAGCCATGGTTGCTCTGTTAACATCACATCATGCTCCCACCAATAAATGCCATCAAAATTGGGTGCAACATCTCCCATTATGAATGTGTCAGAGTAGAGATGGAGGGGGAGTAGTAAATGGACATTTCCTTTTACACAGGATGAAGGGAGAACCATTGTGTGTTCTGGACAGGGCTATTCACTGAAGGAAATGTTCCAGCTACACACGGGGCTCAAGTTGTCGTCACTGTTCAGTCAGCTAAAATATTCTGGGACTCTACATTAGACTGGAACACAGAGGGTACAGCCCTCAGGGGTATTCTGCCCTGTCCCTGGTGGCATGGGATCTCCTTTACCTAGGAGTCCCCACCAAAGGCACATGTGGCAGCATGTATGAACTGCCTCTAATATGGAGAAAGTTTGGATTTGGAACCTACTTTTGCATCTAAACCCTAGCTAGATAATGTCTGACTGCATATTTTGACAGTGCCATTCCTAAAGATGGTTTCCTAGATCAAGAAATAGCAGACAGAATACAAAAGATGCCGTAGGCCAGTGGTTCTCAACATTTTGCAGGTCACAACACACTTGGTGGCATATTGTGACCCTACAGGCCTCAGCAGTCCACCCCCCTGAGGTCAAATCCAGCCATCTCCCCATGACACACTTCCCACTGTGTGGCAACAGAGTAATGTGTCTCGACACACAGTGGCTGAGAACCATTGCCTTAGGCCAGTGGTTTTCAAACTTAGGGTCAAGACCCAGTACTAGGTTGCAGACCTTCAGGCACTGGGTCGTGGCATCCCCTGCTGCCACTGCCCAAAGATTGGAATACATTCCTCAAAGATATAATTACTGGGTCACAGGCATACATGATTTTTTTCAACTGCATCCTGAGAAAAACAGTTTGAAAACCACTGCCTTAGGCCACTCAACTAGCACACCACGAAACAGTCTATCAGACTGATGACAGACCATGTAGCATTGATGGTGTCCCTTTCACCTGAGTGTGAGACATGGGAAGTTCACCACAAAAATATTAAGCAAACTGAAGAATGTCACATGCCCTGTCTCCACTCTATGCTGAAGGTCTACTGGCAAAACAAAGTTTTGAACATGATCACCACTGGAAGAGCAAAAACCACCAGCTTGGAGGCAATGATCATCAAAGCTCAATTCAGAAGAACAGGTCATGTTACCAGAACAGGTGGTGAGAGGTTCCTGAAAAAAGTTCTCTGTGATGAGCTGAAGCTTGGGAAGTGCAAGAGAAGTGGTCAATGAAAACACTTCAAAGACATCCTTAGACATAATCTGACAATACACAGTACAAATACGGATAAATTTGAAGGCATAGCCAGGAATAGACATGAATGGCAACTTTCCATAAAGGCTGTAAATACTTTCAGGGAGACAGAGGAAGCTGATTCAAAAAGGACCAAACATGATGCCATGTTTCTAGTGGTAGTCTTCACATTTCTGTGTGACATCTGTTTGCCGTCTTGCTTATTATGGATCAGACTACAGGGCCGCATGAGAACACGTGATGCTGTGACATCATACGATGGAGAGACTTACAATGGGCTGAACCAAAATTCTGGATCTAAATGGCTTTCCCCCTCCTGAAACCATGAATTACAGAAGACCAGCTACCGATCCCTGTTTTGTGGTTCATGCTTTTCTCTGCTATCTCCCCATGCTACCTTTTGACAGTTGGTGTTTGTAGGGCATAGAAACATTTTGCTCAGGGCAGTTTGGGTCTGGATTGTTTTTAATCAGCAAAAAAATGGAAATTTAGATGCATAGCATCCTAGCAGAATGCTGACACCCTGAAACTGTCAATACAACACCAGAAGTTGTGGAAAAATAAACCCATCTTAAAAGGAGCTCATGAATGGGCATGCAGTGAAATGTAAAACCAGGCAGAGAGTTCCTTCAAAAGATTCATTTTCCCACAAGATTCCATATAATTGGGTTCCTCAGCTGCTTGGAGAAAAATGGAGTTACAAGGGTAAAAATTTAATCTGGTAAGGCCTTCTATTGACTTTTCTAGGCATTGGATCCAGACCAAAACCCTTCTTCCTTTATGTAGACTCATATTCTGGAGCAAAAGATGACAGCCACCAGGGAAAATGGCTTAGTTCCAAGTTATTGTTTGCATTGCTGTAGTGCCTAAGAGCCCCAGTCATGGGCCAGCCCCTGTCTCCCATTGTACTAGGTGCTGTACAAATAAAGAAAGCCCCCCGATGTCCTGCCCCAACAGCTTGCTGCAAACCTCTCCAATAGAATCCACTGACTGTACTGTTATACCATGAGAACCAGAGATTGAAATAACATAGAAACATATAATAAGCTAAAGAATAATAGTCTGGCTTCATGGTTCATACTTACCCAGATGAAAAGGTAAACAAAGGTCAAAGAATATATTCATTCACTAACAATAATCAAAGGTGATGTTTGCAAGAAAGATAAGGCCATTTTTTAATTTGTCAGTGTTCTTTAAGCTTAGAGTTTCCTGGTGCCTGTAGATTTGCCATAACTTTTCTATCTGTAGAACATTTTTTTTTAAATTCATATAATTGATGCATTTATTTGCAAATGTAATGGAAGGTTATAAGACGTCCATTATTTATTCAAGAAATCAGAACTGCGATGTTGGAGTCTGAGTAAATGTGTTGTTAAAAACACAAAAAACAAAAACACACCATGTGTTTTGTACCCAAGAGAACAAAATTACTTCTGAGCCATTCCAGTCTGTCAGGCAAATCCATATTAACAAGAAGAATGTGAAAGATATATTATTTACCAAATAAAATAGAATAAGCTCCTTTAGAGCAATTCAGGCTGTCATGTAAATACTGGCTGATCTAAAATATTTTGCCTCTTAGCAGACGCTAAGTTAGAAAAAGAACAGTTCAGAGGTTTATGTAAAGCTTTCTTCATGCCATTTTAATCAGTCATCCTCTGTAAAGATTCATACACTAATGTCCCATGTCCCACAATGGCACAGAAGGTATGGCCAGAACTACTTTATTCCATGACAGTCTTCACCTGCTGTAGATTATGCTGAGACTTGGGAAAATGCTTAAAGCAATCCTCCTTTCGGAGCGACACCAAACACCCATGAGACTATTGAGTATCTAGACTAGGATCTAAAAGTACAACCACAGGGAGAAAGAGGGGGGTCAACTTTCTAATTAGTGAAAACTGGACACTGAGCCAGAACTTCTTCCACCTCCTCCCCTAAAATCTCACCCCTTCTCTTCCTCCCACCCCCCATTGACTAAGCAGGGCATGAGGGCGACTTGGGTAGGACATTCAAGGGAAAGCCACACTCAGAGTCTGGGGGTGAGTGACTGGGGCAGGAAAGGGAAGGAAAAGCCATCCTTTAGGAGTGGAGGGGTGACTGGGGCAGGACTTGGAGCAGGACCCAGGGAGTGGAGCACAAAAGAGGCTGTGGAGAAGGCCTGGCCAGCCTTGCATCCAGCCCCATTTCTCAAATGCCATGTGCTTCACAATCCCTCCTCCTGGCTGCTGGCCACTGGTACCTCTCTCTGTCGGAGCCAGGCAGTTTCCAAGTGTCCCTTCAGCTCCGCTTGCTCATCCCACTCTCCCAGCGGCAGAGTGGAAGATTACTAATGCAGTCAGCCTTTTGGTGTCCATTTCAGCATCTGAGGAAGTGGGATCTTCTCTCACGAAAGCTCATGCAAAAAATAAATCTGTTAGTCTTAAAGTGCCACACAACTGCTTGTTGTTTTTTTTTTTTGGTGTCCAGTCAGTCTACTGTCAGGTCCCCTTTTCGACTGGACTTTCCAGTTGAAAACTGGACACCTGGCAACCTTGCTGGAAAAGTATTAGTCATTTAAGTGGTTAAAACAAGACAGCTTTTCATGTTCTGGATAATACCACAAGACGACTCCATGTTTATAAACCTAAATTGTCTTTTAATTAAGGATGGTATTTACAGAGATGGTGCTCAGGCGACTAGCACTGAAGCCATGTGGACAAAGAATGGTTCCCTGGTGTCTTCTTCACAGTATTCCTTTTTGTACCCTGTCCTCTCCCCTCTGAGACTTATTTAGGTTGCTACATCTTCAAGAAATTTTGTTATTCTTGTGTCTTTTATAGCAGCGTTTGCTGACTTGCATGGTCATGAGGCTACTAGTACACAGTCCACCCTAGAGCTTGGCGTTACCATGAGTCCATTACTGCTTTTGTTAGACTGGATAGTCCTTCTGTATGCTGGTCTTTAAACCTGTTTGCCACTTCTGATTGTTTGGTTGCTGTTGGTGTGGGACTTGCTTCTACTCCATTGCTGCCTTAATTTAGGCTGGGATGGGGTAGCGCCCTCTCATATTAGGGGTCAAAAGAAATGAGGTGTTTTAGATCAGCTGGTCCTCAGGTTTCTGGCCTGGGACCCACCTGCCCATTGTTTACTATTACTCCATGGTTCTCTTTAGTTTTATCTTCATTGCACCTGAGTCTGTAGCTACCTCAATATGATCTTTGTCCCACTGCTGATGGGACTGTGTCCTTTTGTTATTGCTTTTTGCGGCTATTTCATGGTGACACTCAGATGAGCTCACTTATGAATAGTGGCCTTAGGTTACTGGCTCCTTTGTTGTAGCAAACTGTTTGCTTAGCTTGGTGCTTTTTCATCAGCTTTTGTGGTCTATCTGTTCTTTCTGTGATGGGCTGCAGATTACCTCCAATGGGATGCAGGGTCCTGGTTTTCCTGCTCATGAGTTCCTGTGTTACGCTACTTTTCAGTCCTTGGGGAAGTGTGTTGGGACAGTCCAACATTGCCTGGTAGAGATCCCTTTCTGTCTATTTTGCCTCTGCCATCAGACTCTTGTCTGTCTTTACTGCCAACTCTGTCATCCCATTGCTTTGTAGATACTCCAGATCCCATTTGGCCCATGTGAATTCATTGTCTGAGCACAGCAAGTCAGGTGTGACATATGTTGCAAAATGTGCCTTTAATTTCCTGATCACAGTTCTTGCCTAAGTGTCCTCCATATAGTACGCCTTCCTTAAACTGGAGTAGTAATCTTCCATGACCATGTAGCTCCCATCATTAAAAATGAACAGATTTGTTCTGGCATTTTTTCAGGATCAGGCTGGGATTTCACTGGGCTGTGGAGTTTCCTTCTGTTGTTGGACACTGTATTTTTTGCTCACCACACACCCCTGCATGTGCACTCTGAACTGGGCATCTGCCCTGGCTGGCAGATATATTCCCTGGTTCATCTCCCATAGGAGGTGCAAAGGTAGTGTAGCTCCATCTTTTGTTCTACAGAGCCATTTATGTTGTGTATTGGAAGGCTTGCCATGCACAGGCTGTCTGGATCTAGTACTGACTTTCCTCAGACCATAGCCCTAGAGTATCGTATCGTGTTGTGGTCGCTGAACTTGGCTTGGATTATATTTGGACTGCATCACCTCTGTGCGTAACACCTCCCTCTACCTCAAAAAGACCAGCATATCCCTTTCCTTTGAAGGCTTAAGAAGCAGGGCCTGCATGATGACCTTATGCTGGCATCTTTAGAGGCTACCAAGTGGCTACTCCCTCATCTGGTAGGATCAGCAGGTGAGAGCAGAGAGGAATATAAAGAAAGAGAAAGTCTCTGCCCATAGAGAACTTACAGTCAAATACAGAAGTGGACCAAATGGATTTCCTTTAGCTGTCACTGCTGTAGCAACTTCCACTGGCTCAGATCCAGTGAGTTAGGAGTAAGAGTTAGGAGCCTAAATTTAGGCACCTAAATCGAATTTAGCTAATGAAGTGACCTCATTTTTCAGAAGTAGTTATCAGCCTTTGACTTCAATAGGTGCAATTTGGTGCTCAACATAGAAGATAAAAAATAAAACAACAGTTTTTATCCTGTGAGAAATTCCAATTTTATGACAGCCGTTTTTGTCCCAAAGCAGGAGAAAAGCTGTGACATTAAAACTTTTCATGGAATAAGCAGGTCCAAAAAAAAATTTTGATCAACACATTTTGTTTCAGATCAGATCAACCTTAATATCTGTGTCTGCTTGAGCTGCCATAGTACTTCTTGGGAACCATAGCTCCATGTCACTAGTGCTCCCATTCTCTCTAGCTGGGAAGTGGGTCTCATAGGACAACACCTCCCATGATGCTCTGCAGTTTCAATCATAGAAACTGGAAGGGACCATGAGAGGTCATTGAGTCCAGTCCCCTGCACTCATGGCAGGACCAAGTAACCTCTTAAACCATCCCAGACAGATGCTTGTCTAACTTGCTTTTAAAGACTTCTGATGACAGAAATTCCACAGAATCATAGAAAAGGGAAGGGATCACAAGAGGGCTTACAATATGGCTTAGAATGTTCTTGTTGAAAAATCCTGCCATAAATCAACCTTTTCCTATGGAAAATTTGAACAAAAGCCCATTTTGCAATGAAAAAATTATGTTAATACAGTCCCCCCCCACTTTATAATTCAAATAGTTTATCTAGGAAGCTACCTATGAACTTGGCAGTTTAAAGTTAAGCTCCAACCTCAAAAAACCTTGGCCCCTCAGGAGATGCATCTTGAAACCATAAAGTAGTATCTTGGTATTAAGCTAACCGTACAAAACCTTTCCCACATTCTCCAGACCCTTGACAAGTATATTGCTGAGAACAGCAATCCTGTAATGGATGTTAATTTTTTTATGATTTTAAGTAATGTCTAATCACATAATCAATTTGTCTTTATGCCTTTCAGCCCTGTAGTCCAATATGAATATGTACAAAGTGCCTGGAGCGTGGATCTATTCAAAATGTTACATATTTACCCATTTGTGCCTCCCTCACATATTTAGTATCTACATTGCTGTTATTGTTATCTGTTAAAATAATTTCACCCATAAAGGTTATGCTAACCAGCTCGTCTGGCAAAAAAGCATAGGAAGTCCTTTGGTACCATTTGGAGTGCAGCTGTAGTGAAAAATCTGCTCACATATGCAGCCCTCCTACCCCTCTAAATTACTGTTTACTGATGTGGGAGCGTACAACTTGCGCCATCTCACAATAATTAATGAAGTGTTAAAGAGACTGCTAAAGTTTGTGCATCTGCTTGGGAAACTACACACAGATAGGAAACAAATCCTGTAGCACCGCCAAACCCACGATCACTCCACTTCTTCTAGACAGAACTAGAGAAACTCAGCACAGATGCTGATGTTTGTTTATTTTCTGGCTGTAGACCCCGATTCTGCAAAGACTTTCGCAGTGCTGAATTTTAAGCGTGTCAGCAGTCTCATGGAAATCAATGGGACTACTCATGTACATAGAAATAAACAGCTGTATAATCGCTGAAGGATTGGGCCTAAGGTTGTTGAACTATATTGTCCTCTATGTTTGTACAGCACCAAACACACATGGGGAAAAAAAAACAAACCCTCCCCAATGCTGCACTTTTAAAACACCCAGGGGTTAAAGTAAGCTGGAATCCCCTGGAACGCAGTTCTGGGGCCCACAAATTTGACAGGCCAGAGTTCAAGGGCCCAGATTCCTGAATCTAGAAAAATTGGGCCCACATATGCATGGGGACCCAGAGATTAGGAAGGTTCTGGGGCTCCTAAAATTATCCTTTAACCATCAAACACACTGAACCCTGCAAACTGCTGATCATCTCTTTGGAGGTGGGATATAAAGACTCTGCACTTAGCACATTGTGGGATCAGGATCTGTGAGCTAGCTTATAAGTGGATCCCGGTCCAAATTCTTGGCTGTAAATGGGTGACGTAAGGGAAGTTGCACTTATTTATGACTGTGGCAAATTTGGGCCACTGTTTATTTTTGTCCTAATCTGCCATACAAAAATAGCTGTTCCTACAGTATGCTTATTGTATATAAGGCACGGTAGAACAAAGCTTTTAAAAGAAGTCTAGAGGAAAGCAGCAAAACCAACAAAAAACCGAAAAAGAAAAAAAGTAAAACAGTTGCATCTCTCTATATGGTATTTAGCCATATACTATTGCAGGCATTGTGCCTGGAAAATAAGACATCAAAAGTCCTTCGTAGATACAAAATTTACAGTGTCTTGAATAAATATTTTGTCTTCCCTAACAGGGCTAGTCTGGAAATAGTCCAAGAATTAACTCTTTGTGCTACCATTTGATTTCACAGTGTGTCACCTCTAGAACTTCACATCATTAATCATCAACACGCTACAAGGCCTCAGACAAGCCTCGGGGCTTTCCCAGGATTCCCTGCTGCTTGGCAGGTGAAGGAGTCACAGCCAAGAACTTTTGAAATACAGCCCAGGTACAAGACATATTAGGATACAGTGACAATTCCCAGGAGCAATGGAACTCCCTGATCCCTTTTTCCCCGTAAACCCCACTCCAGTCACACTGAATAATTAAAAATCTGATTATTTTATTAACCTGAAATTTAAGTAGGAACAAAGACACACCATAAATCATTGGGCATTTGTAAGAGTCACTGTATTTCATGTGCAGCAAGATTAATGTCCTCCGCTCCCCTGGCTTTACTTATAAATGTAAATGTTTTCTAGAGCTGAGGGTGTGTGCATGGATGGGGGAAGGGGAGCAATAGGGGGTAGAAAACAGGAGTTAAAGAAGCAAGATGGCCTATTTTTATGCTGTTTAATATGAAGCCTTTTTTTTTTTAACCTCTCAGCAGGAATAGCAAAGTTTTCCAAGTCATCACCTAGCAACAAACCCAGCAAAACATTTGCGAAGCAGTTTTGCATCACTGCGATCCCTGGAAGCCCTGACTTGTTGAAGGCTGAATTTGCTATGGAGAGGAATTGAATGCGCTGTACTTATTCAGAGTGCTGAGACAAGCAGTCTTCTTCTATGGAGAAGATAATTCATTAATTTATGTTAGAAATAAGCCATAGCGCACACATTACATGTGGCTTGGGAAGAGATCTCAGCCAAATTTTTGGCTACAGGTCTATATTTTTAATTGAAAATAAATCAAATTTAACTTCTCAATCAGTTGTTTTCGAATGCACCATTCAAGGTCACAAATTTTGACTACAGGCACACACTGAGAAATGTTAGGTAATAGGCTCAAAATTCAGTTGAAGATTATTTAATCTTAAGAAAAAATAATATTGATGGAAAAATCCCTCTTTGTGAGCAGAGCAAATCTTCTTTGCCAGGTCTGGGCTTCAACTCAGAGCTAACAGCCTAGCTTAATACATATCAGTCTGATGAAAATATATACTGCCCCAAACTAAATTTTTTTCATGACAGTATCTTTAATGCCAATGGAAATCTTATTTAAGATGAGCTTTTTAGTATAAGACCCTCAAAACAGATAGTATGGGTTCAAACTATCAAACCTTCCCAAACATGTGAGACATTGGTCACTTTGGATTTTAATTAAATCACCTGATAGTTTAACCAAAATAAAAAAAATATATATATACCACATAATCAGAAGTGATCCTGAGGTTTGTATTCAAGGGTGGCACATTGTGAACTGCTGCAACAGGGCCATAGGAAAAATTATTTATGGCATCAGTTAATAAAAAGATGGCCATATTTCATTGATAGCAGGGCTATAATTTAATCTTACTAGGCTAGAAGAAACCATTCGGTAGTTCTGCCGACTAGCAATGTCACCTACATTGTGCCATAGAAAACGATGCTTTAAAAATCCCTCTCTGTCTTTTGTGAGGTTTGGGCCCTACATATTCACTGAATGTTTACTTATGTAATGAGAAACTGTGCAAAATATTCACTTTTAAATCTCAAATTGGGTTCAGTGGGTGAATGCTGCCCGTGTTGAATTGATGCGAGTTTTGGCACTCAATTCAGTGGAGCAAGATTTAAGACAGTGAGTCCCAGATCTTCAGCTGAGGCTGTTTTCCTGGATACAAAACCTCTGTAAATTGGCTTCTCTGAGTTCCTTTCTAGGATTCCTTTTCTTACTGTACTTTAGGGCTAGTTTACACTTAGAACTTGCACCGGCACAGTTGTACTACAGCTACGTCAGTCTCAGAGCACTTGTGTAGCCATGTTACGTCAACGGGAGAGAACTGTCCCGCTGACGTAATAAAACACCCTAAACAAGCGATCTTAGCATCTCCCGCTGACATAGCGCTGTGCACACAAGGGCTTATGCTGGTAAAAATAACATCACTCAGAGGTATGTTTTTTCTCTCCCTCACAGTGACAAAGCTTTGCTGGAATAAGTGCTAGTGTAGACAAATCCTTAGTTATCTTCAAGGGAGGGTGGAGGCTTGTCCCCACCCTGCTCCTCTCATCTGGAGTCAAATTTGCCTGGGGCTATAAAGGTGATGTGTGACCTCTCCCCACAGACTGGTCACCTAAAAGGAGGAAATTAGACTAGTCCAAGGCCAAAATAAAGTTTGCCAAAAACTCAGGGTATTTTTTTATATTTGAAACCAAATGTGAAAGTTCTCAAGCACTGTCATTGTTCCACATCATCACCCACACAGTTGTGGCTATATACTACTATATCATTTGTTCAAACTAGAGGATGATACACTACTCTGTTACATCAGCTTTCTGCACTGAAGTCAGAGTTGCACCAGTGTAAATCTGTGTAAGGGAGTGGAGAATCAGGCCCTCCATTGGACTCTACTTTTTCCATTTTAGTTCCTTGCACAAGCCAATATCTGAATTTACAAGTGTAAAGAGGAGGAATGACTCTTACATTCTCATTTCTCTTGTTTGAACTCAGCAAACCTTTCATTTTGTCACTGCTTCTTCCTGCCTTGTGTCTCATCTTTTTAGAACCTCTGTCTCGCCTTGACTTATCCACCTTCCACAAGGATAGCAAGAGAATACAGAATATATTTAGGGGTGGTTTTTCCTCCTGGCTCATCTTAAGCATTACCCCTCTGTCACACTTCCTCCCTCTGTTCCTCTTGTTCTGATTTCTTATTACTCATTTTCTTCCAACTTGTCCACGGTGGACTATGGTTGCTAGTTTGAAAAGAGAAGATGTGTCTATTTCAGGTTGACATTGGTGTTGAACAGCTACTGCTTTCATTTAAGGAGTACAAATTCATCCTTGGAGAGTTACACTGTTTATATACCTTGAAATAGTGCTTGGGAGCTGTCCACTACCTGCAAGTCAAAGACATGGAAACTCATTCATAAATACCCTTGATGTTCCCTTCCAATTCACTATTGCTGTTGTCTAATGGTTACAATAAGGGATGGTAGTCAGGAATTTTGGCTCTCATACTGGCTCCTTTCATCTCTCTATATCTCATTTTACTCTTCTAGAAAATTGGAATAATATTGCCATTTATGTACTTTACATGGTATTGTACAGTTCAATTTGTCTTTTGAAGATTTCTGAGATCAAGAGACAAAAAGTGGTGGGAAAAAAAAGCCAAAAAACAAAAACAAAAATTCCATTCTCTGCACGTTACCTAGGTGGAATCTACTGATCTCTCATTTATCTAATAAGTGAGGAAAATTCTCCTCTCCAGTTCACACTCCTGAACTTTGATGTGTTTTACTGATATGATGTCAACTGCAGCTCTGAACATTTTTTCAGTTTTGCAAGGAAGCACTCACTGTAAATGATTCATTCCTGGACTTGTGTGCATGGTCTTCGTCTCAGTATGCTTTTTTGTGGGAGTCATTTTTGCCTTTATCGTATATCCAGAGTGATGGTTGACATGGCTGGCTCTAGACCAAACTAAGCTGTATAAAATGGGACAGCCAGTGGTCCCCAGGCTAAAGAGTCAGTCCTCCCTGTGGCTATGGGTGCACTAGCAAATTAGTCCAGACTGAAGAGGCTTAATCTGGACTAATTTGCTCCCTGTCTACACTAGGCTTTGCTTAGTTCAAACTCAAAAGTTAGTTCAAGCTAAAAAAAAATACAGCTAAAAAGCTGAGGTTAGTTGAACTAACTGGACACTGCTTAGTTCGGAATAATCAATTCCAAACTAAGCTTTTAGATGTAGATATAGCCTAACAGAAATAAAGGCTGAGACTTGGCCCTTTGGATCTTAGCCTAATAAATCTCTTGGTTATATGTACTCTATCCCACAATGGGATTGCCCCAAACCCAGTTTTGTGAGCAGCTCAGACACTGTCAAATAAGAGCCAGCAGTGGTTGTGAACCAGAGCACCCCACAGATGCTCAAGCATCAATTTACTAAAATGGGCTCACTTTGAAAAACAAGAGGAGTTAATTCTAATATAGAACAGGCTATTCTAGTTCTTGTGTTCGGCTTTTGAGTATACTTAGCATGGACAATGGCTTCAGAAGTCTGAGCAGACTCAGAGCTCACTAGGTGCTAATGAATTTAATAAGGAAATGCCGTATCTTCTCTCTCGACTAACATGACTGCTTCCTTCATTCTTAACACTGCAGTCACTAAGAACATGATTCTGCTGCTCTCACTTATGTGAGGAAAGGCTATAAGAATAGTCTTTTGAGACTCAATTCAGTTCCCCATTGAAGTCAATAGGAGTCTTTCCATTGACTTTAATGGAAGCTGAATCCACCTCTACACTCAGTATGTTCTTAGAGTCAGCTGATGGTCTTAGGTTTCCTCTTTGATGGCATAAGAAACTATTCACACATTGTTCTCCACAACAGTTCCTTGAAAATTCAAATAGTTTTAAAGAGAACTTTAGACAAACACCTCATTGTTGGGACTTATACATTGCTGTATTTCCCCAAATAAAACAGGGGCTTTGGAGTCCTGTTTCCCTTTCACCACAGTGGTGACTTATAAACAGAAGAGAGAAAAGAATTGCATCAGCAGAGATTTTGGCCCACTATTTTCTGGTGGGTCAAAGGGCTGGTTCTCAGTATTTCCTTTCTGATCCAAATGTCTCTCTCACCTACCTTTAAGATGTCTTGTTTATCTCTCCACCATGGTAGTGGACTCGCTTATATTTTAGCCAGTGCTCCAGTATTGTTCAGGAGAAAATGTTTTATTGTCATGAGTCTCTCTGTTCTCTGATGCAGTGAAATTTAAGGTGCCTAGTTCATTATTTTAAATTAATAAGTAACATGCTCCTCCATATTATTTCCAAAATCTCACCTTTTTTCTTAGGCCACAAGTCATTTGTCATCTTGACCACTGCATCCTCCTCCTCCTCCTCTCACTTGCCTAAGACCCATCTCCCTCTCATCAGGTTCATGCGTGTCACTGCTACTGAAGTCCAGTTCCTAGCCGGTCATTCTGACTGATCCACCCCTCAATTCTTAGAATTCCTCTGCTGGTTTCCTCCCACATCTCCATCGCAGCCAATGCCAGTTTCTCCTCCTTAACTTTAAGGCCCTTCACAACTTTGCCTTGCATTTTTATACCTAATCACATTGCCTCCATCTCCAGCCATAGCCCGTTCTATTGACAGTTTGTCTGTTTATCTCACCAGGTCTTTCACATGGCACATCCTCCAGAAATTACTCCATAAAGACAGTGTCTTGTCCTTTGTCATATTCCTCCTCAACCCTCACTTCCACTGAAATTTTCCATCCAACAACTGCTAGATGCATGTCCAGGTAGGTACTTCTACTATTATAATTTTTAACTTCTAGTCTACAAAACAGACACATCAAAACATGCACAGCGTCAACCCATGCAAATCCATTTCTTACAACCTTTTTGCTAGTCTTCCTTCTTCAGTTCCTTCTGATTGCTACCCATGGTTGGTGGCCCTTAGCTGGGCTTTATCTACAAGAGAAAGGTACAATAGTGTTTAAATCAATTTGGTTAAACCAGGACAAAGTCCTGTGTGAATAATTATTTTGGTTTAAAAGTGGTTTATTTAGTTTTAACTTCAACTAGTTCCTTAGGCCTGGCTTACATTGCTATGCTGGTTCGATGTGAGACAGGCTAGCTCAGTGGTTCCCAACCTTTTCTCTGCCGTGGCATACCTTGAAACCTTCAAATTTTTCGAGGCACACCACTATTAAAAAACTCATGAATATTCATATTAACTTAAATTACTCATGAATATTCATGAACTGTGGCACAGGGTTTTGGAAATGCTGCTATGTGGGATAGTAGGGGTAGCAGAGCAGGGATGGCAAAACACGGGCGGTCAGGAGTCATGTGGAGTGGCAGGAGTGAGTGTGGGCAGCATGGCAGGGCAGGGGTGGCAAAAGAGGACAAAGGCAGCCATGTGGGGAACAGCACAAGGGTGGCAAGAGAGGAGAGAGGAAGGGAGAACAGGAGTGGCTTTGTGGGGGGATGAGGGAACCTGGGGAGTGGGAAGGTAGGGCAGGGGAGCATGGCGCAGCACCCACCTCCTCCTCCACAGTGGCTCCCTGCCACCCAGGGCAAATCCTCACCCCACTGCTGCTCCCTCCCATCCCAGTGGCTCCCATCATCCCCCCAACCCCCTGCTGCCTGTGATGGACCCTTCAGCCCCCACCTACACCCCCCCACAGCCACCCCACCCCCAGCTACATCCCCCCAACCAAACAGCCACCCCACAACCCCAGCCACACACACTCTGCTACACATTCACTCCCACCAGCATCTGCTACACACACACACACACACACACACACACACCTGCCCCACACAACCTCCAGCAGCGCCTCCCCCCCCAGAACCCTTACCTGGGCTGTTTGCAGGCTGCTGACACAACAGTCATAAAGTGCCACACAACTCCTTGTTGTTTTTTTCACTGGACTAGACTAACACGGCTATCCCTTTTAAAATTGATGAAATGCTGACACAAGCTGCTCCACCCTGCAGGGGGAGATTCACACACTCCCAGCCTCTCCCAGCTCTCTGCTAGCTGGGCTTAAGGTGCAGCCAGGTTTAAAATGGAGCCACTGGAATGCTGCGCTCCTGCTATTTTTAGGGGTCCCCTGGAACTCCCATTCTGGTGCCTTCGTCTATTTTTAGGGGGCCAGAAGGTTGCCTGCCTAAAAATAGGGGACCCTGGAACTGTGTTCGGGTGTCTTCGCCCTTACTTTAACCCCTGCCTTTTCTCAGCCCTGCACAGTCCAGGTGGCCCTGGCACACTGGTTGGGAACCACTGGGCTAGCTACATAACTAGCATATCTCACATGGATGCACTTCTGTCAATGTATTGCAGTGTCTTCATGATGCTACATCAACCTGAGACACTCAACGGTGCCTTCCCCCTTTCGAGGAGGTGGACTAATTATCGAAAGGAGAGCACTCTCCCATGAACTGAGTGCATCTATATAGACCCAATCAATCAATGCTGCTGCATCAACGGCTGCCCCTGCTGCAGCATAGACATGTGTCAGGGTGGATCTACACAGCCTGTCTTTTTCCGCAGCAGTTGAATAGAGATACACGAGTTATTTAAAATAACTTGCATATCTGTGTTTCGGCTTCCCTACTTCTGAAATGTTCACTGTGTTGAATCGAAGGGAGGGGCCTTCCTTAGACTCAGCGCTACCTCAGTGGCTGGGGTTGTGTTCGGGGATCAACTTCCTGATCGACTAAGTGGGTCTTCACAGATTTAAGCAATTGGTCAGGAACTTTGAGCTGACGGTGGTGAATTTGTTGCTCTCAATAAAGGTTAGCCCTTAATGATTTATGTTAAACAAAACCAAGCCTGGTTTAAAAAAAAAAAAGAATAGTGCCTTCTCATCCTTTGGTACCAGTTTAACTTAATCAATTTTAAGAAAATCACACTGTTAGTTTAATTCAGGGGTCTCAAACACACAGCCCATGGGCCACATGCAGTCCCTAAAGCTATTTCCTGTGGCCTGCGATGACATGATCGTTACTGAGATTTGCAATATCGTTGTATGCAAAAGTTTCAGTGGTGCGGCCCTTGGGCTAAAGTACTAGTCCTCATGTGGCCCTTGTGGTGATTTGAGTTTGAGACCCCTGCTTTAATTGGTGCAACAATCTCATTGTAAGACCTTTAAGGCAGGAACCATAGATTCCTGTGTCTCTATGAAACAAGCACAGTGGGGCCACAATCTAGATTACAGTAACACAGATAAATGTAATACAGGTAAGAGTCTCAGCTTTTGTCAATTGGTATATTTACACTGGTTTCAATGAAGCAATACCAGATTTACAGGAGCTAAAGACATAGCCTGATATTAGTGGAAACTTTAGTAATACAAGCTTAAGCCATTACCTATCAACAGAACTGATTTCTATGGTACATGACTGGTTTTTCTCATTATTTCTATTACTGCGCTTACCACTGATGATCGTACACCATTCATCTTTTCCCTTTGTGTTGCCCTCCCACTCGTCTCTTAACCATCTTTCATGTAGTCCCATACACCTGAGAAACCTTCCTTAACTTTGTCCAGTGCCTCCACTCTTCAAATTCCCTCTTGAAGTGCAGATTTACCATAAAAAAAAAAAAAGTGACTATCCAAAAGTGTCACCTTAATCAGAGCTGTTCCTTTTGCTGTAAGTATATCTTGGCATTCAGGGGCATGTCTACCCACTCCACACACTAAAATAAGCTCCAAAGGGGTAGCTGTGTTAGTTTAGTTCTGCAAAACAAGCAAGGAGTCCTGTGGCACTTGAAGACTAACAAATTTATTTGTTGCATGGACTTTTGTGGGAGAAAATCCCACTTTGTCATTCTTGATTCTTTTTGCTATTGTTAGCAGAGGCAGAACTGATCCAGTTCTTAGCAAGCTTGATCCCCCTTTATCTTGCCCATCTGCAACTGAATTCATAAAAAGCTTCTGATAATAGAAATCTTATTGCTAAAGATGCATGAACCAGGAAGAACTCCAATGACAGCTGAGGCTAATCAGCACTTTACAGAAGCCCTTGAAGGACTAGCACAAATATTGTTTGTGGCATACACCATTAGTTTTGTCTGTGTTGGGTCAATAGGAGTGTGAAATCATTTCTCCTTTTTGCAAGGGCAACTTTCCCAGGGGAGGCAATTATCACTGCCATTTTAAAGGTGTTTTGTGGATGTGGTCCTAATCCAGAGCCACCTGTATCCCAAATAAATTTGTCTCAGGTTTCCCTGCAAGATGCTGATTGCCTTCAATTCAGTGCAGGTCAAGACTGCTTTGTAAACTTTTAGCAGTTGCTCAGTACATTGCAGGATTGCTCTATTAATTAATACTTCACTTCTGATTTACTCAGATTCCTCACAGGTGGTTAAATTTTGTCTGTGGTTACATATACAACTCCCATTAAAATTTGTGGAAGTTGTGCTCAGGAATCTGTAGGTGGAATTTGGCCCTGTAATTAAAGATGACAATTTTCTTTTCTGTTTGCAGGATTTCTGACTGCATCAGGATAAACTCTGACAGACATTTCATTCCAAATTCAAATTTCTTTTTTTTTCTTTTTACCTCAAATCCTGGAAGTTGTTTCATGGTACCAGAGATTCATAATGAGGAAAAAAAATCAGATGATATTCCAAGAAGAAAATAGGCTGCTATATATGTGCTGCTATTAGTTGTCTGCGAGGGGTGTAGCCAAGGATGGGCCCGGGTGGGTTGTGGCCCACCCACATAGAGGTGAGGCCCACCCACCACAGTGCCCAGTGGCTGCATGAACTTCACCACCAGAGCTGTGGGGCTGGCCAGCAGTGGCAAAGTTGGAATCGCTGCTGGAGCACTGAGGTGGGTGGGCATCATCTCACCATCTTTCTGCCTCCCTCATCCTCAAATAGGTCCACTTGCTGCCTAGCAACTGGAACATCTCAGGCAGCTTCCAGTCACATATCTGGAAGCTGCCCATGATTGGGCCCACTCAGCAGAAACACAGGCCCGGCCAGAAAATGGGGGCTGGCTACACTCCTGTTCTGTATCTAGCGCTACTGCAACTGCTGCTGGAATACTGTATCTCATTCTGGCATCCATAATTCAGGAAGGATGTTGATAAACTGGAAAGGGTTCAGAGAAGAGCCGTAAGAATGCCTTATAGGGATAGATTCAAAGAAGCTATTTATCTTAACAGAAGCCTTACCTACCTTATAACATGCTGTCAACGCATGTTATAGCAATGATCAAAAAGCCTTGTAATTGCAGCAGTTGTACCTAACTGCACACCATTCTTGTTACTGAAGGGCATCCACCAACAGTGACAGCGGTGTGCTGTGGGCAGCTTGCCCACTGTGCAGCCTACCACCATGTGCTCTTAGGAGTTGTGGGAAGATGGAGAAGATCGCAGTGCAGCATAGATGTGTACTCAACCTTTCCATGCATGTTTGGATGCAGTGTTTTCCATCCCATCAGTCTATGGATTTCTGACTGCATTTCATGGCATTTTTCAAAGACCTGGTTTCTTGAGTGCCCACCATCTCTATCTGAAAAGATGGATCCTGCGCTGTTCTCCTATGCTATTGTGAATGTGCTGAACACAACGTGAATGGTCATGCAGTATGTCAAGAGCTATGAATTAGAACTGGAATCCATGGATTCCTATTGGCACTCACTGAGCATCTGCACATGGTGCACTGCTACTTTCAGGCACGTGAAACAAGCACTCAGTGGTGGGATTGTGTCATTATGCAGTTTGGGATGACAAGCAGTGTCTATAGAATTTTTGTATGCACAAATCCACCCTCGTGTAACTCTGTGTGGAGCTTGCCTCTGATCTACAGCACAAAGACACCAGAATGGTTGTCCTGTTCATGGAGAAGTACGTGGTGAGAGCTGCATGGAAGCTGGCAACAAGACTGCTACTCGTCAGTCTCAAATTAGTTTGGAGTCAGAAAGTCCACAATCGGAGCTGTGTTATTGCACATTTGCAAGGCCATTAATCACATTCTGTTACAAACAACTGAGCATCTTGGAAATGTACATGAAATCGTAGCAATGGGATTCCCTAACTGTGATGGAGCAACAGATATCATGCGCATATGTATTTTGGCTCAGACCATCTTGTGGTGGAGTACATCAATAGAAAGGGTCCAGGGATACTTCTCTATGGTACTGCAAGTCCTTGTGGATCATTGTGGGTGTTTCACTAACATCAGTGCAGGTTGCCCAGGGAAGGTGCATGAAACATGCATCTTCAGGAACACTGGCCTGCACAGAAAACTGCAAGCAGGGACTTTCTTTCTGGACCAAAATATTTCAGTAGAGGATGTTGAAATACCCATAGTGATCCTGAAATACCTGTCCAACCTATCTTACCTTCCACGGTTCAGGAAGCCTTATAAGATCAACCTGGATAAAACAAGAAGCACTTCAACAACAGGTTGATCAGGTGCTGAATGATCATTCAGAATGGATTTGGCAGATTAAAACCTTGCTGGTGCTGCTTTTATGGCAGGTTAGACTTAAATAAGGAAAATATTCCCCTGCTTATAGCCATCTGCTGTGTGTTCCATAATATTTGTGAAGCCAAAAAATTTCCCCCTGTGTGGAGCAGAGAGGTAGATTGCTTTGCAGCTGACTGTGAACTAACTATCAGGGCTATTAGAGGGGCACAAGGAGGGACCATTAAAATCAGGGAGACCTTGATGAACTGTTTCAACAATCAGCACCAATAGGGTGTCTTTGAAAACATCACTGTGCCACACTAAAATGTCTATCTAATTTGTACTGTACAGTATATCAATATGAGGCACAACCACCATGTTCAAGAGACAAATAAAGATTGCTTCACAGAGTGTCTGTATTAAATAACCGTTATTCATAACGCACATGAGAAGTTGGACTGGGGGGAAGAAAGCGGTGAGAAGCAGTGTAAGCTATGAGCTGGGTGTAACTACAGCTGTCATTCTGGAAGCTGTCTGAAGAAGTCAACGGGGTACTCAAATGAGTTGGGAGTTTGGACGGAATCTGTAGGTAGCATTTGGGGAGGGCATGGATAGCAGTTTTGTATTTCCTGCACAGGGCATGAATTCAGTCTGCAGCTTATGAGTGATTTGAGCAGCTCTGTTTGCTCCTCCACGGCTTTTATCATGTGCTTGTGACCTATCATCACTCACTCCTGGTTATCCTCCATTTGCATAGCTTCAAACTGGTCCCATTGCTGGCTGCCTGACACTTTGGTCCCTGCACAAGTGATGGGTGCGGGAAAAGGTCCTATGATGGGGGAAGAAACAAAGCAACTCTGCCAAGGAATCTCCAGCAGAAGATTGGTGAGTATCTCCAGGAAAGTTTCCCATAGATCTCTGCGGAGGATTCTCATGAAATCTCAGTGTGCATTAATACACTACTCCACTGCACAGCCAACTCAAGAGGGGAATGGGAAGCACATGCAAACCCAGCTACTGTTGTACATTTCTATCCTTTCAACTGGTTGTATAATGCAACAAAGAAAAGGACAGCTGTAACACATGTAATCGAGCACCATTAGCTTAAAATATCACTTACCCAAGTTCCCCTCTCCTGCATGCTGAAGCTGTCGGGCTAGAACTGGCTTGAACTCTCCTGGGTCAAGAACAGGTCCTGGCTCACCATGTCAGTAAACAACCGAGTCCCCTGTTCTGCATAGTCCTTCAACTTGAACTCCTGGTCCACAACTTCTTCACTGAGATTGAGTCTTGTGTCCACAGCCCATGGAGTTATCCACAGGTGTCTTGGTGGTGGAGATGAGGTCGCATCTGAAGATGGCTTCAAGACTCTTATTGAAGTGTCAGGTCTTTGGCTGTGTACCAGATCAGAGGTTTGACTTCCCAGCCTTTTGGTACCCCTGCTGAAGTGCCTTGATTTTTGCATAGCACTACAGCATGTCCTCTTTACAGCCCCTCCATTAAATAAAAAATTTAATTGAATGTATCCAAGTTCCTTCAGATGAAACGGAGCTGGGTCTGCATAGCCTCCCCTCCCCAAATGTTGATCAGATCCACAAGCTCCAGTGTGCTCTGGCTGAGACAGCGTTTGGTGTGTGGACACGCAATGGTCAGCTGGGAAGATGAGATGTGAGTTTTCCATAGTGACCAAGCTGGAAGTGGAATTCCAAAAATTCCCAGGACTTTGAAGTGGAAGGGGCAGATGGCTGCAGGGCAGCAGAGCTTAAATTGATAGCTGGAGTGGTCAGAATGGACATTGTGGGACATTTCCTGGAGCCCGTTTACCACAATATAATGAAGCTCACTGTCTGCAATGATGTTTTGCCACTTCAAGTTGAATGCAAAGAACTCTACAACTCTGATTGGGATGGTTTTATTTTGTCACAAAATCCAGAGTTGGATTAGCAGAAGGTGGGGATTGCAGAGTGTACACCAGCAATGTTTTGGTGTGGACTGCGGCCAACAAAAGTCTCCAGTGTAGACCAGGCCAAACACAAGACTGAGGAGTTAAGAGGTGACTTAACTGCAATCTGTAAGTAACTAAATGGGGAACAAATATTTATTAATAGGCTCTTTAATCTAGCAGAGAAAGGTGTAATATGATCCAATGCCTGGAAGCTGAATCTAGACACATTCAGATCGGAAATAAGGTGTATATTTGTAACCATGGGAATAACTGACGAGACGGTCATCATGGTCCCTTCT
This sequence comes from Podocnemis expansa, assembly GCA_007922195.1. Classification (NCBI taxonomy): domain Eukaryota; kingdom Metazoa; phylum Chordata; order Testudines; family Podocnemididae; genus Podocnemis; species Podocnemis expansa. The sequence continues at coordinate 7,438,124 of ML682074.1, read as the reverse complement.
GGCCTTGGAATCTATGAATTAGCAATCAGAGTATGGTATATTTCATGACAACCCTAAAGAGTGATGGTAGCAGGTAAACTCTTGTCAACTATTTTCAGTTTCTGCTAAGTGACAGTACTTGTTGTTCTGCCTGATTTGCAGTTAATCCCTAAATACCTGCATCTGTGTAGGTAACCCCACCAAACAATCAGCTGCAAAACAAAACAAACAACCCCCCCATAAATAAATAAAAAAAAATCACAGATGAGCTGTACCCTACCTAGTAATACCTGCTAGTAAACACAAAACCTATATTGTTTTCTGAAAAAGAAGTAAGGAGTCCTGTGGCCCTTAAAGACTAACAGATTTATTTATCGCATGAGCTTTCATGGGAGAAAATCCCACTTCATCAGACACTTTGAAGATACATCATGTTGCAATTTGGGGGGATCAAGACATTCTCCCATGCTGTTATGCTGTCTCTGAATTTGCTAAATGGACAGAAGCTTTAAATGCTCACTGCTATCCAAACATTTTAGGAAATGTGATGACTACCTCCTTAAAAAGATAGATTATAGGTCTCCAAAATAAACATCTCCCTGAAAATATTTCCATTAGTTAAAGGCATTCTTTCTGTCCACCCATTAAGTGCTATTTTCATAGCCACATATAAAGTACAGCATCCCTGACTACCAATAAATTCCATAATATTAAATCCTTTCAGAATGCCCATCACACAGGTTTTCCCAGTCTACTTTCTGAGGTCCAAGATGCTTTCAACCTCATGATTGCCTTGTTTAGCTTGAATCAAAGCAGAGGCTGAATAATGTTTGACCCCTCAAAGGGGAATTGGAAATTGCATATTTCAAGCACACCTTTGAACAGCCTTTTTCTGGTATTATGGCATTAACAAAAGGCTCTGGGATACCTATGGTTATATCTACCTACCTTCTTGGGAAGAGAAACTGAAAAATGAAAAAAACCCAGCAAAAGCCTAGACATGATGGAAGGAGATTGTTGTGAAGAATATGTCCTGGATTTCTGTTTTTTTTTTTTTTTTTTTGTATGTGTTGCCAAGAAACCTAGGACCTCATTTATACAAGAACCTTTCCTGGATCCATTTCTTGTAATAATCCTAATTGCAGCTCAATTGGGTGTGGACAAAAAAAATTCTTTTCCACATTCAGTAAAATAAAAGGTTCCATCAGACTAAGCACATCTGCATGTGCTAAAAATGGAAATGTGACAGCAGTGAAAACCTATTAGACAAATATTTCTTTTTTGGAACGGGAAAAAAAAATGTAGAAGCATAAGGGCTTGCTCACATAAAATGGAGTAGATAAAAGACTGCATCAGAAGTTTTCCTTGCAAAAGACGTGCACAATATTGAAAGTATATTTTATGCTTCATTGTTGTACGGTAGATGTGGCATTACAAAAGTCTCTTTTAACTATTCTGTTTGAAAGAAAATGCACGTGGATCAGAGTAGAGTTGATGAGGAAATGTCAAAATAGCCCATGCATTGTCCAGTGTTGATTAAAGGATGGCGGCAGGGGGCTGGGTTGGGGCAAACTGAAATCTGCATTTCACTAAATATATCTGGCATATGGGTTAGTTGGTAGTCATCTCTGAACCTGTCAAACACTTTCCTTTAGAAACCTATACTGTTGCCCTCTCTTGGGGTGGGGTCGGGGAAAATCACCTTCATCAGCTGCATGTGATTAAACCATACTAGTGGTTTGGTTTTCTGGACTTTGAGGACAACTGTACTCAGAATTCCCTAAGATTCTCCAGTGCTCAGAAGCTTTAACTAGATTCAATTAGAGAAAACTAGGGTAAGAGGCACCTTATATGTAGCTTAAAAGGTTCTTGACTTTGTACTGCATCTTTAAATGGAGAGCAATCCTGCTCCATCCTGCAGAGGCTTCTATTTTGTGTCCAGAGTCAGCCTATTACAGATCTTATGGAAATCTTACTTTTGTTCTCTCTGTGGTGGTACTCTCTTAATACAAAATGCAACCCATTGTCACCACAATTAGAGCACTGCTCTTTGTGTATGGGAAAACATGACTAGAGTTAGATTTTTTTTTTTTAAATACAAATTATATTGATTGTAGGGAGGGGAGGAAACACATAGGGCCATGCAAGAAAACCAGGCTGCCAAGTTCCACACTGGATCCTTTCTCCAGGAGTTTGAGGGTTTTGGATGTTTTAAAAGAACAAAACAGAAAACCCCTAAATTGTCATCTCACAACTTGAAACCAAGCACAAATCCTCAGACTCCTCCAATCGCTTTCTCTTCACTCGAAGTCTGAGCCAAAACCCCACTGGCGTCCTCAAAGGACTTACTGTTATAATGGGTTTTCTCTCTTCCTGGCTTGCCATCCTACTCTCTTCAACTGCTTGATTATACAAAATATCACATCCTAAATCACTGAGAGCCAGAGCCTCAGCCGGAATATATCAGTATAGTTCAATGAAGCTGAGAATGTGGCCCAGCCTTTAAGCACAATAAGAGAAGAAGCTACCCTGCTATATGCATGTACTTAGAACAGCAGTGGTTTTTTGTAGATTGTTACATATTTTACTCTACAGTTCATTCAAAAAGTGTGGTTGCCTTAGAAACCTCCGCAGTACAGAATAATTCTGAGCTATTAGGGTCCTCACAGATGGACTCACTCATGTGAATGTAGTATTCCCATAAATCCCAAAAGATATATAGTGTAAAAGGGGGGCAGATACATTGATTTGGAATTGAGGGGTGGAGAAAGGTGACAAATTAGCCTTGAAAATTACAGCTACCTATGTTGTGTCAAGTATTAACTCAGCTGGTATTGTAAGGGTTAAATCTGTGGGAGGAGGAAAATTTTAATGACTGGAGACTTGGTGGCAGTGGTCTTAGGCCAAATTTTCCACTGATGTACATCAGCATTGCCATCATTGACTCATCAGTGCTGAGCTAGTGGACCTCAGAGGCGGATTGGGTTGTTAGTTTACATGCATCAGAAATATATTGAATATTCCTTGAATACACTACAGTAATGAAACATTAATTATGTAGCAGAACAAGGCAAATCTTAGCCTTTCATCCAGCTCTCCCCTCCCTCAAGGCCTACTTCTAGAGCAGTGGCTCTCGGCCTTTCGGACTACTGTACTCTTTTCAGAATTCTGGTTTGTCTTTTGTACCCCCAAGTTCCACTTCACTTAAAAATGACCAGCTTATACAATCAGACATAACATTTTTGCCATATAATTATAAAATAACTCAACTGGAATATAAATATTGTATTTACATTTCAGTGTATCGTATAAATAGCTACGTAACAAATCATCATCTGTATGAATTTCGGTTTGGACTGACCTCTCTAGTGCTTTTTATGTAGCCCATTCTAAAACTAGGCAAATATCTAGATGAGCTGATGTATCCTCAGGATGACCTCTGTGCACCCCAGTGGTACCAGAAGCCCTGGTTGAGAACCACTGGTCTAGAATAATATCTGCAGGCAATCCCCAATGGAGTGTGGCCATTTGAAGGCTAGTAGGGATGGCTAATATTTACTTTTTTATGTTAAAATGTAAACAGTCATTCAGAACCCTCAACTTGTTTCCCTTGTTGGCCTGTCTAAGTGCAAGCTTTTAATACTGGTCCCTTCAGATTTTTTACCTCCCTGCTCTTTGCTGCTTGTACACTTGGTTCTTCCACTTTCTAGGAAAATAAACCATACAGAATCCAACTCAGGGTGCAGCTGGCCTGCATTACTGTTCCAGGTGCTTCAGAGCAAAGAAGCCCCGTCACAGCCAGCTATGTGACAATCTGTCCTGGGTGACGGTTATGTTTTAACCTCTCGCTTATTTTCAGCATTGACTATTGTGAATCACAACATTCTTGTTACCCACAGCAACGTCTAAGCCATTTTGGTTGTGTGTTCCATAGGCTAACTGTAACTGGAGTCCAAAGGATTTCCTTTCACTGATTTTTAATTTGCCGTTATCTGAAATCAGACTGCCAGATCTTCAGGGCAGAGCCTTCTGGCTTGCTTATGCAGTGCTCACTGGACCGCATCACAAGTAATCAATAGCACAGATCATTAGCAACAATAATTTTGGCCATGCTTACACTACTTGAGTGTTTGCATTCTGCAAACACTTGACAGATGGTGTTTTACTCACATCCACCTTTGGAGATACTGAGTTTTAAGGAGGTGTGGGTGAGTGTTTGCAAAGGAAATAGTGCATTTAAAACGGGACATGACATTCCCTAATATAGCAGAGCAACAGTATCCGCAAAAATGCTTCACTTGCTCCCTGGCAAAGAGGGACCTGAATGAGCCAGACTAAGATTTCCCTGACTGCACTCTTTACAACTAGAGCCTTGCACAGCCGTGGGTGAGAGCACAGTAAGACCTGTAAGGTCTGGGTGCAGGATTTTAGTCAGTAGGTATGTCTACACTGTGATGAAAAATCTGTGCCATGGAGTCATAGAACTTGGTCAGCTTAGACTGGCAAGACTTGGGCTGCGGGTAGGGCTACCAGATACCAAAGCCTGGAAAGGAGGACGAGGAAGTATGAAAAGGAGGACACATGGAGCAAATGTAGTATTAATGTAATATTCGTCTGTTTTTGGGGGGGCTCTGGAACTCTTTCCCCTAAAAATAAGGTATTCTGTGGCATTCCAGCATACTTTAACCCCTATAAGTAAAAAGCCAGACAAAATCATGTATTTTAAAATGCCCATCAGACAGAGGATGTGAAGATAAAAAGGAGGACGTGTCCTCCTTTTGCCTGACGTCTGGTAACCCTAGCTGTGGGCCTAAAAACTGCAGCACAGATGTTCAGGCTTGAGGTGGAACATGGGGTCTAAAATACCTCCATTTGTCTCAGAGCCCAGAGTTGCTTCACTATCTACACCACAATTTACAGTCTCTCAGTCTGAGCTCCAGTCCACTGACCCAGGCCAGTTATGGCTGTGCCACTGGTCTTTAATCGCAGGAGTGATGTACCCCTTAAGAGTCCCTTAATTTGGTTAGGAGTGGTGCCTCAGGCAAGCTCTATGCAGCTCTATCCGCAAATGACTTTTTTCCGGAATATCAAAGTCTAAAAGAAAAAAAAAATCAACGTGGGCTTTTTTACGCATGTTTTAATGAAAGTTACCTGTTGTTTTAAATTAAGTCTGTCTGCTCCCTCGCCTGGAGAGCTTCCAAACCCAGGGCCAGATTGACGCAGCGGCTGTAGAGGCTCTAGCCCCAGGCTCCAGCTTGAAGGGGTGCCCCACGATTTCCCAAAAATCCAGTCCCTATCTGAGTGGTGGGCTCCTACTGCTCCCTTTCAGGCCTGGGGTTGGGGCAGGAGTGCAGCAGACTGCGACCTCTGGCTTGCCTCCCCTAGCTCCCTGCAGCAGTGCCTGCCGGTGTAGCCTCCCTCCAGCCCCTGACTGCAAATGAGCAGCACCAGCTCAGCGCCCCCTCCCTGCTGTCCATCCCCCCCACAACAGCACTAACTCTGGGCCCCCGACCTCCTCTGTAATGCCAGCTGGCTGTGGCCCCGGAGCCCTGCCTCGGCCCCCCAGCATATGGGGAGGGCACCCCACCCACAGGCACGATGCCACAGTAATGTGGCAGCCCAACAAGAGTGGGGAGTCCCCCAGTGGGCCTTGATCTGATCCTCTTCAAGCCCCTTGGCTTCTGCAAGCTGCCCACCTCCTGATTATAAGAGTGACACTCAGCCAGCCAGCCAGCCAGAGAAGTGATAAACCACCATGCTACCTAGGAACGTGGTGGATTTGTCATCATTAGAAGTCTTCATATCAAGACTGGATGTCCCTCTTAGAGATACGCTGCAGATCAGAAAGAAACCATGGACTTGATGCAGCAATTATTAGGTGAAGTTGATGGCCCATAACATGCAGGAGGTCAGACAAGACGACCATAGGGAACTAGGAAAGGACTGGTCTTTAAGAATCCTTGTGAATCATGACTGATATAAGAAAGACATCCAGCAATTTTGAGTTTCACATATGAGTAAGTTCAGCAAATTCAAGGCAATACAAAGAGAGAAAAACAAACAAGAAGACTGAATAATTTTTTAAAAAATAGCTTAGTTCATCTTTGCTACGGTAATCTTACAAACAGAATAAGCAGCTATACCACCCATTTTATTCCCAAAGTGGTATTTGTTTAGCAGTACAACCATGTAAAACACAAGATGTAGACCCTCTTATTTTACACTGCAACTATCATACCAAAAGACCCCCCAAACATTTTCCAAATTGTCTGTAGAAATTAATTCCTGTGCCATGAACTACAGACAGCTCTGTGAGTTGCACATATTTACATCCACTGTAGTCTGAATTTGGCTCAGAGAGAAAGGCGCTCCTGAAACCTGAAGAGAAAGGAGAAGGCTGAAATAGAGAGGCCTTAGATAGGAAAGATCTGGAACAGAGGCAGTGCTCCTAGAAAAGAGATGGCCTGGAAGGATACATAATGTCATGGGATCCCCTGGTGTATGTGGCCCTTTTGCTGCCAATTAGATTTGTTGCCTGTGGTGCAATTTGCTGCTGTGGGGGCATTTGGTTTCATGCAAGGAGATCAATGAATTTGTGTGTGTGGTTTTTTTTTTTTTTTTTTTTTAAACACAAAACAACCCGTAACTGAAAATCAAAGCACTGCAGAAAGTTGGTAAATAGTATATTCTCGCTTTGATTCATGCTTAACTCCCATGAATGTGTACACATCAAGAGGAGAATGTATCCTTTATGCAATACAAACCATGCTGCTCTGACCACTTACATTGCTGGCAAACGGGAACAGATTTAAGGGCAGATTTAGTCAAATATTTTGCCTTTGTTCTTTCACTCAACTATTACAGTGCATTTCCATGGGTGATGAAGGATCTGTTCCCCCCACCCACCCGCTTCTCAGCTCAATAGCCTCCCAAATCAGGTAATATATAACCACATTCATTGTGATGCTAAATACAGCTAAATAGAACTCTTTAACTGGATATCATGACTCCACCAGATGACCTTTCACTCCTGGGAAGTAGTTTTAAATTCAATCCACAGCAAAGGAAAACTCTTCCAAATCTTTGGCTGTGAAAGGTCACAAGTGAAATGTGTTTCGATGATATCTGCTTAGTGGTTTAGTTCTCAGTATATGTGAGCATGAAGCTGGTCTGAATTGCCTTTTGTCTTGCAGTCCGGGTTCCAAGAAGCCTGAGAAAGCAGTGTAGAAAAGATAGCCAAGTAGCTGGCAATTGCAAGGTGCTGTGACCAGAATTGGGAGAGGAGATAACATGTCCCATTGGGAAACGAGATCCCAACTACTACCGTATTGAAGAAAACAAAAGTTTCTCCCCAGACTTGACTGGGCATTTTGAGGGTTACATTATTAGGGTTTTAGACATTAAAATATAAAACAAACATTAATAATACAGCTTCCCGCAGACTCACAGGATTATCTCATATGCAAATCTGTTAATCGCAGCAGCTCTGCGGAGTCAACTTTAGAGGGCATATACTGTCTGCAGTACGATCCGTTCTTGGTATACTAGTACTTTCTCTCTTCTTCCCTTTGAACAGCAAACAGTTATTGTAAACCATCACCCTGACACACTGAAATAAAACATCATGCTAGGAATGAATCTTTTCCCTCCTGCTTGATCATTCCTCATTCAGCAGGCTATGTACTTGGTTATTCTTAATAGTCATCCTAGTGGTACTGAGGTACCTTGAAAAAAGTAACAGATTATAGGAGTAAGACCTGTTTCTCTCTCTCCATCCATAATTTATTACTATTATTTCTGTTACAGTACTGCCTCAGGTAGGGAATTAAGCTTTATAAATCCAGGTGATAAGAGAAAGCCCCTGATCCAAAACATTTAGAATCTATAAACAGGTAATATGGACAAAGGAAATATTAAATCCATTTTACAGATGGGAAATGAAGGCGTAGAGGGAAGAAGTGATTTCCATAAGTTTCCACAGAAAAGAGGTGACGATGTTGGGAATTAAACCAAGGTCTCCAAAGTCAGTGCCTTATCCATAAGACCATGATAGGATTTTATTTTTTTTAACGACATAATAGCGGGAAAGTTGAGGCATTACGATGGAGAAGCAATTTGTTTAGAAAGCAGCAATCTGTGGTCATTCTAATTTCTTCCAGGACAGCGTTGCATACTTTTGCACCAGCTGGGCAGAGGCCCTTTAGTTAAAATACTCAATATAAACTAGATAACGCTGAATCTGAGGTCCTGCCTTGATGCCTCTGCACCATATTACCTCAGTTGAGTTGGCTGAAAAGTCCTGTTAGTATATAGTTCACTGTGTATTTAAAGCCACATCAGCCAATGCAGTTGAGCTAACAGAATTGAAAAGAACATCCTTTTTGCCTATTGAGACATGCTCTTACTTTATGGCTAAATTAAACCATGATCAGAAAATATAATACTGTGACTAACTAAAATCTTCGTTGAGTCCTGACTATGCCAACACAGTGAGAATGCTCAGGCATAGGTCCACATCCATTTTTTTTTTTTTAATACTTTGAGCAGATCCAGTGTTTCTCCCTTCAAGACAACACAGTTCTTCCCTCCTTCCCTTGATTACCACATGAAACTACACCCAGGAGGGAAAATAACAGCATGTTGTTTGCTAATGTGCCTTATGAGGTACTACTTCTGGGTACATCTACATTGGAGCCTCAGTTGACTTAAGGAACGTTAAGTTGACCTACAGACCCCTGTGACCACACTGGGCTTTTATTAAGTTGACTTAAGTGCTTCCTTAAGTTAATTTAATGACACCACCTCTTAAGGTCCACTTAACACTTAAGTCGATCTTATTAAGTAGACTTAAGCCAATGTAGATGGGGAATAGCCTTTAAGTCAACTTAATTGGCCTCCAGGTTCCCTCCCAGAGTTCCTGGCCACTGGGAAGGGTTGACCTAGCACCTGCCAGTGTGGACACAGGCCGTCAACAGGAGTTTTCAGTGTGGATGCTCTAAGTTGACTTAAAGTCAACCTTGTTAAGTCGACTTAACAGAGTCTCCAGTGTAGACATACCCTCTGAGCTCTTGAATGATCAGTCAACCTCAACTGATCAAATTCTTTTGTCTATTTCAGTGGTTCCCAAAGTTTTTTGAATGAAAAACCCCACTAGTTAACACTAGGTAAATTATGCGTCCCTCCCACACTCAGCCATAAACACATATAACCCCGATAAACACATATAATGATAATAATACCACAAAATTACATAAATAATAATAAATTCTTCTCACCTGAGTAGGAAGATCAGCCTTTGCTGGTGAAGACACTGCTGCACATCACGTGGCACTACTTCTTCCTGTCCTCATGGAGGGTGATGGAAGCAGTGGGTGCTGTTGGACTTGCTGGTGTTGCTCCAGGCCGTCACCAGTGGAGGACTGCTCTTCTCTGGCAAGGGGTCTGGCCAGCTTGGGTTGTGGGAGGGTTGTGCCTCCACTCTGGTTGGTGTGGGGCTTGGAGGGAAGCCCTTCTGGCCAGTACCCAGCCGGCCTGGGAAGTGGGGAAAGGCTTCTCTTCCACTCTGCTTGGCATGGAGCCCGGGGCTGCTGCTCCTTTGTGGGGATGTTCCTCTGATCCAGCTGGTGTGACGCTTGAGGCTGTTGCACCTGGCCAGCACAGGGCCCGGGGTACTAAATGACCTCAATATTACTGAAGCATCATGGAGCCCCTATATGCTTCAGCACCCTGCCACAAGAGGGTCCTGCACCCCACGCTGGAATCATTGGTCTATTCCCTATTAGATGGGAATGGATTATGGATGCTGAATAAAATAAAGTACAGAGCAGATAATAAAGAGAACAATGCATTTACATCAGACAGATGCAGCTATAGGTATTAGGTACCCATTTCTATGCAGTTAAAAGATAATGGAATCTAATTCCAATGATAATATTCATCATGTACATAGGTGATTAGTAGGAACAGACCAAATAGTTCTCTTAAAATGCATCATTCAGCTAACTGAATCCAAACCTCCTTTGAGATTCCAGAGTCTTGTTGAGGACTGAGATGATGCAGGACTAAGGAGCAGGGAGGCGACTCCCAGAACAAGTTCTCTCTACAGACTTCAAATAATCATACATAGCACTTAGAGTTCAGAGCATTTTACAAACACTGTGACTGAATTTCAATGGGACTCTTGCGATTGGCTTCACTGGGAGCTGGATTGGATGCAGTATCTAATCTAAATTTGTGTTAATCTCAGGGGTGGATTCTGTCCAGCAGCTAAACTCCACCTGCCACAGGAAAAGAAGGATGGGGCCATGGCAAGGAGTTTATTATGAGGGACAGTTCAGATCCTGTTTGACCAGCTGGGGTTGCTCTGTGCTATGCCACTAGTGCAAGTACAAAGGATTGGTGAAGTAGAAAAGAACCACTCTATTCTTGGCATGCTCCTTCCCTGCCTTGGCACACTCCATATTTTTGAGTAGGGGTGTGGGTAGGTCAGGGGAGGGCACAGGCTAGATAGGGGTAGCATGGCTACTTTATACCAGCTCCTCACCCCTTAGGAGAGCTCTCACCTAGCCAAATCGCAGCCCTTTGGTTCTTCTAGAGACGTGTAAAGCAGATGGTCTTAAAAATGCATGAGGCATTAATGGGAAAGATAATTAATTAAGCATATATGTAATAGCTGCTGTTTGAAACATTACCTTGGTGCCTTTCCTGATCCCCCCCCGCCATAAAAATCCCCAAAGAATCAATCATTGCATATTAACAGAGAGCAACACTTCTGTTTAAAAACCCCAGCTGAGACTGAGTTATAAGAACGAAAAAATATGCAAGTGTACAATTTTTTTTAGAAACAGTAGGACATCTTATAAACCTGTCACACTGCATTTTTAAAAATGTCATTAAAATATGCTCCTCTGTCCTTCTGTGTCAAACTTTAGCCAGCAGCTAATTATTTTTTCCCCCAGTAAAATGATAAAATCAATAATGTCACAGTTTAGGATAGAAATTCCAACACATCTTTAAGTACTGGGCTGTAAGCAGGTGCCATTAAAATATTAAAATATATGTATCAGTTGAAACGTTTCCATTCTTAAAATGTCACCAAAAGTTGTTACATGATTGATTTCATTATTATTATTATTATTATTTCGCTATTGGTCAGACATACCTTTTCTGATCTGTTGCTTACATGGACCAAAAGAAAAGGTAACCTAATGAGAACTTATCTTTTGGATCTCAGAGAGTGGCTGTGCCTCAGTTTCCTCTTTAGTCTTGGGTAAAGTGATAAAGGGTCTTTTGAAAAGAAGTCCAAATAGAGAAATAAACCTGTAACCCTCCCTCAGGCCATAGATTTCCCTTCTGTTTATGCAGAGTTGACGAATACCAACTGTAGCTTTGTCGTTCATCTTTGTACTTTCTGGGCTAAACAGTTCTATCATCCTTCCCCCAGATCTTCTCTGGTCTTTCCCCTGGCAGTACTGGGGAACTTCCTCCTACCGTCCCTCTCAGATTCGAGCAGTGCTGGAACCAGAAAGGGCCAAACCCCCACTTTTTAATAAAATAATCCTAAATACAGAATTCATCTCCACCATAGGTATCCTCCCCCATCCCCGAATAACAGATTCTGCTGGGGAGGCATTACAGTTACACCCTTCATTCCCAGGGACTGCTGTTGGACCAGAAGAGAGGACATCAGGCTTATCTATAGGGAGAGGGCACTTTGACCTTGAATTACCCCCACCCCCCGAATGGTTTTGGAGCCCTTGCTCAGCTCCAGCCATCCAATGCCCAAAAAGGAAGCTGTAGCTCAATTCTTACCTCGAGTTATCAATGCTCCCATTACCCACAGCCTCTTCCTTATTTCCCTTCTCTAGGATCTTTGTCCTATCTGTTTCTAGGGCTCCCTCCAAACTTCCTCACAGCCCCTTGAACAACTTAGCCACAGCTGGGGTTCTTCCATCGCTGGGTTCCTTGAAAAGGAGCCAAATCTTGCCTCGCCTCTGGTCTCCAATCATTCAAAAGGGAGATTGTTCCTCATATTCCCAGCATGCCTTGCAGTGTCATACAATTCCCACGATTCCTTTGAGAACAACATTTCCCAACATAGGCCCATAGACTCTAAGGTCAGAAAAGAGTAATATGATCACCCCTTTGTTCTATGTTGAACTGGGATGCAGGCTATGATTGGTCACCAGCATTACCTTAACGTGCCAGTGTACAACCCAATAAAGACATCTTCATGGTCCGGTGATCGATCTGCCTTTTATGTATCAGTTTCTCAAACATGAAACAACACATGGACTTTTAACACTCCTGCATCTCTTTTAAAAGATTCAGTTGAAAAAGATCCCTAACTATGGATGAAGTATTCTAGAAATCCTGGTCTGCCTACAAATTTAGATGAGAAATAATTGAGTTTATGCTAACTTAAAAAAAATTAAAGGGAAACTTGCTTGATCTCTAAATGGCAGGGGTTTCCATCTTATTCAGTTACTTTAATTTTCCAATTTAAAAATATCTTAATACTACAGCTGATGGAGCAAGAGAATGGATGCCTTCTGCTCTTTGAATGAGTATCACCCTTACTATCAAGTGTTCTTTACCACCTTTGTAATAATCATCATCTTGAACATTAGTTATCAAAAGCATGAGCAGCTAAAGGACAAAGTTCACCATCCTGCAAGGCTTGGAGCACCCTCAACTTCAGCTGTCTTCAGTGAGAGCAGAAGATATTCAGCACTACATAGGATCAAGTTTTAAGACCAGCACCTGGTGACAGAGGCAAATTAATATACTCTGTGGATCAGGCACATAGGGGAACACATCTGCTGCTGACGTTTAACTCGTACGCATCCAGGTTAATGAAAATTCATTTGGTGGTAGTTTGGGAGATTCCCATTTCGACTTTCACGAAGATCAGGACAAGCTTGTAGCTTGGTGTTTTGGGAGATTGGAAATCCACATTTACTGTATAAAGAGCTCCTGCTTCCATATGAAAGTGTTCTGGCAGTTCATTCGAACATAAAGATGTCCCCTGTAAAACTGATATGTTCAGATAGGCCTTGGGTTTCCTGCCAAACAAGTGCCATTTGAAGAAGTTTTAGCTGCCCGGGGCTAGCTTCAACTTGCACATTCAACCTTTTCTGTTTAAATATTCTACTGTAAGTTTTGCATTCATAAATTGATGGTCTTCTTTGGCTTCCTTCTTTGCCCTCTGTGACTTTTGCCCCCATTCCTCAGATACCAAAAAAATGTCCCATTGTGTGCAAAAACGCCCAACAATTCCCATAAGTTAACTAGAAAAGACACATTCAGCCACTTTTTATTTAAATGATTTGACCCTCTTACTTCTCTAGGAAGGGCTCTTTAGACTTGGAAAGCCATAGTCTAGCACACACATACTTTCACTACTCACTTGAATTCTTTGCCCAGCAGCACTACAAAAATCTCCTGCTTTTGTGTTGTTACATTTTTGCTGAACTTTGCTATGAAGAAGTTGCATATTTTGGTCAGCATGAAATCTTGCTCATTTCCACTCTTGTGGCAAAAATACAGATACAGACTACAACAGTTTCCATTTTACATAGGTTTGGTTTCATTCATGATTAGCTCCACTGATTGCATCTGATGCATCTGCCTGCCTGTGAATCCACATACATGTTGTGATAGGGAGAGCACAACCAACATGCAAAAGCCAAGGCAGAAGTCCACAAGATGCTCTACACCCGTGTCTAGCCAGCCAGACTCTCAGCCAAGAGTCTGAGTCTATTATAATAAAGATAACTTCAGATTAAAAGCTCTTTACCTCTAGGAAAAAAGCACATTGGTTTAAAAAAACAAAACAAAACCAGCGCTAGAAACAAAACAAGTGCTAGAAGTACAAGCCACACAATTTAGCCCTAGGTTACACTTAGAGGGCTTTTCAGCAGCAGTCGACCAGCACATATGTAAGGCACATAAAATGCCTTGCATATCCACCAGCGACTTTCCAAGCCAGCAGGACACACCGCTGAAAGCTGACTGCAAATGTCTTGTGGTCGGCTTTCACCTGGATCTGTTAGGGGGCAGGAGTTTTGGCACCACCCTTCTGGAGCGCAGCAGCGAGTACATACACACTGCTAATCGTGCCCAGAACGTTGGGCTCATGGCGGCGATTTTGCTGCCATCGGTGAAGACATACCCTTCGTTCTGAATTTCAAACATCACAGCATTTACTGGTACTTAAACCACTATAAAAATAGGAATTATCTGCAAAATTTGAACCTGAATCCAAGCTTTAATTTTAAACAGACTCAAAATTTGGGGATTTTGGTCCAAATCCAGTTCCAGTTAAAATAATATTAAGGATCTGACTTCATTCAATTAAATGCAGACATTTTCAGCTGATCGCTAACCCACATTCACAGCTGTGACATGGTTTTTGCGTCACATAAATTATCTTTTTGGGGAGGGGCTGGGGAATAGGGACAGTGAAATGTAAAACAATGGTCTTGAATCAAAGCCAGTTTTAGTGGTTTGATTTCTTGTGGGATTCCCTCATGAAAAAAATAGAGGAGTTCTTCCCCATTTACATCAGCTGGTTATAAATTGCTAGAAGTTTTACACCAGGATGGCCTCTCTGGAATTTGTAGCTATGTATTTTTAATACTGTCAATAAACTACTTCCTCAAGACACAGAAGGGCAATAATGGAAGTTGTTAACAAAGTGTGAAAAGAAATGGGCTCGCAAAGGTTAATCACATGGCTGTCCACTAATGACCTCTCCAGCCCTGAGTTTAAACCCTCCACTACTTGTAAAGACCAATCACGTGAATAATTTCCTGTCTGAGGTAGCCTTTATGGCTAAGAATAAAAGCTGAGCTTATTGTGAAAAGAAAGCTCTCAGCAGGGGAGGAGGTTATTATTTTTAAGCTGATCTAAACACCTGGGTTTCCCAGAAGACCCTATTAAACTTCCTCCATTATGTCTAAATATTTCAATCATTCCTACCACAGTAGTGAATTAGCGTATTACTGCTTAAAAGCATATAAGCCCTGATGATGGGGACATCAGAAGCTGACACCAGTCACCCATGCTGACAAGGTGCACATGCAGACAGGCATCACTGTCATGCCTATCTCCTGTGAAGCAAACAAGGAATTTGGTGGCAGTCTTAAAGCCTAACAAATTTATTTATTGCATGAGCTTTCGTGGGAGAAAACCCTACTCCAACAGATGTGGGATTTTCTCCCACGAAAGCTCATGTGATAAATAAATTTGTTAGTCTTTAAGGGTATGTCTACACTTGCAAGTTAGTTCAAATTAAGGAGGCTTAATTCAAACCAACTTAATACCTGTCTACACTAGGCTTTCATTAGTTCGAATTAAGGAATTCCTTAATTCGAACTAATGAAAGCTTACTTCGAATTAGTAAAACCTACTGGTTAGTTCAAACTAAGGACACTGCAGACCAGGATTAACCCTTAGTTCATACTTAATAAATTCAAATTAAGGGCAGTTAGTTCAAATTAACAAAGTGGACTAATTCAACTTAACATTAAGTCGAATTAGTCCACTTTGTTAATTTGAACTAATAAGTTTGAACTAAACGCAAACTTATTAGTCCAAATTAACAAATTCAGTCTAATTTTTCCTAGTGTAGACATAGCCTGATAGTGCCACCAGACTCTTTGTTAGTTTTGCTGAACCAGACTAACACGGCCACCCCTTTTGGAACTTCTCTCCTTTGAGTACACCATCTAGGGCGGTTGCTAACAAAAGGTCCCAGCCGTATGTTTCCACTCATGTGAAAAGGTGAGAGAGAGGGGAACATTCACTCAAAACCTGGTAGAGGGTAAAGGGACAGGGATATTTTATTGCACTGGGCCACAAGAAGTGTATCCAAGGCATGGACTGGGATCTGGAAGGATGGGTGGCCACAGGGCACCCTTCACCCCCTACATGCCAGTAGATGGAAGGTTTCATCGTGCCTGTTCCCCATGGCCCTCTGTGTAATAAAGCCCCCTGTGATGGAGCGTGGAGAAAGTGTGTGGGGCACACTGGGATAGTAAATACTGCAAGCGAACACTGAGAAATGTGGCTTTGACATCCCAAAGTGGATGCTGTAAATATGCTGCACAGAAGATCTGTTCTCTGCCCACCTCCTACTTCTCACCCCTCTCACTACTCCCATGACTTTTCCATGCTCTCTTTTTCTGCTCAGTTACAGGTCATGAGAATAATGTGAACTGGGGCTGCATGCGACTGTATAGAGATGAGATATATGTCACATATTCACCTTCCCCCCGCTGCATGGCTCTGGCCATTTTTCTCCCTTACTATTTCTTTACATAGTAGCTCATTAAGCTTATAAATAAATTGTACTGAAAAGGAACCAGCACAAACCTTGCTTTCTAATTCCCTCAAGCTCACCAGAACTATTATTTTTGCAGAGCATTTCCCCAGTTTTGCTCCTCATTGCTTAGTGGAGATTGTCAGAGAGGCCAAATTAATTGAACCTTTGTTGTGCTTCACAGTATAGATTTAACCAGATTTGGTTTAGTACACATTGAGGGGCAGAGCCTCAGGTGGGAAAACCGAGGTTATTCCATTGACTTCGGCAGGTTTATGCTGATTTACGCCTGCTAAGGAACATGACGGAGATCTATTTTCTTCCTCTGCTACCGCTAATCTGTCATACCACGTCTAAAGCCAGGAAACCGTGCAAGATTTCCAGCATCAGTATAACCTGAAGTTTATGTAAAAAAGGCCCCAAGTTTTCAACATCAATCTCTCAAGGAATTGACATCATCATATGTTATCAACTGGTTCAAAATGTTCTCCATGGAGCCATTAGATATTGCACCGAGGGCAGCATTTCTGCAGCCCAGATTTGCCAAAACACGGATGCTGCCCTGGACTGTAAACAGCCACGTGTCTAGTGTGCATACATAGATACTCCACCTGTTCATTCAAGTCCATGCATTCAAATAACACCCACAGCTGCACACAGACCTGTGTTCCCTGCCATTTTGGAAGTCAAGCCTGCTGAGGAGGAAGGAATGGAGCGATTGCCCAGGGGCCCAGTGGCCTGACAATTTAAAAGGGTCCAGGCCTCTTCTGCCCATGGTCCTGCTGTTCCCTGCTAGCTGTGCCACTCCTTTCCCTACTCCCTCCTTGATTTCCCCCCTGTTGCTTGCTGAATGTCTCTCTCCTCTCCTCTCCCCCTTGCCCCATTCTGAGCCGCAGCTCATCATGTCCCTCCCAGCTCAGCCCCGCTGGTTGTCCTCTCCTGGGGGACGAGGGAGCGTGGAAGAGAGGAGGACTGAGCACAGGTGTGGCCTGAGAGTTGAGGTGGACTGTGGACAGGACCACAGAGGGAAGAGGCAGGATGGGACTGGTCTGCCCTGGGACCCAGCATTGCTATGGGTGGGCCCGGGCCCTGTGCAAGCAGAAAGAAAACAGAGTATTTATTGAATAGTATTGAATAGGCATGGTGGTGTGCATCTCAGCTTCTCAAAGCAATTTACAAATGTTAAGCCTCACAATTTGAGAGAGGGAATATTTTTTCTAATTCTTGCAGCTGATGGAAATGTGGTTTATGTGTTTAAAAACTGGACCTAAAAGAAACCCAATCTTAATGCTTCCACATCAGCAGTGAATGTTTCTTGTCAAATAAAAACTGTCTCCAAAGCCAGAAGGCTACCATTCAAAAATGTATTTCACAATTCAATACAAGTATGTCCTTGCCAGTCCAATTTTTTAAAGCAAAAATGAAGGTATTTGCATACCCTGCCATGATTTGGCAGTTAAGCTGTCAGAGAGCTTGTGTTTTCCCTCTAAAAACCTTCAGGTAGAGGGTGTAGCTTAAGGAACCTCTGTGTGTCTGCATGTCTGGAAAGAGACAGAGAAAAACTCTAGTTTACACTCTCATATCAGAACATACAGGGTGAAATCTTGACCCCACTGAAGTCAATGGAAAACTTCTCACTGGGCAATACGCAGCTATATAGGACTTCGTTCAATTTCACTATAGCTCTATCAAAGTATACCTAGTCTGCTGCATAGCTACATGTACGTGTAGCTGAAGTACAAACACACAGAGAAACCAGAAATGTTAAAAATATGGGGCAACTGTTCTATAACCTTGAAACACATTCCTGGCTCATGATATATTTTTAAAAAGTCTTAAAGGAATTCTGTCTTATTTTGAACAACTTGACAAATTACAGCTGAGTTTAATTTGCTTGAAAGAAAGAAAGAAAGAAAGCTGTTTCGAGGAAAATCCAGGTTGTGGCAAAACGTTAAGAACAAACTGTCCAGGTTCGTCTTTCACAACAATCCCATGCACTTACAACTCTCACTTTATTCTAAAGTGGTAATGCAAATACCTAATTAAAAAACCGGCTTGTTTTTGGAGTTACTAATTAACAATCCTCATGTTCTCCCGACTTTCTTTTTCCTGTGGAAATCTGCAAGGTTATTTAATTGAAGTCCCATTTTGTGGGTGCAGATGCACGAAGTGTCTGAATCATCAAACAGATTTAGTGTGTTTTGATTGTTGTGTGCGCCTCATTGCTATTCCCAGAATGTCGAGCTGAGCTTATGCTGATCGGCGGGACTTAGAAGCATGAAACAGTAAAAGAGTCCTTTCTTCTCTCCCCAGCCCCCTTCCCCCTCCTTGCCCCCCTGGACTTGCATTGAAACTGCCAATATCAGACCACACTCTGTCTGCTGCCTCTACCCAGCTTCTTTGGCCCCAAACTTCAGCTCTAGAGTTCCCTTTACAGACCTGAGAAGTCCCTTACTGCTTCAGTGGAACTTCTTTAAGGTTTTAGATGGGTAATTTGATTATTTTTGATTCCCCTTTTCTGTTTTCAGATTGAGAAGTTGAGTGAAAAGAGTGAGAGAGACTCAGAAAGAGACAGCGAGAGGGGCCTGTTTTCGTCTAGAGGTGAAAACAGCCTGGTAACCAGCAGGTGCAAAGCCCAAAAGCAGCTGCGCGCTGCTCTCAAACTGAAGCGTCTTGGTTCCCCATGCTCCAAACCAAGAGCACTTCATATAATCCTCTCATGCAATTCAGACTGTAATTGCAGAGATCCAGGCTGGTAGGGCTCATTTTATTATTATTTTTACTGATAACAAGATCTTCGGCAAACAGGGGACCAGTTGTGTTAATTAGCTTTATGTAGCTCTGCAGCTTCTGCAGAAGCTAGCCGTTGTATTTTTTTTTTTTGTCCTGCTTTTCTCTCCCTCCCCACCTCGCACCCCTCGAAGGCCACTTAGAAAGTAGCGCCATGTGGAACTTACATGCAAGCTCTCTAAGTCCCTTTATTGCCTGCTCCATTCACTTCTCAAGATGAAGTCTGGTGGTTGGGTTCTAGCAATGTAGATTAGTGTCTTGAGGGCCAGCTTGTTTTCTCAAGGCTCTGCTCGTTACATTGGCAATTAGGGGGCTAAGGGATCCATTCCTGGTATTTGACTAAATGGCATGGATTACTGTGTAATCATTTCTCACTGGGGGGAGGGATTTTTTTTTATTATTATTATTATATAACTTGGGACAACTTTTCAGCTGCTTTTATACAAGTAATTGCTCTTTCTTGTTATCTATGTATTTTTATCACATGATGAAATACATCAAAGCAATAGTTAAAAGTATTAAATACTTGTAAATATGCAATGCCGATCTCTTTTCTCGGACAGAATGTTGATCCAATAAATGCATTGTGCCTTTTATGCAATTTCCTTATTTGTTGTTGCTGTCCAATATGCCAACAAATAATTTCTAAAGTGAAAATGTTAAATATTTGGCTCTAACACTTTGCCCTTTTATGAATTAGTATTTGGCTGCTCAAAGGTGACATGTTAATATCTGGAAGCTGAAATTTTTCTGTTTAGACACAAATGGCCTGACCCAGCTCCCACTGAAACCAGTGCAAAATGTTCATGTGTTGACCTCAGCAGCAGAAGTTCAATACGAGTTTCCCCCATGGTGCCCCAGCAACATACCTCAACTGTGCACTGAAGAGACCAGACCTTTAGAAAGAGCTCTGTTGTTGTGTGCTTGTGTCCATTCAGGAAAACTAGTTAAAAAAAAAAATACTGGAAGAGCATTCCATGAAAAATGTCAAAGTCATTTTCAGTTTTCAGGATCTGAAATGACTTTTTTTTAATGAAATTTCAATGTTTTTTTTAACTTTAAATTGAATTTTTTTCATTTACTGAAAGCCTGTCCATAAGATACATATCAAACTTTTCAATTAAAAAAACCCGAACATTTTCCGTTTTGAGACTATTTCTCTAAAACCTTTGGTTTAGGGGAAAAAAAGCGTTTTGTTTTGTTTTTTTTTTGCCAAAAGATTTCTCATATATTCATTGTTATTATACCAAATGAACCATTCAGTGCTGCTTACCTCTAGCAAAAAGTGTTGTTTAGTCCCAGTTGTGGTGGCTTTTGTGATGTCAGCTACTTTCAGATGAAAACTGGTTTGAAAATAAAACCACTAACACATTTCTCATTGACAGCTGGATAACCTTTAGATTGTAAGCTCCTTGAGGCCTGAACAGTCCTTCTGTTCTCTGATTGGGCAGCTAGTGCTGTGTCTGTGTTCAGGGCTCCTACACGTTATCACAGTACAATTACTAAAAACAGGTTATAATGCACATCAAATCTTTATGCACCAGAGTAATTTCAAAGCGACAACTTAGAGAAGAAAAACTTTGTTATACCAGAGGGGTAGCTGTGTTAGTCTGTGTATAGCAAAAGCAACGAGAGTCCTGTGGCACCTTATGGACTAACAGATTTCTTTGAGCATAAACTTTCGTGGGCTTCAACCCATTTGTTGCATCTGACGAAGTGGGTTGAAGCCCACAAAAGCCTATGCTCGAAGAAATCTGTTAGTCCATAAGGTGCTACAGGACTCTCACTGCTTTTGTTATACCAGAGTTGTACAAAAGTGACATTTCACAGGAGAGTTTGTCTGGTTTTATCCTGGGCAGTTTCAGAAATCTATTGTTTCATAAAATAGTCATTTTCACGGAAAACAATCCAAAATATTTTCAAACTTTGCAAGATTTTCTATGAACATTGATTTGTACCCCCAAATAAATAGGCACATGTATAGGGCTGGTTTTGAATGCACTTGGAGTAAAACTAGCATCACTTCCAATTGAAAAAGCCACACCATTATTTAGGGTGTTTGTGAAACTGAAAAATTTGGGGAAATTTAAAATGAAATGTGATTATTGAGGTTTTTTATTTTGTCATGTGCCTCTTTTTTCAGGTCTACATATAAAAAGTTTTACAGAAAGATAGGGCTAGAAGGAAGCTGGAAAAGCGACCTAGAGCGGTGATGTGGAACCGAATACTTCTAGACTACACTTGAAGTGTTTGTCTAACTTGCTCTTAAAAACCTCCACAGATGGGGATTTCACAGCCTCTCTTGGACAGCTATTTCCGTACATCTTTTACAGTTAGAAAGTTTTCCTAATATCAAAGCAATATCGCCTTTATTTCAAATTAAACCCACTATATCTCATCCTATTTCAGTGGACATGGAGAACAATTAATTGCTATCCTTTTTATAACAGCCCTCAAAGTATTTGAACTTTTATCAGGTCCTCTGTCAGTCTTCTTTTCTCAAGAATAAATATGCCCAGTTTATTTAATCTTTTCTCACTGGTCAGGTTTTCTAAACTTTTCATCTTTTCTTTTCTTTTTCCTCTCTGGATTCTCCAATTTATTGTTATCCTTCCTGAAGTGTGGTGCCCAGGCGAAAGCATTCCAGCTGAGGCCTCCTCAGTGCCACATACAATGGGACAATTTTCTCCCATGTCTTACATGTGGCACTCCTGTTAATACATACCAGAATCACACTCACCTTTTTTGCAACCTCCTCACACAGCTGCCTCATTGTCAACTTTTAAGCAGATCCTTCAGCAATACAACTACCTAATCAAAGAGGTAAAGTAGTGGAGAAGATCTGTTCCATAATAATAGCCTATTTTATAGTTGTGCATTTGCTATTTTTTGTTTTATATCTGTAGTATTTTGAACTTATCTTTATTTCTATCTTGTTGATTTTAGACCAATTCTCAATTTTGTCAAGGTTGTTTTGAATTCTAATCATGTCATTCAAAGTGATAGCAACCCCTGCTACCTTGGTGTCCTCTGTAATATTATAACTACTCTCTCCACTCCATTATCCGAGTCATTAAGGAAAATATAGAATAGTTATCAGACCCAGGACAGACTCTGGTGGGATTCCCTTAAATATATCCCCCCAGTTTGACAGTGAATCACTAATAACTATTTTTTGAGTATAGTATTTCAATGAGTTTTACTTACTTTTTAGAGTAATCTTATTTAGACCACACTTACCTTGTGTGCTTATGAAAATGTTCCACGGCACTATGTCGAAAGGCTTCCTAAAATCAAGATATACCATGTTCACAGCTTCCTCCATAGCCCATAGGCCAGTAACCCTATCAATGAAATACATTACGTTGATTTGACATGATGTCTTCCTGACAAATTAAAGCTTTCTATAACATACAAACCTATTGTCCTCTGGGTACTTACAAACTGATTGTTCAGTAATTTGTTCCACTATCTTTTTAGGCCTGACTGGTCTATAATCCCCTGGGTCCTTTTTGTTCCCCTTTTTAAAGACAGATATTATGCTATCCTTCTTCTCCGGCACTTCACCCATCCTCTGTGAGTTTTCAAAGATAATTGCAAATGGATCCATGACTACTTAGATTAGTTCCTTAAGTACACAAAGGTGAATTTCAATGGTTATATCTACCCTTCAGAAAGTTAGTTTGAATTTGTTAGTTCGAGGTTAGTACGAACTAACCTCAAAAGTATGAGTCTGAATTAACAATGTGGACTAGTTTGAACTAGCATTAGCTCTAATTTGTCCAGTTCGTTAATTCAAACTAACTTGTTAAGTTCAACCTAAGCGTTAGTCCTAGTCTCCACCGTACTTAGTTCGAACCAATGCACAAACTAAACACTTAGTTCAAACTAAGCGGCAGTGATTACTAGTTAGAACTAAGCGTTCATTAGTTCGAACTAAGGAATTCCTTATTTTGAACTAACGAAAGCCTGATGTAGACAGGTAAAAAGTTAGTTTGAATTAAGCCTCCTTAATTTAAACTAACTTGCCAGTGTAGACATAGTCAATGGGCTCTACTGACACCTCAGCCTCTTGATATTATCCACTTTTCGCTTTCCTTCCCTGCTAAGCAGATGTACTATGCTTTCCTTCATCTTTCTCATACATCTAATGTATATATTACCTTAGCCATTTATTCATTTCCACCTTTTGTTGAATTCCTTTTTGATTTTCAGGCCATTAAAGAACTCCTAATACAGGTATATTGCCTCTTAATAATCTTCCTATCTTTCCTTTGCATCAGAATAATTTTGCTACTGCACCTTTAATATTGTCTTGAGAAACTGCCAGCTCTCCTGAACTCTTTTGTTCCCTGGCAGAATTTTATCCTATGGGAGGGACCTTACCTACCAGTTGTCTGCATTTGTTGAAATTCGTTGTTTTTCTTTTTTAAGTCTATTATCATTATTCTGCTGCTCTTACCTCCTTCTTTTCCTTATAATCATGACATGATCACCTTCACCTCAGCTGCCTCAACCTCCATATTTGCAATCAATTTCTTCCTATTAGTCAGACTCAGGTCCAAAATGACTGTTTACCTAAGTATACATCTACACAGCCTTCTGCAGCAAGCCTGCCAGCCTAGGTTGACAGATTTGAGGTAGCAGGGTTTGCTTTAGCACTCTAAAATAACAGTGCAGACAGTTCTTTGAAGTTGCAACTTGGACTAGGGATTGAGCTCTGAAGTCAGCCTCCATCCTTCAGGCTTCAGAGCATGAGCTCCAGACCAGATCTCAATTTAAAGCACTGTCTACACAGTTGAGGACTGTCTGGCTCGGTGCAAAGTAAATATGTGATACTGATAGTCAGGAGTCAGGCAATGGGCATGTCTCACCAGGTTTTCAAAGCATGTGTAATTCAAGGTTGAGATGCCTCATCATGATTTTGCATGGCTCCTGCGTGGCTTTCAAACTGTATAGGGGAAGATGGCTACTACAGACTAGTCAGGTAGGAGAAAAATGTAGAGTACGTCTCCCACAGAAGCGCATGGGCTCATGTGCACAGCTATCCATGCCCATTCTAACGTACTGTATGTGAACAGAGATTTCCTTGAAAAATCAGGTATTTCACTGACATGTACAAGTGCAATAACAAGACACACTGATCTTGGCTCATGCAAGTCTGAAGATTAAATACAGGTTCATGGAGCAAATTATCAAGCCACATATGCATGACTATTTATTATTACAGAACAGATTTTCTCCACTACTTGCCTCTTGAAGCAGCATTTCCACCTGTATGAAATGGATATAAAATACCGTCTTTCTAATTTATTAGGCTCCTATACCTGTTTGCACAGGTCGAAACAATGACTCAAACAAGGAGCAAAGAAGTCAATAATCAAATTCTATCTTTTTATCATCTATAGATACCCCAGCTCAAATTCATCCCAAGCTTCCTCCTCTTTTTCCTTTTCAATGGGAAAGTGAAAAAAGGAAAATAAGGGGAAATAAGAGAAAGAAAGGGAGAAAAAACCAACCAACCAAACCACCTCTCTGAAAATAAAAACCATTTCATTTTAGGTCTTAAAATGTTTCCTTCTTTCCTATTTTGATTATTTTTATTCAAAATATCAGCAAAGTAAAAAAGAACAAATTTTTCTAAAAAAACATTTTCAAAACTTTTTGCAAAACATGTGATTTTTAATCAGCTCTGATCTGTGATATAACTCACAACTGTCAGTTTTATTCCAGGAGTGAATTTGGTCCATAATGCTCCAAAGGGTTTCTGTACTATACGTTTACAAACCTGCATATTTCTGACCAAATGGGATCTACCAGGCTTAAGAAATTAGTAACTTTAATATTCAACTTAATTTAAAGCTAAAATATCACAGGTAAACAGTTATGAAAGCAAGAAAACGCAATCCTTTGCCCATCCAATTATGCTGAGTTAGAACAGTTAGATGTTAAGTGGTGTGGGTGGTCTTACACACAGTACCACAAGAGCTAGAGTACTGGGGCACAAAAAGATTCATTAAATTGTCAGCTGTATTTCAAAATTTCCTTACTCGTGTCAATTGAAACCAGTCCATATTTTTTATTTTATATATATATATATATATATATCTCTGAGAGATGTACCTGAACCAAAAACTTGGATGATTATTTTGCTATAATTATTCTATTTGCTGTTTTAATGATGCTGAAGTATGACATAACATTTATTTAAGTGCCAGACATTGGGTGTTTTTTTTTTCTGATTATTCAAATCTAAAGAAATAAAACCAACTTCCTCGCATGCACTTAACAATAGTTGTAGAACTAGCTATCAACACAATCAACATGCTATTAAAGAATTTATATTTTTATCTCAACATTTTAGTTCTTACCAGATGTTTAGGAGTTAAGATGAGCTGGAATACTGATACTGGCTAACTGCACCACAGCAAATTAAACCACAGAAATGAGATGTTTCTACTTATTTGTTATTACGTTAATTGTTGTAATAATTTGTTATTATGCTCGTTCATTGCTTATATGTTGTTACATCAAATAAGCTAGAGATGCAAAAAGCAGTACTTAATTACAAGGGTGCAGTACCTCAGATTTCAACAAGTGGGAATGACTTACGGTGGAATTTTTTTAAATCATAGAAGGCATCTACATTAAACCTAAACTAATTCTAGCCACTGCTGACAGTTTTGGCATGAGAAATAATTCACAGTATATGGGCTTTTGGAGCAGGTCTGGCTCAAGAGGCTCTGGCACCCCAAGCCGCTTTTGCTTTTGCACACTGCCTGGGGTGGAGGGGACCCAGCCTTCACTCTGGGCTGGTTCGTCCCACCCCCAGAGCAGGGACCAGCTGGCCCGGGGTGGAGCAGGCCAGCCCATGGGGCGGTCTCCGCTCTCCCACCCCTCCCTTGGGCCGGTTGTTCTGTCCTGGGGGCCGGGAGGACCAGCCCAGAGGTGGGGTGCGAGAGCGGAGTCCTCCCTATGGGCTGGCCTGCTCTGCTCCTGGCGGTGGGGTGCCTGGCTCGGGGAGGGGCGGCATTGTGGGGTCCGGCTTCTGGGCCGGCCTGCCCCATGCCCACCACAGCACCGCTGAGCTGGGACACCCCAAACCTGGGTCTCATTGGCTCATGATGAGAACCGGCCCTGCTTTGAAGTCAGCCATTACTTTTGGGCATGCAAACAACTAGCGGTTTCTCCTAGGTGCACACATGCAGATGGTGGTTCACATTTAGAGGCTGCTTTTGAAACGGAGGCCCGTTAGGTAACTGAAAATATTTAAAAAGGGACCAAGACCCCCCCAGATATTGTCGGTTAAGTGGAAGCTTTGCAGACTTTTTTACCTAAGAATAATTGTTTATAGTCCTGTGGACAACATCCTGTGCAGACTGACTTTAGTAGGATTGTGTTATATGATCATTATTATTATTATTTGCATAATAGTAGAACCTAGAGGCTCCAGCAAAGATTGAGGCCTCCTTGTACTAGATGCTGTACAAACACACACATAATAAGAGAGTCATCTCTGCTCCAAAAAGACTTAAATAGACAAAGAACGGTGAAACAAAGAGAAGTAAATTGATTTGCTCCAGGTTACACAGCCAGATCATGACACAGCCAGGAACACAGTCAAGGTCTTATGATCCTGGCCCAATTCCCTATTTCTCAGACCACACTGCCTTTGCTAGGGTATAAATCCATACAGGATTTGGTCTGATGAATTACATAAAACCAGACTCAGAAAATTCTATTTGCCCATTTGCCTGGGGCAAGTAAATAAAAAAATTCTATTATCTTCAATCATCATGGTAAAGGGCAGGTGAGTAGACTCTGTGCCTCAGATGCTGGCAATGCTTCATGACAATTTTGCACGGCTGAATCATGCATGTGATATTTGGAGAGTTAAAGTCTATGTATTCAAGTGCTCAGCACACATAATTGGGGTCAGATTTTCAAGTGTTCAGCAGTCAACATCACTTCTTGTGACACTCATAGCCAGATTTTCAGAAGACATTAGCATCCAGTGTGCTGAGATCTTTGGAAACTGGGACCGCTTAGTTTGGTACTTAAATGAGAGCTGTATTCTTCTGAAAAACTGTTCCTATGTGAACCCTGCAGCATGGTTTTTCAAACTAGTAGGGGTGGTCTGACGCCTTAATTCTGAGATCAAAATGTCATATCCCGTATAGTCTGGTACGTGTTCAGATCTGAGATTCTGGTTCACTCCCTTAAAAAGACAAACTCTATAGCAAAATATAGATTTTGCTGCACTTCTCTCAGTAAGTTCTATAAAAGAAATTTCTAAGTGGGGATGGCATCAAGTATCTTGTAATGGGGACAAGAGTTTATAAGTAGCAACAACTTTTAAGCTAAGTTAAGCAGCAAAAAGCATGCTTTCTACTTTTTAGGTTTTCATAAGAATCTTCTATTTACATTCATCTGATTCTTGCAAAATGGGACCCCTTTCCCCTCCCTGCAAAAATTTCCAGATGCCAACCTTTCTGTTCACCCCCATCCCAAATCTAATGGGACGTTGTCTTGGAAGCTCTTTTACATTAATAATGAGCTTGTTCATCAGAGTTCATTGCAGCTCTATTTTTTCCCCCTCTCTATTTAATTTTAGGAGCAGGCCAGCCCCAATATTTGAAACTTCTCCTGCCTCTCTCTTCTATTCATTCTCGCTTTCTTCCTTCCTTCCTCCCCCCCTTCTCCTACTCTGTCCCCTTCAGAAGCCCCCAGGATGACACAGCTCATTGATGCATCTCCTTCATTAGCATTTCAGCAGCTTGGCGGGCTCAGTAGTTTCAGAGACAATCCGTCATGAGAAAACCGAAGAATGTGCCCCATTTGCATGATTCTGTGCCAGAATGCAACTTTTTCTCAGCTGTTCATTGTGTAATTTCCCCTCCAGTCTTCAACTTTCCCATGAAGTCCCAGAAATCGTATTATTCGATTTCCAGCCCAGTTGAAATGCTCCAAAGATTAGTTTTATGAACATTGTTACCTAACTTCACAGCTATACATAAATAGAGAACCCAAGTCCATAAGAAACACGGTTCTGCTTTTTGTTGCTATGAAAGGGAATGTGCGTTAACTGAATGAAGTCACTTTTAAACTACAAGGGGGAATTTTTGTTCAATGATCAGAACAATCCTGTAACATAGTGAATCCTTAGGCATATTTTGAACTTCCATTTGTCCTTGCTTAACTATTTTATTCCTGTTACAATTACATGTTTGTAATCCATTTTGAGTGTCTTTCTGAAATGAATGGATATGCAAACAACTTGATTGAAATGCTCAGTGCATATGTCTAAAAGTTACTGGCTCTCACACACAAGCAGAACAAATCAAGCTTTTGGTTAGTTTGTTTTAGAAATCAAAATGCTGATTATAGAAAGTCAGACAGATAAAACCTGCTTCTAATCACATTCCTGAAGGTATCTGTGTCCATAGAAATAAAGAGCTTGTTATATTAAAAGTAAACAAAAAACTTCAAATTGTTGTAAAGCAACCAAACTACTCAATTAAAATGTATTCCAGTAGAAGAATTAGGCACCTGTTCTCCAGAGTTATAAAACAGGATGTCAGAGGACCACAGTGCATTTTTCACAAGCGAAGAGCTATTAACAATCTAGTTGCTCATTACATTCTTTATTTGGTTCTATATACACCAGTAATTATATTTTCCATTTTTCTTTTTTTAGCCAGTATCAGCAGAACAAACAACATTGTTTTAATTCTTGGGCATCTGAAAGATTCCAGTGAAGTTTTCTTTTATATTTTCTCATTTTTTCCTAACAAGTCTGATTCTATATTAGGCTATTAAAATATATTCTTCACCACTTGGTGGGCTGTGGGAGGGACACACTGACCAATTTAATCAAGTGTATTAAACAAAATTTTATATATAAGAGACATCATTAAAACCGGGTGTTTGGAAGAAAATCTAAACAAGAGAGAAATTGTTTGTCAGATAATTCCATGCACAAACAGATAAATTAGATCCCTTAAGTTGCAGAAGTTTGGTTGCTGGTGGGAAGCTCACACGGTGATTAGAATTAGGTTGCGGAAGATTTCATTAATTATAGGTGACTGGTTTCCCCTCCGAGGACAGCTCAGGTCCCCTTGTTCCCCCTCCCTGGCTCATCTTAAACTGTTGTCTAACCTTTCCCTTAATCCATCTCATCTTGAGCTGATGGGAACTGCTTTCATTCCACCTCTTGTGGAGGTAATGAAACAATCTTCTTATTCACTTGGTTCCTCTGAGCCGGTGACACACAACAAAAAAACCCAAGAGCCCTGATTAATGGCCGCTAATTAGCAATGTTAATGACCAGGTGTCCAAGAGCATGGCCAGCTCCTCTCAGCATGGAGTGATCTCTCAATGAGGGCCCTGCAAATCCACCCCCAGTGACCCTTCCCCTCAGCTGCCAGTAATGAAGCTGAGCTCTCTCATTACACCCAAGAGAGGCTCAGGGGGAGGCCAAGGCCTTGAGAGCCAAACCTTTTCCTTTGGGTCTAGTGGGTCTCCATTAATTAAGGTCAGCATTTTTGGCTCGCTCCGCCTCTTTAAAAAAAACAAAAAAACAAACCTCAAATGGTAAAAGATTTGAGAAAAAGGAAGCTTAACTCTAACTCCTTTGCCAGTCTGAGCTTTCCTAGTGATGAAGATGCCTTCCCAACTACCCACGTTGCTAGTTAAAACTTTGCCCCACCTCTGGGTTTCAGTCTTGTGCAAACAGAAATATGAAATGAATAGGAGTAAAAAAAAAAAAAAAATGCATCACCAGCCACAGTCTCTTCATTTCAGAGCCTGTGCAGGTGTTGGAAGGCAGAAAGTGACGCACAAGTGGAATATTATTTTAGAATGAGATGTTCTATCCTTGAGTCAGCAATGATGATAACTTAAGATGCATTAACACACATTTCCATATGGGTTGGGATAGGTGAGACATTGTTTGTTAATTCATTGATCCCCCCCCCCAGATGTTTCCTTCGACATATACGCAACATTAATAACTCATACATTTTATTCTGGGGCAGTTCACAGCTCTCTTGATTTAACAACATGCATCACAGAAGTTTAGCTAACACTGAAGCTGATCTTTGCCTCTTCATAGAGGTTTGATAAAACAGAAATTGGAATTTACCTTCCCTCCAGTGTGGCCTCAGTTTGAACTACAGTAAAATTAACCAGGCTGCCAGCTGCTATCTCCAGTCTGAGCCTGTGATCATTGTAATATGAACCTATCTTTCAATGCAGATTGTGTGTGTGTACAATAGTTCATAAGCTTTAGAAATCTATCTTGGTTTTCAAATTAGTATCTTTTTTCTCCCAATGTGTAGGTAAAAATCAAAATGTTTAAAGAAAAGAATTTTTCTTCATTAATTTTCTCAGTAGCGACTAGTGTTGTAATCTTTAGCAGCTATGTAAAAGGAACAAATAGTGTCGTGGAAATACCTATGGTGTCAAACCGTAACGCAGGTGTTCTAAGGTGAGCTCAGGGAGGACAGAAACCTCCCGTGCAGCAGAAGGGCAAAAGCTCAATTTATCTGTATTAAAATATGTTTCTGTACAACTCGTATAGTTTGTCAGTATAAATTGTTATTTTTCTTGGAAATAAATCTCCTCAGAATCTACAGGTTTCAGATGTGCACTGCAAACTAAATGCACGTATCAGAAAGAAGATTCTTTTCAGGACTCAGTAGCTAAAAGGGTGGTGGGGAATGAGACATGGAGCCTCTTATGTATAGGTCACCAGATCAAATACATCTTGAGCTGGTGCTTTCAGAAAGTTATTGCCATCATAAACTACCACTATTCAGCGGCTGATCTGGCATGCTGAGGTGTCCACTAGTTCATTGTCTGGACACGACAGGTGTTTACATAAGGTGTCTCCAGTACATCTAAATGAACCTAGGTATACCATGCTCCAATGGTTATTTCTCCATAAATACTTAAATGAGACATTCCCAAATGTCTTCAACTGCAAGAGCTGCATCTTGATATACACCTGATGGACACCTTGATAGACACCTGCCCTGTGGATCATTATCCCTTGGATACCCTTGTTTGTACTGGCCATAATGTTTCTGAGGGATCTAAATAAATGTTTAAATGGGAGGTTAGTATTAGAACAGTATTTAATGTCATTTTAAAAATAATATAACTGCAAGTGAAACAAAGGAGAAGCCGGAACCCTATGATCAATTCTCCCTAGAGCACTGGTAATCCATTAGTCACAGTTTGGGAGCTAGTGATCTAAGAGACGCCACCATCCCATCTGACTTTGTAATGAAAAGTTTCATCAGCGAGATTGAGAATTGAACAGAGCTCTGTCCAGGCCAAGACTGGAACATCTAAGGATGGCACTATGGGAAACCTGTCTCATAGCTGGAGGCATGGGCATCTTTGGGCATGGGCCCATGGAGCTCACGGCCCAAATGTTTTGCTCAGCGCCTTGAAGCACAGGCGTTGGCATTAGCAGCCTCTCTGTGTTAGTCTGGCTAACAACGGAGGGCTGCTCTGCTCAGCCCCACATACCTGGGAACTGGCATGGGGTGGGGTGTTTTTAAATCTCCCACCCTGCCCAGCCATGTGACCCAGGGCTGTGTGGTCCTGTGAAGGCAAGTGAGCCCCTGCTGGATGAGTTGGAGGGTGGGATTGGGAACCATGAGGAAGACTGCTGGGGTGAAGAAACTGGTGGTGGGCAGGGAGCAGCACCAGATGCATGGCCCCAGGAAAGCCCCAGCCCGTGGTTAACAAGGGTGGGTTTGGAGGTCTGTGCCCCAAATCTTTTTCTGTGGAGCAACGCCCCTGGCTGCTGGATTTTTTTTGTGGATATAAAATTAATGGCAGTTTCCAGAGCTGTCCAACTGCAAACTTTCACCAGCACTGAACGCACTTTAAAAAAACCTATTACCACAGTTGTGTAATGATTTGCTTCCACTGAAACATTAGAGATTCTAGAGAAATGCAGCGCATACCTGCGTCAGCACAGCACTTGTCTTTGCTCATGTCCTTTCAGTGGTACCTCTGCTGAAATTTGGGATCCCTGACCAGGAATATGGCGGTGTGTGTCAAGCTGTAGGCCAAGGGTTCCTAAATGGTGTCAAAGTGCACCACTGGTGGTATGTGAACTTGATATTCCACCAATTTACTCCACAACATTTTCTAAAATATACATAGAAACCAATACTACTATAAAAGGGGTAGCCGTGTTAGTCTAATCCAGCAAAACAAATAAGGAGTCTTGTGCCACTTTTAAAGACTAACAAATTTGTTAGTCTCTAAAAGTGCCACCAGGCTCCTTGTTTGCTCCAAATATGCAATTCCTGAGTCCCAGTCTTGCCTGAGCCTCTGACTTGCTAAGTGAGCTAGGTTTGCTTAGGTTTTTAGGCAGACCCTTATCCCTATTGTAGCCAACCACCTCACATGGCCACTCTGTGCCTCAGTTTGCCTGCTTGTAAAATGGAGATATTAACACCTTCTTCACAGGGTACAGTGAGGCTTAATTTGTTAACGTTTGTACAGCACCGAGGCACTTGGATGAATGGTGAAATGCAAGTGCAAAGTACCATCCTATACTAATTGAATAAAAATGTGTATTGGGAATGCACTTGGAAGGAAATGTGCAAATATTAATGACAGGCAACTGGAAATACAGCAGGAGCTCTGCACTTATTTATAGTAACCTACATGCATAAACAAATTAAAACAAGGGCACCACCCTCAGTTTTAAGCAATCCAGGCTTCATAATTGATTTGAGAAGAGCTACTCCAGGCTACTGTGTAATTACAGAAGTATTCTCTTTTCTGGCTCCCATTCTCCTCATCATGTTCTACCTCATTGCCCTTTATGCTAAAGCCTTTGTTGATGAAAGGACGGAAGCAGTCAGAACAAGTAGAGCAATTAGCAGGTGGGGGGAATGCTACCCCTGTTTAAGGCCAGTGCACGCAGTCTTTATTGGGACATTTAATAAGTGGAAGTCTAGCACTTGGAAGACAAGGAGAAAACACGGAAGTAATCCAGAAAAACAGACTAAGGAAATCCACGGCAAACACAACTCTCTCTCATATTGTATCTAGGAAAAATTGGCTTGAAGGGATATTGGGAAATAGTTTGAATCCCAGATTTGTTTGTTTCATTTTACAAGATTATACTTTGACTGGGAATTGTCATCCTGATTTTTTTTTTTTTTTTTAAAGAAAAATTCTATGCTGTCCTTTTTCTAACTGCAACAAAACCCTGTGATTTTTGATAATATCTGGTGCTGGCCTGCTGCAGAATCAGCCAGAAGAGGGAGCCTAGGTTCTGAACAAACCTTTGTTCTTCATCATCTACAATGGCAGAAAGAAGACAAGACATCTTGGCTGGTGCATCTTCAGAAACAATGGCCAGCATCAATGGAAACAGACAGAAACACCGCAAATAATACATGGTATTTCCAAGCTCCTAATACTAGATTTCAAACAATGGTGCTCAAAGGAGAAAAACCAAGGTTAGTGTGCTTTCCCTTTGTTGCTGTTTCCATTGCTGCGAGGCAAAATGGTTTAAGATAAATTGTATTCTTCAGATCTGTTCCTAAATTGCTGTTGCTTTCATTGGAGAAACTCATGAACAAAAGTCTTGGATTTTAACACTTTGGTATGTTGTATACTGAGATATCAGAATCTGGACTTGGATTACGATTACAATTTCAGGGCTTTATAATGAATGAGAACAGTGTTTCAGAAGAAACACAAACTTTTGGCAAGGGGATGTTTCTGGAATCTGAACTCTGACCTCACTCAAGATGTCAGAACTGCTCCCAACTGCTAGAGTAGACCAAACCAAAATACCAGACGTAAGCATGACCAGACCTTTAGATGATTTAAACACCAGATCAAGATCTGTGCTGTGCAGTATGTGCCCATCTGCATATGTAAACTTTTTGCCCCAGTTTACATATATGTAAAATGTGGCAGAGGTGCTGAGGCTTAATTTACTCATGTTTGCAAAGCTTTGAGATTCTCAGAGGAAAGGTGCTACGGAAGTACAGCAATTTTGTACTGCTACAAACAATACCATTTCAGTAAATACTATGCTAGATCCAGCAGAATCATTTCCAGTAGATATCATTTCTAGTCATAGTAGATAGACTCATAGACTTTAAGGTCAGAAGGGACCAGTACGATCATCTAGTCTGACCTCCTGCACAATGAGGCCTCAAAACCTCACCCACCCCCTCCAGCAATAAGCCTCTAACCTATGACTGAGTTATTTACCACCTCAAATTGTGTTTAAGGATCTTAAGATACCAAGAATTCACCAGTAGGTGAGCCATACCCCATGCTACAGAGGAAGGCAACCCCCGAGCCCTAGCCAATTTGCCGTGGTAGAAAATTCCTTCTCGACCCCAAATATGGTGATCAGTTAAACCCAAAGCACGTGGGCAAGTCTCACCAGCCAGTCACCCAAGAAAGAACCCTCGGTAATAACTCAGAACCCATCCCATCTACCCTCCCTTCTTAGGCCACTTGCATATCCACCACTAGCAGCCACAGATCAAAGATCAGTCAATTTCCAAAGCAGACCGTTCCATCCGCTCCATAAACTTATCAAGCTCAGTTTTGAAGGCAGTTATGTTTTTTGCCCCCACAGCTCCCCTTGGAAGGCTATTCCAGAACTTTACTCCTCTAATGCAGTGTTTCCCAACCAGCATGCCATGGCACACAGGTGTGCTGTCAGGCTTGAGCAGGTATGCCACAAAATTTTCTGAAAAACTACTCAAAGGGCTCTGGATTGGCTCATCGGCTCATGAATATCCATGAGTTCATTTGGAAATTATATGGTGGTGTGCCTCAAATTAATTAAAGGTAGCAAGGTGTGCCACGGCAGAGACAAATATTGGGAACCACTGCTCTAATGATTAGAAACCTGCGGCTAATTTCAAGCCTAAATTTCCTAATGGACAGTTTATATCCATTTGTTCTTGTGTCCACACTGGTGCTCTCCCTCCCTGATATTTATCCCTCTGATATATTTAGAGAGCACAATCATATCACCCCTCAACCTTCTTGTGGTTAGGCTAAACAAGCCAAGCTCCTTGAGTCTCCTCTCATAAGGCAGGTTTTCCATTCCATGGACCATCCTTGTAGCCCTTTTTTGCATCTGTTCCCATTTGAATTTGTCCTTTTTAAACATGGGGAACCAGAACTGCACACAATATTCCAGATAGAGCCTCACCAGTGCCTTGTATGGCAGCACGAACACCTCCCTGTCTCTATTCAAAATACCTCTTCTGACACATCCTAGAATCGCATTAGCTTTTTTCATGGCCACATCTCATTGGCAGCTCATAGTCATCCTGTGATCACCCAGTACTCCCAGATTCTTCTCCTCCCCTGTCCCTTCTGACTGATGGGTCCCCAGCTTATAGGAAAAATTCTTGAAATTTGTCCCAAAATGCATGACCTTGCACCTCCCATTATTAAATTTTACCCTATTCCTGATACTCCAGTTTACAAGATCATCCAGATCTTTTTGTAGGACATCCTGTTCCTTCTCTGTACTGGCAACAGTACCCAGCTTGGTGTCATCCATGAACTTTATTAGCACATTCCAACTTTTTGTGCTAAGGTCAGTAACAAAAAGTTAAATAAGATTGGTTCCCAGACCAATCCCTGAGGGACTCCACTGGTAACTTCCCTCCAGCTTGACAGGTCACCCTTCAATATGACCTGTTGTAGCTTCCCCTTTAACCAATTCCTTATCCACCTTATTATATGCATATTAATCCCCATCTTGTGTAACTTAACTAATAATTCCTTATGTGGAACTGTATCAAATGCCTTACTGAAATCTAAGTAATTTAAGTCCACCACATTCCCTTTACCTAAAAGTCTGTTATCCTCTCAAAAAAGGATATCAGGTTGGTATGGCACGATCTACCTTTTGTAAAGCCATGTTCTATTTTATCCCAGTTACTGTTATCCTCAATGTCCGTAAGTACTTTCACCTTCAAAATTTTCTCCAAGACCTTGCATACTACTGAGGTCAAACTAACAGGCCTGCAGTTACCCAGATCCTTTTTTCCTTTCTTGAAAATAGGAACTATATTAACGATTCTCCAATCATATGGTACAACTCTCGAGTTTAGAGATTCATTAAAAATCTTTGCATATGGGCTGGCAATTTCATGAGCCAGTTTGTTTAATATCTTCGGATGGAAATTATCCAGGACCTGCGATTTAGTCCCATCCAGCAGCTAAAGTTTGGTTTCCAGTTTCATGACCTTGTTCCCGTTAGCTACCCTACCTCTACCCCCCAAGCTCATCTTCACACTTATTAAAAATAGATGCAAGGTACTTATTTAGACATTCAGCCATGCCTAGATTATTTTTGACCTCCACCCCATCCTCAGTTTTTAACGGCCCCACTTCCTCTTTGTTTTCTTCTTATTTATATGGCTAAAGAACCTTTTACTTTGGTTTTAATGCCCTTCACAAGGTCCAGATCTGCTTGATTTTTTGCCTCTCACTTTATCTCTACAAGGTCTGACCTCCAGAAGGTAGCTTTCCTTGCTGAGCCCTCCCATTTTCTACTCCCTGTAGGCTCTGTGATTCCTCCTAATCACCTTTATGAGCTGCTTACATATCCAGCTTGGTCTACAGTTCTTGTCTATGAATTTTTTCACCTTCCTTAGAATGTAGCCTTCAGATAGTTCCTGCAATTTTGATTTGAAGCAATTCAAAAACAAATTTATTTTTGTTCAGCCTTGACCAATGTAGCTAGGTTGATCTAAGTTTTAGGTGTACACCATGCCTCGGTGATTGGTGATCTTGCTGTCACTGCAGTGAGAATTAAATTAGTGCCTGTCAAAAGCCCTAGATATTACAAAACTCTCGATGGCAAAATGAGAGATTTCACTTTTCTTCCAGCACTGAGATAAGCATCTATGCGTTGACTTAGTGGAATCACAACTGTGGAGTCACAGCCGAGCTGTTATTTGCTCTGCACAATAATCAAAACCTTCTACCTCCTGAGTCAAAAGAAAATGCCAGGAAGCCCAGCAGCCTCAGGAGCAAAAGAATTTTTAAAAACAGATTTTTTGTTTTTATTATTTTCACAATGCTCAAGGGCCCACCTGATGTCCCATCCGCATCACTGACAAAGATCATATGGGTAACACCTTAAATGGCTGACGGCAGGG
The DNA here is from genome assembly GCA_007922195.1 of Podocnemis expansa. NCBI lineage: Eukaryota > Metazoa > Chordata > Testudines > Podocnemididae > Podocnemis > Podocnemis expansa. Next base: position 7,400,843 of record ML682074.1, on the reverse strand, counting down.
AGTGATCGAATGACTGAGAAAGGTTTTGGTGTCTAGAAGAAGCTATGATCAGGGTTAGCACTAAGGAAATCCTTTGATTCATAAGTGATCTGAGGTGTTTATGGGGGCTGGTGTCCTACTGTCCTATCCTGCAGTCAGTCTGTCTATGCATGAAAGTCCAGGTGGGATGTGAATTTAAAGCAGAACAACTATTTCTCATTATCTTCATGCATAAAATAGATAAAGCTAACTAAGAACAAGGCACTCTTATTCCAAAATGAGATCATTCAGATATGGAGTTAAATAAGAATGGTTAATCACATATAGCTATTTTCCATGAGTACATCTCCATGGAGACAAAGCCTCAGCATTGGTCAGGACAACAAAGTAGGTGGATAACCCAATCTCCAGAGAAGGTCATACTTCACCAAGAAACCTGGCTCATTCTTAGCACAGCTGATCCTTATAGAGCCAGAGTCAGCAACCCTGGGTACCTATTCAGGGTGGCATGCAGCATTTCTGGCCCTGCCACCCTAGCAGGGCCTGGGGCCACAAGAGCAGTGACTCCAGGGTAGGGCCAGAAGTGTGTGGCTCTTGCGGCCCCATTGGGGGCCAGCAGGGAAAAGGAACCACCATGCACAGCGTCCCCTTTCCTCTGCTGACCCCACATCTGGCACTTGCTGAGGGTGCAAAGGTGGGGCTTGCATGGAGGCCAGAAAAGGTTGCCAACCCCTGTTATAGAGTTTAAACATGTACCTTCATTCTAGGTGCCCGTGACATTTCAGAAAAACCTACTCACTCAGATGTTTGCATTGGTTTAGTTCAGTGTCTCTTCTGAACCAGCTGGAAAAATGGCATGCACCAAGCAGTCTGGCACATCAAACTGCATAATGCTTGTGACATGCATTTAGGGTCTTTTTTTGGAGTAACTAGGCCCACAGGATATTAATGCAGTGGCAACTACCCCCATAGGAGATAAACCTGACACCCACAGTCAGAGCCGCTATTAGCGTGTAGGTTTCTAGTAAGTGTAACAGTCATTTCATCTGAACATGTGGAACTAAAAACAAGCCACAGTGGGATTTAAAAGCATTCAGTGCATATTTGTCCATAAACCCATCATATAAATAAAAGCTCTTTTAAACAATGTGTCAAATGAATCAATGTGCATTATATGATGGAATAACAATATGCCATAACACACTTTTCCCACTAGCAAATTGCTGTGGCTGGTATAATGGTATTTTCCATTTTGTGGGATAGCTTATAATTTGATTTACTGATTAAAGGCCTCCTCCTGAAGCTGTCAGTGACAAAATTCCTATGGGCAAAAATGGAGCATGAAAAGGCCCTAAATAATTTGACCTTAAGTGAAGAAACAAACCTATTTTTCTCCCGTCTGCTGGTGTGAGTGAAGGAAAAAGCTCTCTGTGGTCGGTGGGTAAACTGCTGTTAAGATCACCAGGCTTTGAAATGGGTCCCGAGCATCCATGTGTGAGGTAGATTTTGGCTCAACACTGCAAACCCCACCTCATACCTCCCATGGAGACAATGTCATACTTCTATGTGCTCATGCATGCTGAAGCATTCTCTCTTTTGAAATGTTGCCCAGATCCAAACCATGTTTACATAAGTAATAGGGAGATTCTCTTGTATAATTTCTTTATGGAGAGATGGCCTTTCCCTAGTCATGCTTTGGACTTTGTTCCTAGTTTAGCTTTACTTCTTCCAACTTGACGATTTTATCCAGCTTTGACAACAGAGTATTAAAACATTTTTTTTGAAGTTCCACACCTGGAATTGATTTTTTTCTGCCAAGAATTACAGCACACCTGGAAGTACTCAATAACTTTTATCTGTATTTTAGTAGCCATACACAATGAAAATGCATCTTCTTAAATCTGACTTGCCTTTTAGCAAAACGAATCACAGATCTAGACATGAGAGTTTTACAATGACAGAGGTGCTAGCATCATGAAATAACCATGTGCTCCAGTAGTGTTTGCTTCTACCAGTCCCAAGACTAGTTAAATGAGAACTATCTCCCAGAGTCTCTCTCCTCCTTAATGGCTCTGCTTACCCATATAACATATGGAAATGTGAGCATACACTTACAGCAGATTGTTTGCTATGTTTACACCAGTTCTAACACTAATCCCCATTAATGTTTGATATAGCTCCCAAAGAGTTTAAATAGATGTCAGGTCCCAGATCCATTGCATATGTGTTGGACATCATATGCACTCCAGAAAGAAAGATGCAGAAACACTAAGGGATTTCCTTTTTTGGATGTCATGTTTACTGACTGGATTAACCACTTGGTGCATATGCAAAGCTGTGATACATGCATGATTGCTGTCAACTTTTAACCGCATATAAACATCTCATTTGCATAGAAAACATAAAACATTACCACAGTCCCTTAGGGTTCCAAGGTTTTGCTACTGATTTCCCTTCTTCCACTTAGATAATGTTTTCTGATGTGGAACAAAAACAATGTGCTGCTGCTATACTGAATTAAGCAGATTTACAGAATACTAGGATACACAAGAATCCTCAAAAACTATACATGGGTGCGTCTCTCAGTTTAAAGATGTCCCAGAGCAGGGGTCTCAAACATGCGGCTGATGGGCCGCATGTATCCCCTAAAGCTATTTCCTGCGGCATGTAATGACACAATCGTTACTGATATTTGCAATATCATTGTATGGAAAGGTTTCAGTGGTGCGGCCCTTGGGCTAATGTAATAATCCTCATGCTGCCCTCATGGTGATTTGAGTTTGAGACCCCTGTCCTAGAGCATGGGTCTGCAACTTGCAGCTCTGGCATTGCATGCTGGTCTTCGGCTGCCTCCTCGTGGCTCTGGGCCCCCCTCTGCCACTGGGGAATCTTGCGGGTGCCCACTCTCAATTCTGCCCCCCCCCAGGGGACTCTACAACAAGATCCCACTCCCAACTCCCCTCGCTGGGAGGCTACACCTATTGTGGCTCTCGAAACAATTGGTTATTGAAGGAATTTTTTAAAATGGTTTGTTATTTTTTGGGTTGCCGACCCCTGTCCTAGAGTCATAGTTCTCAGCGTTTTCCATGTGGAAAATTTGTATTGCAACAGAAAAAAGTTTTGGGTCGCCCTCTGTACCTGCCATCTCACTGTAATAAAAAAAGGTGGTCATGACCCCAGTGAACTCCTTGTGACCCCCAGATTGAGAGTTCTTGTCTCACTGCATATCACTGGATAAATGAAAGAAAAAGAAGAATTCACTAGTGACAGTAGTATGGTCTGAACTTTAATCTTCAGTATGCAGAAACTGTTAAATTCAGCCAGTGTATGACCATTGTTGTATGACATTTGGAAAGAGCTGTCTAAATTAAATCTTAAAAACAAAACAAAGCAAAACACAGCGAAAGTCCTGTAGAACTTTGAAGACTAACGAATTTCTTCGGGCGTAAGCTTTCGTGGGCTGTAACCCATTTCATCAGTGGGTTGTGGCCCACAAAAGCTTATGCCCAAAGAAATTTGTTGGTCTTTAAGGTGCCACCTGACTTTTGTTGCTTTTGCTGTACACAGACTAACATGGCTACCCCCCAGAACTTTTTTTTTTATGTTACCTTTGCCATATTGTTAGTAGGTTCACAGAGTCATAGAAACTGGAAGGAATCATGAGAGGTCATCAAGTCAAATCCTCTGCACTCATGGCAGGCCCAAGTACCCTCTTACACCATCCCTGACAGGTACTTGTCTAACCTGTCTTGAACACTTCCAATGATGGAGATTCCATAACCAGCCTAGGTTGTGGTTGTTTCTCATATACTGTAAAGCATTTCAAAATTATCATCACTTTTGGTGCTACTTAGAAGTTATATCCCCTTCCCTAGCTGCAAATCCATCTCTGTCTGGTCTATTTAACTTATAAACCCTTTGGGACAGGGATCATTTGTCATTATCTCTTTGTACAATGCCCAAACACCAACCTGAGGTGGGGCCTTTCTGTAATACCGTGATGCAAACATTATTATTACGGTTACTACCTCCAGGGTAACAAATTACACCAGTAGCACCAAGCAATTGTGTTTGTACAAAAGCTTTGTGGGATAGAGAGGAAGGAGAAGCTGGACATGAGTAAAATAACTCTTTTATAACAACTACATTGATTTGTTTCTTAGACTGCAATGAGAATAATTTGCACTTTAGCCCACCATAGGAAAAGTACTAATAAAGGAAATATGGACTTAATCGTTTGCATTAAAATATAGAGCACTGTTTGTTACATTCAGAAATAATTAGACTTCACGGATGAATATGTTCTGCAGCAGGTATAGTTTTACACTGAAGTGACTAAGTTCAGCCTCAGTTATAGCTAGCCTCATTATGTCCTTTAAGAAGTTCAAATTTCCAGATAACCAGCAGTAGAACCAGGTAAGCAGGCAGAATTAGTATCCAAGCCTCATAAATGACTGGGAAATATTGTATCTGTCACACAGTTCTGGTTCCCACACACTCTGGTTACATCATTAGTTAGTCTGTAAATGAGGCGACCAATTAAACCAGAGAGCTAAGGTCAGGTGACCAAAACATGAAAATGCACAAGAAATCCTACCCGATAGATGGGATTTCAGTAGGGGCCTTCGGATAGCTGACTCCTCTTCTGCTGCTCTGCAATTTTCGTATTCCATTTCACCTTTGCTTTCAGGCTGAGCGCTTAGGTCCCACAGACTGATGGCTGAAGCTGCCTCGTTGATGTGTTTTTCCCCCATGCAGGTGTATTGGCAAAATTATCTCCTGCATCAAAAGTTACACAAAATTATGTAATAGTTTTCCCTCTTCTTCTCTGTGAAATCTTTCTGCACCTTGTACCTAGAGAAGGCTCCTTTTTGTTTACTGTTTTGAGACTAAGGCAACAGACTCAAAAGTGAATTATACACAGTTTACGAATTCCCTATGGATAAGCATATGGGATCATCTTAAAGGAAAGGAGCGTGTGTAACTTTACCACAAAGCTAAAGTTTCAGGGCAGGCATAATGTCAGTAATTATTTGTTTTCAGCAACAGTTGAAGGCATTCCTCCCTGTGCCTAGGAAATGACAAAGTAAGTGGGGCTTGCCATGTGGATCTGTGCATGGGGGAGTTGGAAACGGGGATGGGGGAGAGAGACTGTCGAGGCAGAAGGGAGTCAGTTACTTGCACAGCAAAGTACACCTGTTTTCCGAGCCCTGAGTAGAGCCCCTGTGAGTAGAAGGACATAGGTAAGTTAGTAGGAGGCAGTGCAAGCTGACAAACTAGTGCTGTAGAGATATTTTACAGGTGGCATAGGTAATACTTAGAGTTAAGGCTCCCCAATATTTTCCATTATAAGACCCTGTTTTTAGTTACTTATACCTTTGCTAAACTTTAATTTTTCAGGTTGAAATTTTCTATACTGAGTGGCCACCTCTGTGATTTTTCCCCCTGAAAATTTTAGCTAAAAATGACTTGGCTGTTTCTCAGCATGAGGCTGGGATACATGTGTAGTTTTGCCAATGCTAAAATAAATTCTCACAATTGTTTCATATTTTTAGGGCAGGAAGTTGAAATTTGGCAGGCTTTGTTCCATTCCCATGCCTTTTACCAACCCCTTAAAAATCTGCCCACATTTGGCAATTATAGATTTCTGAAAGTCTCAGTTCTCATGTGATCAGTAGAGACTTATTACAATTTGGCACAAGGGTGGGTAAACTAATTTGGACCATGGGAGCTTTTCATCCAGCCCTCCAGCTGGGCCTGGCTGGAGTCCAGGCCTGGCAGCTGCTCTGCCTGCCCAGCCCTGCCCCATCACCTGCGCCTCTTCTATTATGTGGGTCCAGTGGCACCCTGGCAGGAATGTGGTGCTTGCTCCTCCTTCCGGTCCTGTCCTCCTCCCCAAATGCAACAGCTCCCCAAGTGCTGACCCAGAGCGTGGCCACCACCATTCCCCCACCATGGGGGCCCAGTGGTGGTGCCCTGGCCAGAGCCCAGCTGCTGCTCCCCCTTCACCTTTCCCCTACGCCATGTGGGCCCCCTGGCGCCCTGTCCAGAGTGTGGCAGCTGTTCCCAGCTCCATCCCTGCGCGTCCCCCCAGCCTGCTAGATGCTGATGTGGTCCTCAGGCCAGCAAGTTTGCCCAGCCCTGGTTTGGCTGCCAAATTCTCTGTCTACACCAAGCATCCTCCACTCCCTCACAGCTCCAAACAGACCACACTGTTCACACAGAGCGACTTAGCGTGGCTATGCAGGGCTTTCCCTGAAATGGCTCCTCTGAGTGGTCAAGACCACTGGTCACCCCGACTGAGAGCTGGGACAGTGGAGTTTCTGTGTTCCCAGGACTCTGCTCCTTGGTGTCCAGGCAGCATGGAGGACGAAGAGGAGGAGGCAGTCCATCTGACTGAAATACAGTGAGACAAGGGATGACAACAGCAAATTCTCAGGGGAATGGGAAATAGGAGCAGGGGCTGGGGAGGTTAAAGAGACAGGCAAACAGTGAGGGGAATAGGAGTTGGGGCAGGACAGGGGGCAGAAATGTGTGGGAAGAACCATGTGGAATCAGAACAGCACTTCATAGGAGCAGGGGGCTGGGGACAGGTGCAGAAAGGCACATGGAGAAGATGGGGGAGACAAAGGAGCAAAGATCTGTAACCTCAGGAGCATGGTCCCCTACAGAGCCTGGAATGAAACTACTGTTTCCAAGTTTTGCCATTTCTTTACGGTCTTACATACAGTTGTAAACCCCACTGGCAAAGCATATCTTTCTGTCGCCTGCTAGTAGCAGATTCAGAGAAGATAACAACTGTTTATTCCTTTAGCTCAAATGGTAAAAGACTGTGTGGTGGCTTTCATGATCTCTCCACACAGCAGATGAGCCTGTTGGGGGTGTGATGTGCTTCCAGTGGATGCAATTTTTGCTTTTGCAATTTAAAGACTTTGAAAAACTTAGGCTATTACATTAGAAACATGACATTAAAAGAATGTTAAGGCTGCGGAGTCAAGTGCTCAAATTTTTTCACAGGTGAAAAAGTGACATGTAGGTGTGTTTAGGGTGATGCCATGATATGAGTCCAATTTCAGGACAGCAGGATCTCATTTGCAGGACATCATGGGACAGGGTGAAATTAAAATAAATAAATCCCCTTAATGTCACTAAGAGTGCTCATTTCACCCCGTAGCGGACAGTCCATTCTGGGAAGCTGCAGACAGTTAAAAGAATACATTTAGCTAAATTTTACATTCAGTAGTTAGCTTGCTAGGAAGGTAAACAACCCTGCCCCATGGCTAGCCCCCACCTCTTCCACCGGAGGTAGCTTCCTTTCCCATGTGGCCGTAGCCCTTCTTCCCACCCCCTACTCACTCACCTACCAGCCAGCCCCAAGCCTCTCCAAATCCACCAAGCCTGACAAAGAGTGGCCCAGCCCGGCCAGACAGCCCCTTCTCCCCATGACTGCTAGCTCTGCATAGCGGCATCCCATGTGGCCAGCCCCCCCCAACTGTGTATTTTGGAGGACATTGTCTAGTCATTGCAGGACATGGGACAAGTTATGAGAGACTGGGTTACCCTAGGTGTGTGCCTCACTTTCTGGGTACCTGAGGAGCATGCTACAGAAGTGATGAGCACTCACAACTACCATGTAACTCAGTGGGAGTTCTGAATACCTGAAATGTTGTAAAGTGCTACTGTGTCCCAGGCCCTAGGTTCCTAAAATTTAGTGCCCAAAATAAATACACACTTTTGACTATTTTGTCTTTAATCTCCATGTATCACTTTTCCCTGTGTAAAAGTGAAATACCATGGCCTGACCTCATAGTGGTGGTACGATAATAAATCCATCCATGTTGGTAAAAATTAAGATATTACAATGACAGCAGCACAGGAAAGCACACCAGGAAATTGATAAATCAGTGTTTGGTTTAGGCTTTGGATGGCATACAGTAAATAGTGCAGGGGGCAACATATTGTATGATCAGAACAAAAGGCAATATTGAATAGCTACATACCTGGTGATCAACAGCCACTCTGTACACTCAAAAGGGTGTGGTCCTATAGAAAAAATAGAATATAATCTTTGAATTAAAGACAGTCTCATTATGCAAAAAGGGAGCTAGGCAGTCTTACCTTTGGCAATCCCTAACTTCTAAGTGTTTCACTTTGCAAACAATGTTCTTCTAATGTGGTTTTTTTGAATGGATGCATGAATGGATGGATCTAGCTGTGCTATTACTTGTATTGATATAGAACCTTCCTCCTAGGATCTAGAAGCACTTTGCAAACATGAATTGAATTAAATGTCACAACACCCTTTTAAGATAGGAAAATACTGTCCCCTCTTACTGCTGGGGAAACTGAGGCACAAATAAATTTTTGTGACTTGTCCAAAGTCTCATAGAAAGTCTCCAGAGAAAGTACGAATGGAAGTCAGGTCTCAAGCTACCAGTCATATGCCTGAACTAGAAGGACATCTTTCCATCACATTCTCATTTGGCTTAGTTTATTCATTTCCATTCTGATTTTCAGTTTGGAATCTGAATAAATAAAACATGGATGTAAAGCATTTGACTTAATGAAGTGGTGTTTTCTACAACCACCTGTTAAGTATTATGAAAAATATCTGTTAGAATGAATTAAGAAAGTTCCATGTATCCTGGCATTAAAGGAGAAGAAAGGTTTGCTCAAAAAATCAACTCAAGATTAAAAAGAGCACACGGTGGCTCCGGGTCATTGGAACTTGTACAGATGGTAGGTTATGGGAATGTGGGCTCCTGACCACCTCACTGAGGCTCCCCAAAATCCTAAGAGCAGCATTAAATGGTATTACACTGATCAGTTTAAAGATTTATTTACCATAAAGCCCATAATTTATTACTGTCTTTTTTCAGTATTGTTTTCAGTTAATGACCATCATAGGAAAGCAACTAATCAGAAATACTTTGCTTCCTGATTAGTCAACCAACTGATTTGATCACTGTGCAAGGAAGAGCAGACCAGTCTCTACCGGATGCCTGCCAACTAAAAGAACCAGAGACTCTCATGTTTTCCAGTACAAGCACCTTGTTATTAATTCATGGTCCAGATCTTCTGCACATGCTGTTACTAACATCAGGTTTCAACAGAGTAATGAGTAGCAGCAATAGATTGACTATCTTAATATATTGTAAATAATGTTTGCAATATTAAATTGTAGCTTGGGTTTTAATTGGGACTTGATGTAAACAGAGAGATCTGTGCATATTACTGAAAATATTGCTTCTAGCCAACTTGTGACTAGCATAGGAATAGTTCTGATCTAGCTAATGGAAGAGGTTAGTCCAATGGAGGAAGTCCTGTTTCAGGATCCAAAGGGGCAGCCATGATAGTGTAGTTCAGCAAAACAAACAAAAAATCTGACGACACTTACAAAGACTAGCCAATTTAATTTATCGCATGAGCTTTTCGTGGGAGAAAATCCCAGTTTGTCAGTTGCTTGATGAATGATGAATCTAAAATTGAATGCCAAAGTCCTTTAAACTTTGCGGTAGTTTGGCTCCTGGTTCTGAAGTAGGGCCGGTCCTTCCATAGGCTATGTCTACACTTAGAAGGTTGGTTTGAATTAACATAATTCAAACTAACTAATTCAAACTAATAATGATTAGTTCAAATTAAGTTAATTCGAGCTAACATAGCCCAACCAGAAAAACCAATTCAAACTAGCATGTCCATGGACAGAACTAACTAGTTCGAATCAGGATAGGGGCACCATGGGAGGTGTGGCAAGATGGCCCCCAAGAAAGGCCATGCCCCCATCCAATATATAGAAGGAGGAAAGCACCCTGGGATGAAGAAAGTCAAAAAGCATTAATTCGAACTAATGTCTAGTTCGAATTAACAGGGCTTCACTAGGTTAATTAGATCTAATAAATTCGAACTAACCCTTACTTTGAAGTTAAGCAAGGTTTCATAACTTGAAAGTAAATTTTCATTAATTCAGACTAAAGAATTCCTTAGTTCAAATTAATGAAAGCCAGTGTAGTCATGCATTAATTTAATCTGAATTAATCCTCATTAATTTGAATTAAACTGTAAGTGTAGACATACCCATGAAGGCAACCTACGGGGTTGCCTAGGGCACCAACCGTTATGGGGCACCAAGGGCTGGGCTGAGGCCAGCAAGCCTATCCTGCTCGGCTCTGCTCTCCACCCACAGCACGCTCCTTGCCTGGGGCGCACCCCACCCATTGCCGGATCCTTACCGGTGGCTGGGGGGGTGTGGGCACCAAAATCAGTGTTGGCCTAGGGCACCAAAAAATCTTGGGCTGGCCCTGCTCTGAAGTCAGACTTGGACTCATTCTTCTGGCAAAGGGCAATTTTCACTATCTGACTTTGAGAAAAGCAGCCTTACTGCGCCAGCTTCTCTGATACAGTATGGGCCCTTCACATCACAATGGTGTAATCTAACTGCAAACCAAGTTTGACTGTTCCAGGGATGTGGTTGCTATTATTTACAGCCCAAGTACAAGCTTGTCATTAGCAGACCCAGGAATATTGAATGAATTATTCCTCTTACAGAACACAGTGAGGCCAGTTTGCTTTTGAGTCAAGAGAAAGGAAGGGAAGTTTTGTGTCAAAACCTCAAGGGTCTCCAAAGTCTATTACAGTGTTCTACTTCAGACAGCAGCCTAGGTACCCGTCCCCTCCTTGGATAGCTTGATAAACGTAGATCAAAAAACTCTTAAAAGTCTGATCTGGGCAAAGGGCCGCAGACATTTTTCTTGAGTGCACTGTTCGCATTTCTGAACGTGTTCTCTTTGACAGGGAGTTTTAACGAAAGTTTCCCAATTCTGGAACTCACTCCTCCCCCTTGATCATTCAGAGCCTGAATACATTGACCTATGGGGCACATTGCAAAGTGTGTTTTCCCAGGATTTTTCTCAATGGGTGAGTTGAGTAGGTAGGGAGAATTTCACTTCTGGTGCAAGAGGGGGGTGGATTTGAATATACAATGATCAAATGTAAACATGCACTGCATTTTAAATAACCATAATAATTTGCAAGATATGCTGAGAACACTGGTTACTTATTTTTCCACAAACTGAAATTAAAGCAAAACAAAAAACAATAAAGGCATGGCATTTCCATCTCAAGTGACCTTCAGGCTTGGCTTGACTCTTGGCAGTGCAATATTGAGCACCCTCACCTTTGACTGTCTGCACTGGGAATTGAGGGTGCTCAGGATCTTTCAGAATCAGACTCAAAATGATTTTAAAAATCACCATAGGCCCCACCATCACAACTGGCACCCTCCTGGGTGGTCCCTCCTAATCTTTCTTAAGAGCTCACCAATGCTGAGATGTCTATGAAGCACTCAGCAACACCTGAGTGCCTGGTGTGCTAATATTCTGCTTATTACACTTAGAAATGACAATCCTGCTGTTACTTTTTGCTTTCCCTGCCTGGTTATTGTATCCACCTGTTACCTCTTGCCCTGTACTTTGCTTGTAAGCTCTTGGAGGTGGTGACCTTCTTTTCATTACGTCTGTATATACAGCGCCTCACACAATGGGGCCTTGATTTGGACCAGGGCCTCTCATGGCTTCCAAAAATATACATAAGGATTACGTCTCAATGGGTGAACCTTCCAATGTGCATAATCATCTATGAATTTTATTCCGCCTTCCATCACCACACAATGGGTGTGTCTACACTGGAGGCTTAAGTTAACTTAAGCAACTCCCTTGCCACATTTGTTTGGAGTTCATTAAGTCAACTTAAGCACTTGCTTAAGTCAACTTTAACAGTGAAGTCAACTTTATTAATGGGGCCATTAAAGTCAACTTAATAAAGTTGACTTAAGGCAGGAGAGCCATTTAAGTTGACTTTATAAAATTGACTTAAGCCAGGGTACTCATTTAAAGTTGACTTTATTAAATCAACTTTAAATGGGTCCCCTGGCTTAAATCAACTTTATAAAGTCAACTTAAACAAATGGGGCCTCTCTAAGTCAACTTAAGAAGGTCGACTTTAAGTCAACCTTATTAAGTTGCCTTACCTGAGCCCTCTAGTGTAGATGGCCAACGTGAATGCCTTCCATGGAAATCAGTAGTAACACAGAAGTTCACAGGGGACTTCATGGAGTCTCTCGCACTTCCTTTTTTGGAGTGAAAATACTTCATGAAGGAGAGTTTCCTCTTCACACCCTCATCCTTTCTTCTACCGCTCAGGCAACTAGGATGCAATGGAACTGTATTATTCTATGACTTGGGGAACTGGAATTCAATTCTCTCCTCTGTCACTGACTTCCTCTGTGGCCTCATCACTTAACCTCTCAGCACCTGAGGTGCCTGCCTGTAAAAATGGGGCTAACAGTACTTTTCCTGCTTCACTGGGGTGTTTATAAGGATAAATACGTTAAAGATTGTGAAGTGATTTGAGATCTACTGATGAAAAGCACTATATATTTTATACAACTGTTGGTTGCTAAGTGTTATTATTGAGTTCATATCCTTTTTCAAGAGTCCTGAATACACAGCTCGACTGAGGAACTACTTGGGCAACTACATTATTTTTCATCCCTCCCACCCTCCTAAAATATTGTGTTTTGTCCTTAAGTTAGGCATTGTACAAGCTTCCTCATGCAGCTACATCAATGCACCTCAACCCTGACCTACAATACTCATGTCTTTCTGCCTCTCTTCAGCAGAAATTGTACTGATTATACAATTATACTGAATGGTGAGAAGTGTTCAGATTGGTAGCAGCACAAGGCCACAGAGCCCATCTTCACTTATAAACTAAAGTCCAAATTCTGCCCTCAGATGAACATGCACAATTATTGCTTTCTGCAGGAGCCCACAAGGGAGGATAACATTTAGCTTTAAACCAGGATTTGAACTTAAGTTTCTGGAACAAAAAGACTGATGCATTGTGATAATTCACTGAATGACTAATCTATTCTATAAACAATCTATATGGCAACTCATTGTAATATTTTTCCATTGTTATTTACGCTGATGTCATGATGTACATTCCTTGTGGGCACAAAAACAAGCCCACTGTTAATTAAATATTGCTTTCACATTGCCTTGGCAATCCAAGAATCTTCTGATGGGGGAAAATGAATGCCTGGCTTGATATTTAAATCTCACAGAAGTGGGGAAAAATCATAATGATATATAACAACCCCCCCCCTTCTATTTTACAGCACCTTCTATATGAAGATTTGCATGTGTTTTACAAACATTAATCAACGAAGTGTGACACCCTCACCCCGGTGTGGTAGGTATTGTGACATCAGGGGTATCCAAAGGAAGGAGCTGAGACCCCATTGTGTTAAAACAAAAATCCAACAAATTTAATGCAGCCAAAGGCACCACACAGATGTACTTATCTTTCCTAGAGCTGGCCAGAGGTGACACTCTAAAGCAAAATAACACTATTTCAATTCTCTTTCTCCCAGTTGCTTTCTCAAACAACACCATAGCTAATAGGAGAGGAGAAGACCATTCTAGAATGATTGTATCCATTTTAAAGATGGTACATCAATCTCTCAAAGAGGTTAGGTGACTTCTCCAAGGTCAGCCAGAAAATCTGTAGAAGAGACAAGTATAGGAGCTAGACCTTTTGAGAGACCCTATCCTATGCTTAAGTCATTATACCACAATGTCTATTGAAGGTGTCCTTTTTTATGCACCAAGGGTTTTGTCTCTTAAGGCTTCATTTTGGGTAGAGTTAGCCAAATTTTTCCAAGCTTTTAATTAAAAATTTTGCATTTTCAAAAGTTTTTTGTTTTGTTTTGTTTTTGTTTTTTTGGCTGGGTTCTGACCAGCTCTTACAAAATTCTTTTTTACAAACCACAGGACAGAATAAGAAGGAAGAGGTGGAGAATGTATTACTTAAAACTGACTATTGCTCCATGTAATATTTTACCCTGGGATACTACAGAGATGGATGTATTGGAAATACCTACAGACAGATAACTTTAAATTCCTAAAGGGTAGCCATGTTAGTCTAGTCCAGCAAAACAAAAAAGGAGTCTAGTGGTACTTTTAAAGACTAATGAATTCATTTATCACATGAGCTTTCATGAGAGAAAATCCCACTTCAAGTGTCTGAAAAAGTTGGATTTTTTTCCCACAAAAGCTCAGGTGATAAATAAAGTGCCACCAGACTCCTTGTTTGTTTTAGATAACTTTAAAGAATACTAAATATGCAGAAGGTACTTTGCAAGAGACAGATAAGAAAATGAAGGAACATACCAAACAATCCATAGCAATTGAAATGTAAGACAGCTTTGCCAGTCCTCCAAGTGGGCTCAGTTAGCTTCCTGAATCCTCTTCCTTCTCCATCACAGTCTGGAGGTAACTGCAGGAAATTCAAATATTTGTGAGCTGGCAAGGTTTGCTACTTCCCGAGCCCTAATAAATGTAGACACTTCTGTTTCAGCACATTTACCATTGCAATACCTACAGCTTTTCCAGAACCAAAGGATTAACTTTATTGTGACATTGCCCAGCAGATCTGGTAATACAATATTGTACTTCTAAGATGATAGATTACTCACCAGTTTCTGGATGCTACATTTTTAGAGACTCACTCTACTTAAAGATGAGTGTTAAATCTTGTAATCCTAAAAACATCCAACTGATGTAAAAACCAGAGATGCTACAGACCAGATGGAGGCTGTTTTAACTCAAGTCATTTGGATATTCCAAAAAGTAGTGGTTTCTTTATTATTCTTTGCTCTTTTATATTAAACAGATGCAGCTTGTTTGTAGAGACAGCTCCCAGGTATTTTTCTTTAAGGTTCTGAAACACAATAAAAAGGGGATGGCCTAGTTTTATTTTTTTGATTATGTTGGAATTCAGTGTAAGAGGCCAAAATCATAAATATTCTATGTAGATACATTACCAGATTTTTACAAAATATATTTCTTCTATTATACCTATACGTCCACATGTAAGCACATCTACACACACACACACACACACACAAATATACATATTTAACGTGACTCCATCCTTACTGCTAATAGCATTTACTGTATGGCAGGGGTCTCAAATACACGGCCCGTAGGCTGCACGCAGTCCATAAAGCTATTTCCTGCAGCCTGCAACAATACTATCATTACCGATATTTGCAATATCATTGTATGAAAAGGTTTCAGTGGTGTGGCTCTCAGCCTAATGTACTAGTCCTCATGTGGTCCTGTACTAGTCCTAATGCAGCCCTTGTGGTAATTTGAGTTTGAGACTCCTGCTCTATGGACTTCAGTGAAGTTATACCTCATTTATCTCTCTGGTAATATCTAATTATGTGCTATATATCTGTATATATTCTATACAGTTCTTTTTATAAATTTATAAGTTCTTTATTATAAATCTTACTAATTTAAAAAAAAATTCTGCTTTTCTCAGGGTAAGCATCAAAGGAAGAACTATACATTAGATGTTAGTATTATTAATGTAGTACCTTATTCTATGCTCTTGCCTATTGAGTATAACCGAAACATTAGAAAAAACAGTGAAGATGCCTTTATAAAAAGTGTTGATTTTAGAAATGGAATGCCAAATTCTTTTTCATTCATTACATTTAGGGACCAGCAAATGTCCCAGTATAGAACCTGTCATGAAATGTGCTGAATATTCACAACTTCTGTTTGCTTCAATAGGACCTGAGTGTTCATCATGTCTCAAGATCATTCTCTCAATTTCTATTGCTAGCCAGGCACGGATGGGCTAAAAATAAATGTGCATTTGTGTTGTTGAACTAGCCAATCTGTGACTGACAGCCCCTAGAGCAATTTGCTTGCTAATCAGATAGGAGCTTCTCCCACAACCCTGGCCTCCACATTCAGTTGACCTCTATTGTGAAATGTTTTGCCCTTTGACCTAAGATGAAAATGAAGCTCAAACTGATTTTTTTTTTTTTAGAAACCAAACTTGTACAGTATATGATCATTTCTATTGCACCACATAGACACACTATAGTTAACGCTAGAAGTTTTTGAAACTAAATTAACTACTTAAGAGAGAAAGTTAGAACCAGAAACACAGAATAAGGACCTCCACTTGGCTGAACATGCTCCTTTTTTCTTTAGTCTTAAGCAGCCCTGGCAAAATTGATCCAATACCAAAATATTTATCATTTCAAGACTGCAGATTTTTAACTATTTAATCATAAGTGGGCTTGAAAGGGGTAGATTTTCATTGGTAAACAATGATGTCATCACACTCACATGAACCAGTAACAAAAATATTTCCATCAATTATAGTCAAAATGTACAGATAGGCCAAGTCAGAAAACTGCTGTTTGAGAATTTATTATAATTTAATTTAAGGATATTTACTTGGTATATTTTGATATGTGATGTTCACAATCTGTGCCTTAATAGTTAGAAAGCCTTCATTTTTTAAATCTCAGCATCTACTGTCATTAAATAATTGCTATGCCACCTTCTCCCCCTACCTCCGCTAATAATTTCTGGCAACCATGAAACTTTAAACTGAAAAAATAGAAAAAAAGTCTAAACCCCACGATTTCATGCAACTGACAATTTACATTGATAGAAACAAAAAAGATGCTTAAAAATTATCAATATTACCTTTCAAAATTAACAAAAATTGAATACTGCCAAGCCTAAATATGAGTATTGTTAGTGCTATTCGCTATTAATTCCATTCTGCCCTTGGTTAATTTATTTGTTCTAGCCTGAGGCTCTATTATTAAAAACCCCCAAGTTCAGATGACCATAACTTTTTGAAACATTCATCTTCTGGGCTGAAATTTGCTATGTTTTTTTTTTTTTTTTTTACTTTGAAAATGTGAGCAAAAAGAGCTCATGCTTTACTGAACAAGTGCAAAAAATGCATTTCCCCACTATATTAAAAAAATACACACCAGCTCTATTATAATATCTTTGCAGTCAAAATGGCCAAGTGCCAACTGATTCTGGAAGTAGTGCTAACTGAGGAGCAATGCTCAGCCTTTGTCTGGAAGAAACTGATATTTATTTGATTCAGTTAAGAATCTGAAAATCAAAACCAAACCATGCTTTAGCAGATTAGGTTACAGTTAAGCAGACATATAGAGCCCATTTCTGCAGTATGCTAAGCTCCCTCAACTCTCATGGACATGAGTGGAATTGAGGCTAATCAACATTTCTCCGAAGCACTCAGCATCTGGTGGGTTTGAACTCATATGGAGCAATGGCCTACAGGAATGGGCATAGCTACCATAGGGCAAGGCTACACTGTCAAGAACAACTGTGACAGTGCAGCATCAATTATGTAAATTTAACTGAGTGTCCGTAAAGACATCCTCAGTCGAGCTTCGGATTAGCCACAAGTCAATTGGCTAAGACCTACTTGGCAAGAAGTGTAGCACTGATTCGACAGGAAGGCATTTCCCATCAAATCAGCACTGTGGGGACTGTGCTGTAGATAAGCCAATCTTTAAAGACCACCCCTGCAGAAGAAGCAGGACTGAGACGGACTAGACTAAAGAATAGTGTGAACTTCATCCTCTTCTGTAATGTTCTTAGGCGCTACCCTTCCAAACCTAGGGTTAAAAAGAATCACAGGACCTCAAGCCCAGTGAGAATCTTTCCACTGACTTCAGTGGTGCTGGATTAGACCCCTAATCAGCAACATTTCCTAAGGTGCAGCACCTGCTGTCAAACCAACTAAGGATGTGAACAAGCCCCACTTGAGTATATGCTTGCATGCTTTGCTGAATCAAATCCTAAAAAGGGTTACAGAATAACTACCCTAGCCTTCTGTCCAAAGAGGTAGCTTTGTTAGTGTAGTTCAGTAAAACAAACAAACAAGGAATCCTGTGGCACTTAAAGACGAACGAGTTTATTTTTTGCTTGAGCTTTTGTGGGAGAAAATCCCACTTCATCAGATGAAAGCTCATGCAAAAAATAAACCTGTTAGTCTTTAAGTGTCACAGGACTCCTAGTTTCCTAGCCTTCTAGTATTTCAAAGCTGATCATCTAACCTGTCTAATTACATTCACTCCCAAACCTTCCTGTTGCACCATATTAATATGTGGATTTGTCACATTTCATCTGCTGGCAGCTGCACTTCAGTGGCAGGAAACAATCCAACAACAGTAGGAATATTAGACTGTTAAATGTGTAAAATGCTTTGGGATCATTCAAAGGCCCTATTATAAATACAGGATCATCACTGTTATCTTTCACAAGAGATTCATCCACTTGCAGGTTTTGAGAGGAAACAATTCTACAATTAGATTTATTAATCCAACTATTCTCCTTTCTTGGCAAACTAAGAAGAATGCAATAAGCTTTTACCCATGCTCCGCTAATCTTGAGTAATTTCTTTACATGCCACTTATTTTGAATTTCTAAGTATCTATTCAGGTTGCCACCTTGGCACCTTTTCTTTATCTTGGATTTACTGCTTCAAAAGGAAGCATATCCACAGAATTACCCTAAATCACATGGATGGGATGAATAGGAATCTAAAATGTTACACACCATCAGTTAAAGGACTATCATTTGCTTGATCTCACAGATCAATTATACTTTGGGGGTTCTCTTTTTTCCTTTGATCCCTGAATACTAAACCCCGCCCCCCACGAGAACCTCTTTTTGTTTTGCAGAAGAATCCTCCAAACAACATGGACTCTGCATAGGTATAGGGCCAAAGATAAGGGGTTAAGTAAGTGGAATCTTACCTGCACCTGAGCCAAATCTGGAGTGATTCCACTGAAGTGAATGGAAGAACCAGATTTATAACAGTACAACTGGGATCTAAAGTTGGATGAAAAACAGAAAATTATTTTTAAGTCATTTTCTGAGAGACTGAGACAGATTTAAGACTCTCTTACTAAACGGCTAACCTCTAGTTACAGCTTCTTATGCGTGTAGGCAGGTCTGAGAAAGCAAGTGCTTGTAGGAAATGGTGCAACTCTCCAACCCTTGGCAAAACAAGAGGGCAGTATGCCATAATCCTAGAGCAGAAAACTTCATTTTCCATCAAGCTTCAGAAGAAATAAAGGGGTGTGGCTTAACCCAACATAAATATAGCCTGAACCAAACCCAGCGTCTGCGGATCTTTGCAAACAGACTGAGGAGTTCTCAGTATGACACATGTGACCAGTTGGTTCTACTTCTATGGAGAATGTTAAGTGCAAGGGGACATAAAATCACTTTGTATGATGGTCAAATGAGTGGATTCTTTTTTCAGGTTCATTGGTCCTTCTCTGTTCATAACAGCATACCTGGCCTAATAACATAGCAATGTATCAACGTAACTATTGGTGCATATTCTTCTGATAACCCTTTGGGTATCAGGCAAACAATCTCTTTTCACCAAGGGCCAACTGGAATTTGACAATGAATTTTCCATGAAAACATGCATAAGAAAAGCGTGAAGAACTTTTCCTCAGCTAAATATCTGAAAGCTCACAAGGAGAGCTACTGGAGTTCCTGTGGTGAGACATTTCCAAGTAACATCTGAACTTGACCCTGCTGGTGCCTGACGAGTCACTCCTGAGCCAGAGAGTATGATGAGGTCCCATGCCATTCAACCAAGGTTCAGCCAATCTACACGCAAAGATCCACTTAGGTGATCCCAAGGCAGGTGTATAGGCTCCTGTGGGAAGCAGTTTCTCCATTTTGCTCAGTTTTGCTACGCGGCTTGGAACATTCCCACTGCGTAAGAGTTCCAGTTGACTGATCTTGCTCTAGGCCGTGCTTGTTTCCATGTCAGCCAGCCCCTGCCTCAGCTGGCCAACTGGTGATTCTGACAGTATTTTCATTAGATATCAATAGTGGTAGCATTTTCAATGTCTCTCCTGGTCTTGAGCCACAAAGCCAGGCATGTCTCATTAGACCACACTAGAGCTGTAAATTAACACAACTTTTCTATGACCTGACCTCTCTGGATCATATTCAGTCCTTTATCTCTTATCACTGATTTTCACTCTCTTCTTATTTCATTTGCTTCGCATGTGTTAATCTGGCATTTAAAAGCTTTTAAAAAGGATTGCAACATTTTTACAACCTGAAGCAAGAAATATACCAAGGAGAAAAGGAGTAAAAGTTACCAACTCAAAATATATATACACATATATTTTTTAAAAAAGCAGAGGGCAGCATATGTGCCCTCAGCATGAGTTCACATTCCTAGGAGCAAGCAATAAATATTAACATTTTGATATCAGAAACATATTGACCATCAACTGCTTACACCTGGGCTTGGAAGAATTGGTGTTTACTTCACTATAAACAAAGAAACTTCCATCGATAACTGAAATGCATAGAAAGGCAAAGGAGCACAAATGCACCTTGAGAACTTATTAGAGCTTGATTTCTGGCTATTTCTTTCTTATTTTTTAATATGTGATGTTGGCAATTGGTGTTTTAATGGTTACAAAGCTTTAATTTTTTGAATCTTAACATTTACTCTCATTAAACCATTGCTGCCTGATCTCCCTATACTTTACCACAAATAGAAACTAAAAATGCTTAAAACCCATAATTTTGCACCACTGTGCAAATCTAAATATTTTAAACACTCCAAAACAAACACTGATTATTGTCTGCTGAAATTTGAAAAAAAATAAAAACTAAAAATTGTGTTCTGCCAGGCCTACCCATATCAGCGCTGAAAATATTGTAACCGAGGGTGAAATTCATCCTGAGCAGAGGAGCAGCACAAGGCTTATTTCCAAAGGGGCAGCCGTGTTAGTCGCGTAAAGCAAAAAAAGCAAGGAGTCTTGCGGCACTTAAAGACTAACAGATTTATTTATCACATAAATAAATTTAAGTGCCGCAAGACTCCTTGCTTTTTTTTTTTTCCACAAGGCTTATGTATCACTTAAACCCATAAAGCCAGATTTTCAAAAGAGCTCAGTTCTTAGGCATCTAATTAAAACACTAGGTAAAAAACCTGTCCTACCTGAAGTTAAAGGGATTTTTGTCCCTCACTTCAAAAGGGATTTTTTTGCAAGTGGAAGCTGCCATTGTCATTCTTGGTTTTGGTGCCAAAATGGGAGCTTAGCTCTTTTTAAAATCTGACCCACAGAACTAATCATCCAAGGTTCTGTCACAGGTCCAGCCCGCAGCTGGCAATGAACTCTATCATTTATATTAATCCTTGTTGCTTGATGCAAAAGAAACCACGCTTTGAATAACACTCAGATGATATTAATGAATAGTCAATAACAACAACAACAATTAACAACAACAACCAGTGCCTGCTCAGTATAGATCTTTTCCATCTATGCTTCAGGAGAAAAAAAGGCCAAGGCCAAAGATTTTTGCCAAAGGGTATATCTATCCTGACAATAAAAGACCTTCAGCTAGCCAGTGTCAGCTGACTTGGGCTTGGCCAACAAGATGACAAAATTGCAATGTAGACATTAAGGCTTGGGCTGGAGTCTGGGCTCTGGGACCCTGTGGCGATGGAGGGGGCCAAGGAGAAGGGAGGGGTGAACCCAGGGTTCAGTCCAAGTCTGAACTGTTAAATTGAAATTTTAGAATCCCACTGCTTGAGCCCAAGTCAGTTGACCTCAGCTAGTTCTGACTACACCAATGGTCTCATAGAGGTAGGGTTCTGACCTAAGAAAAGTGGCCCACAATGGCCTTAAAAATCTTACTTTATTCTTAGCATAAGAAAAGAAAAAATTGCTTGGGTTTCCCTTAAAAAACCGGCTTTCAAAGACCTACCAAATTTTGAAATGTCTCATAGTGAGGCATTGAGGCAAGCACATTAGCTCTCCAACCTCTTTTGAATATTTCCATCTCTAATAAAAATACAGAGGAAACCAGTATTAAAATAATAAGTTGGCTTTCAAGCAGAAATTTGGTTACTCCTAAATCAACAGTGCCATGGAACTTTTCTGCAGTCCCAGGAACACTGGCCCAAGATGAGCTGTTGGCTACTCAAACAAACATTGTTAAAGGGTACCATGTTCTAAATTTCCTCCTCCATTTTGGATCCATGGAGTTACAGACTCATGACTGCCGTCTTCACCGAGCTGGTGGATTGCTGCCTGAATAAGGAATGTGGGGAAAAGACAAGTTCATTTTTGTTGCCTCCTTCCAAGTGAGGATGGGATCACAGTGGTAGGGCAGTGTAGGGGGAAGCTTCTAAGGTCACTGTGCTGCACCTCTTAGGCAAAGAACCAGAAGACTCCACTCGTATGGATTGTCTCTTTGAAGTACCTTTCAGTGGAGGTGGATCAAGAGGCATCCTTCATTTTTTTTGGGGGGGGGGAATCTTGGCCTTCCAGGCTCCTGCCATGCCAATAATGACAATTTACTGGTCTGTGAGGGAGGGAAAAGAAAAAGACATTTTCTTCAGCTTTAAGAGAAAATGCATACATATTTTAATAATTATCATTTTCATAATATGAGCACCCAGCACCCCTCCTGGGAACTGAAGGTACTTAGCATCTCAAAATTGTGCTTTCTATTGCCTATGATGTATCATTATATGATGCATGATACAGAAATTGATTGAGTTAAAGTATATAATAGATGAGCCACATAGTTCTTTGACAGCATCTCTGTTAAGGGTTTCTTTCCTTTCTCTGATTGTATTGTGGTAAGCACATTCACATCAATACAGAATCAGAACCTACTTCTACTGCAACCGGTGATTAAACTCCCATTGAACTCTAAAGGAACAGAAGCAGGGCCACAGTTAATGTAACCTGTTAAACATTTATTGTAATCCCTCTTTCAGGAATTTATAATTCAACCATGAAGTGCCCTTGTAAATTCAATCCTGGCATACAATGATCTTGACTTGATTTAATAAGAGACGGACCCAATCTGAGGTAGCTGGCTATCTAGCAACCATTGTGGCATAATAGCCTCCATTTTGTTAAAAGATTTTCCTTCCAACGTTACTGTTCATAAATTATGTTTATACAAATATTGTATAAAACCTATATTGGTGTTGGTGAAAAGGTCTGACTCAAAGATGAATGCCTCCACTGCTTTCTTGGTGATTGATTTGTCCCATTCAATGGGAGTTAAGATGCTCCACCAATCACACAATTTTGTGATCATTGCATGATAAATACCTGTGGGGCTTGATCCATTGACTTCTATGGGATTCTGTTTGCTGAGAGCTTGCAGGATAGGGTCAGTGAGCTTTATGAAAATATTAGGCATGTTGCTCAGCCAGGGAAGAAAAGAATGCCTTAGCTATGAATTATTTTTCTTTCATTGGGGCAAGAAAGACCCTTAGTTAGCATAACAGATTTTTGCTGGAGATAAAAACAATAGTTTATAAAGAGAAAAGAATATTTCAGAGGGAAGTGCATGAATCATGTCCATGATCTGAGGAGCTCTAAAAATGAGATTGTACAGGCTTTTGAAGTAGGAACTCTTGTAAATCACAGATTAAAACTCCCTAAGTAGCACTGAAAAGATAGATCATAAGGACTCAAATAATTAAAAATATCTCGAGTATCCTAGTACAAAACCTAGAAATGGGTACTGTATAAAGCTCATTTAGAAGAATGGTGGCAATGCTTTTGTCAACCTGGTGTGGAATAACAAATCAGACAATTTTTTTGTAAGCCATTGTGGGAGTTGTCAAGTGCCATATGTTTTGAACCTGCTCATGCACTGTGTTTCCTATATGGGACTATAGGATCTGTAGAAGGGTTATCAGGGCTCACTATACCAAGCTAAGGAGAGATTGTAAAGACATTTTTATATAATCCATGCCTGAAGAAGTGATGCCATGTGCCACTGCAAACAGTTAAAGGATTTCTGACCTTGGAATGTCAAAAACTTTCAATTATTACATTTTTTTCACATAATAAGAAACATAATAGATCTAGAATGAAAATGCACTACTCAGTTAATTTTTTTTAAAAAAATATTCCCAAACACTGCTTTTAAATGCAATGCTTTTGACTTTATAAACTCCAGCTTTCCATAATCACCCACAGTTTATATCTCTATTTCACCTCTCTCTATAATGTATTCTTTTAGGGTGAAGTTCATTGTTATTCAGTGAGCACACAGAGTCAAGTGGATTGGGATAAACAGGAATCTAAAATATTACATGCCAGCTGAAACATTATATCACATTGTTTAGCCCTACAGATTGGTTACATTGCTAACCACTAGCGTACCCCGGGGGGAGAAGGAAGAAAGGAAAATAAAATTGTTGGCCTAAATCTTTTCCTTTTGATGCCAGTGATGCAACTGCCATTGACTTTACTAGGAGCAGAGTCAAGCCAATACCGAGCGTTTCTGAAAATCCCACTCATCTTTTAAACATGTCAGTCCGACTAAGTGCTGGCCCCCTCAACTTCCATTTATTTCAAAGAGGTTTGAGGGCTCTCTTAATAGCTCAAGCGATGGTGAGAGTTCCACAGTGTGAAGCCAAAAGTTTCCAATTTCTTGAGTGGTTCAGCATTGACATGTAAGCCCACGAAGGATTAATGAGACACCTATACCACAACTGTCTCACCAAGAGTGGTACATTTACTACTGGCTTTTGGCAACATGTACATCTTGACCACAATAATCACAATTTATAAACAGTACAAAATTATCTGAAAACCTAATTCAGGCCATATCCAGGAGATTTACACACATAACCTACCCCATTGTGCAGAAGGCATACCTATGATGCTTTTTTTTTTTTTTTTTGCCATATTCCTTGCCTGTCCTTCATAGGAACCCACAAGGTACTGTCTGGAAGACAGTGCTCAAATTTCCAAAACAACATTAAAAGAGTTGAACTTCCTCATTTTTGTAACTCACTTGAAAGTGGCTACTTCTTGGCTTCATTTGCACACTTCTTTGAAGTGACATGAGAAGCATAAGTCGCTATGCCTTTTATTTAAGGATTTGTCTTGTTCTCTGGGAAGCAGTTCTGTGAAAATTAAGAAACTGTAAAAAATTATAGAACATTCCAGTGCCTGATCAAATCAGAAAATAGCTGAAAACAAATACAGTAAATTCTGACTAGAAATAAGATGTGAATTTTGAACAGGGAGAATAATTAATTATTAGAGCAATTTACCCAAGTTCTCGGCAGACTTCCCAATACTGACAACTGTTAAATTAAGATTGGATGTTTTTCTAAAAGCTGAGGTCTGGCAATGATTTGGGGGAAGGTCTATGGCCTATGTTTTACAGGAAGTCAGACCAGACTACCACAGTGGTCCTTTCTCACCTTGGAATCTATAATTTTGATAAAATAATGGCCAAAGCCTACTTTCAAATGTTTGATGCATGTCACGTTGATATGAACAACAACTACACCCACCCGGTAAGAGCTGAATCTGGAAGTAAACATCCAGAGGCCTAGATAATAAACAATGAACTCTTTAGGGAGGGATTTTCGTAACTGTTCTGCTCCCACTGAAGTATTTTGGGGCCATTGGGTAAAATTCCACCCTTGACCTCAGTAAGGCCAGGACTCCATCCTGAGCACTGAGCTTAATGCTGAATTCTTCTGAAAATCCAGCCAGTGTCTAGGTCTCTGTCCTTTATAAATTGTGATTTCACTTACCTGGGATGACTGTAGGAAAAGAGATTCATGGCCATATATTTGACAGTTTCTAAACAAATGAATAAATGAGCCTTCTCTGTTTAAGTGGCTTACCATGGTATTGTTTGCAACCTATAAGCAATAACTGACATGCATGAGTTAATGTTACTAACAGAAATTTCTTAATGTGCAGTCCTTACTATTGTTCCCTGGCTTGACTGCCTGCTAAATGAGTTGATCCTATTTTAGTATTGTTTTTAAACATTTTCTAACACTTTGTAGTTTGTGCTTATTTTGAAAAGAGCATATGATAAATTGCAAAAAAAGAAACAACCTCTCACCACACAGTTTTCCTAAGGGCGTTTGGTAGTCAGGATCGTTGCTTTGCTGGCATGTTCCTTTTTCTGTCAGTCTGTGCCAATTCAGAGGTTTCACTTGAATTATTTTTTTTTCCAACCAAACAATGCGTTTTTTTTTTCAATAAACTAAATGAAAATTCCATTATGTGCATTGGGCATAGCAAGCCAGTGCAAGGAGAAGAGCTTTCTTGTTTTGCTTTGCACCGCTTCAGGGCTAGGGGGATGACACCTGTGATCTCTCTAATTTACAGATTGCAAGGCCTGATAAAAAGAGGAAAAACTTTTTAATTGGAGGTGAAACTATAGCTCCTCATGGAACAAGAAGATGACTTAACTAGTGTTGTTAATGAAGATATAAGTTCAGCTGTTTCCCCTGAAGATGGGACTTAATTATTTGAACTAAAAAGGTCCTTTATAATTTTTACAATGATATCCTTACAGTATGATAGTTGACTTATCAAAAAAAAACCTGTGTGTGTGAGAGAGACAAAGAGAGACTGAGAAGGAGCAGATACACAGGTGATTTAACAGCATTAACTGAAGCCATGGTGGCAGATAAGATCACATAGGAAAGGGTGATGGAGTTAAGGACAGAGCCCACCTACCCAAAGAGACCTGAAGACATGGACACAGATGTTGTAGTAGGAGAGATGGGAGAGAACTGTTTTGTGAATGGACCAGGAACAAGAAGGATGGTGGGATTAACAGTGGGGAAAGAAAAGGGAAGGTTCAAGAGGATGAGGCTGCAGTAGAGATCAAGTAATTTGGCAAGTGCCAAAGGGGTAGCTGTGTTAGTCTAGTTCAGCAAAATGAGCAAGGAGTCCTGTGGCATTTAAAGACTGATAAATTTATTTTTTGCATGAGCTTTCATGGGAGAAAATAATTCTATAAGGTGCCTCATCTTCAAAGCAACTGACGAAGTGGGATTTTTTCCCATGAAAGCTCATGCGAAAAATAAATTTATCAGTCTTTAAATGCCACAGGACTCCTTGCTTATTTTGAGTAATTTGGTAAGTCTTTAGAAGACTTGAGGAGCACAGCTTCATTGCTAAGGAGAGGGCAGAAGCTAGAATGAAGGGGCCAACAGATAAGTTTCTAAGTCTATATGAGGTCAGAATATGTTTGTACTTCAAGAGGCGAGAGCTAGAAAAAAAGGTGAGGTTAATTGTAGAGAAAGATGGAGGCTGGGGGGGTGAGCAAGTGCAAGGGAGGTAAAGATGTGTAAGGAAATGGTACTCTTAGGGATAATGGAGTATCTGAAAAAGAAAAGGAGACAGGAAAGCACAATGACTGGCGCAGGAGGAAAGGAAGAGCAGGGATGAAGGACATCACAGCAGATGTTGCCAATCACTTTGAAAAGGATGGGAAGATGTTGCATGAAGGAGGAAGATCGATGAAGAAGGATGTTTTAAGGACATAGTGCAGTATGACTAGCTAAAATATTTGTCTGTCTCCTGATTCCTAGGCTAGTGTCCTGATTGCTAGACCAGCATTTCTCAAACTGAGCACCTGATACAAAAGGGGCTCATGAGAGTAGCTGGCTGTGGCACTACCATTTCCAACAGCAGCACAGAAGGGGGTGAATGGTATTGGGAAAGAGGTCGTCACTTCTCTAGGGAGCCATCACTGCCTGAAATATTATCCAAAGGGGACCCAGTTAAAAAAAGTCTGAAAATACCTGCTCTAGACCACACTGCTCTAGATCACTCATTGCCTGGATGCACTCAGCCTGCCAAATTACTAAAGGCCAAGGCTACAAAGGGATTCAAGAGGAGATCTCAATGTTTGACCCACATTTAAATGTACTCTCAGAAATTATATAATTTCTTTCTTTCTTGTTTGCTTCAGTCTCAATGGCTGAAGCAGATCAATATTGGAGTGGGAAAGGCACCAGTTTTGACAGATGTTCTCACAAGTTTCAAAGTTAAATGTTTATGCTGTTCTACCTTATCTTGTGGTGAATGAAACCATTTTGGAGAACAGAAGAAGTCAGAGGCATTCTTATTCTCCAAGCAGACTTGTACCTAGGTAAGCAAAAGTGATTGTGTCTGCAAGGTGGGTCAGACGGGCACAAATATTTTGTTTCTCATCTTCATTTGTCTAAGTGCCAATTAAACTCACCAAGATGGAGGTGCTGAACAATGGACCTGATTCTCATTTACACTGCTCTGGCAATGCAAAAAGGCATAAGAGTGAGTAGAAATTATGGCCCAATCTACTTTAAGCCCTGTTAGACTGAAAATGAAGTCCAATAAACAGATGGTCTACTCGTTCTTCCCCTACAGTGGTTCTCAATCTTCGTTGTGTTGCAACATGGTCGTTGGCATGTCCAACCATGAATGACACAGCATCGCTGCTGCCTGAAGATGTCACCCAGTGCTGCAACTCCTGGCATTGGCACAAACTCCTGACACCAAAAGAAGCCTCGGAAGTGGAACTGGATTCAGGCACATCTGTTTTGGCAGCAGGACAAATTACAGTGACACACTCAACCATTTGTCGTGACACACTGATGTGTCACAATGCAGTGGTTAAGAACAACTTCCCTAGAAAACACTCAAAACCCCAACACAATTTATAGTATTTTAAAAGATGTTAACATAGTTAAGAAGAAACGCTTTGTGCTGTAAGTAAGTAAATAAATAAATGTATTTAAATGGAAAGGTAAGTTCTATTAAAACTTCAGCAAACAGGCACCAAAGCCAGCATATAAACCAGAAAGGGTTATTCTGTCTCGCATCCATAACAAACACAAGGCACCTGTCCTTATCTCCTGTCTAATCCAGGCCACTCAAACTCTCTACCTCTGCATACTAATGTCCCCAGCATTTGTACAGAACATTTATGTGCTTTTTATTGACATATGTTAGCACCATGCTTTCAATACCACAGTTCAAATACTTTTATTATGTTTCTCAAGTTTTCTGTTCTTCCTGTTTCTTTACCTAAGCCATTCAGCTTTCTGTCTTTTCCTAAGTTTTCAGTTTTCCTTTATTACCACCTGTATTTCCCTTTATCTCAATAACTTTTCTAGCCCCCCTTCTCTGTTCTTTTCCTTCTTTTCACTCCTCTCCTCTGCATTCTTTCTTCTCTGTCCCCTCTTACTCCCATTTGGCTCTCCATTATCTCCTATATTCCTGTGTGCTCTTGAATTGTGCATGCATTAACATAGTTGTGCATTCAAATTGTGTATCTGCTTACACAAATAGGGCCAACAATGCCTCTAATTTGCTATTTGCACATGCATTTTGCACACAATCACATGTACATTAAACACTCCCTTACAAACACAACTCAGAAAATCTGACCACCATTTAATTTAGTATTGTTTACATTTTTTATGGCAGCTCCAATGTATATCTGCGATGCTTCCCTTACATGGCCAACCGCCAGTTCCTGACTGTCAGTAACAGTAAATACATAAATAAATCAAATACTGACTGACAGTGAAAGCCAGTAAAAATATTCACTTGTCAGTAAAAGTGGCAGGATAATTCAGAAATAACTTTTCATTGTTTGGCACAAGTTTCTGAATTCGAGTTCTTTTAATATTTATTTTTAACAGTTGAAATATTGGCTCCAACAGAAACTGACAAAAAGACCATAAGCAGACATTGTAGGAATCTCAAATTGTCTTAAAATTCTATATTTCCAAACTACTGAAGTTTGAAAAAATTACAAATCAAATCATAGGGCTGGAAGGGACCTTATGAGATCATTGAGTCCAACCCCCTGGGAATTGAACCCAGGACCTTCTGCATGTTAAGCAGAGGTGTTAGCCACTACACTATCTATATATATGTTGACAGCTAAAAAAGCAATGAAGAACAAAGGAATGGCCAATGGTCCATCTAGCCCAATATCCTGCACTGGTATCAATGCTAGATGATTCAGAGGAAATGAATAGAACAGGGCAATTCTGAGTGATCCATCCCCTATCAACCAGCATAACTTCTGGCAGTTGGGCGTTTAGGGACAACTGGAACAAAGGGCTTCATCTGTGACCATCTTGGGTAATAGTCATGGACTTTCTCTGAATCCATCTAATTCTTTTTTTTTTTTAATTAGATGACATTATCTTGTAAATTGTTTGGGAGATAGGTCATTTAACTCTCAATATTTTGAAACAACAAATGAAATTACTTAAAAATATACAACACAAAATATTATGAAAATTAATTAAATTAAAGCTAATTGGTTTGCATGCTAATTTTTCTCCTAAGCAAAAATGTCTGGATATATGATAAAATATATTAGAGTTGTAAATCACTAAGTCCCATATTCTTAAATGCTGAAAAATGGAATTTTATACTAACATTGATTGTACTGAAACTTAAATATAGTTATGATGGCTTCTCTACATGAGTACTCAGATAATTTCCTGAATTAACAAGACAACTTCCATTTTTAATATGACTATTTAACTCAGTTCTACAGCCCACCCTTGTAAGTAAGTGACTTTATTTGGGAACTGCAGAACAGCTGCCCTCTGGGTGTTTTGTTTTGGCTGCCTTTCCCATCTGTTTTACCTGTCTCCATTTCTGAATAATTTATTTCACCATCTGCATAAATAGAGCACCTGGCCTAAGGCTAACTCTTTCACCTAAATTATTTAGAGCCAAAAACTCTTTGGTTTATAGGTGGATAAAGTAATGGCTCAACGGGACAATGGCCTTAACTGGGGAACAACTGCTAACATTTCTGGGGTCTGACAGCGGTGTGTTAAAAGGTCAGCTCAGTAAAATTTTCACAGAAACATCACAGATTTTTCTTTCTTCAAATGCCTTTACTAATGGTTCTTTCTAGACACAATCCTGGTGTTTTTTTCATGAGTAGAACTTGCTTCTCATGCTGCCCTCTTGTACTTGCCTGCCGCTCTTTTATCCCACAGTTGGCTGCATGATGCCTTGTTGTATATACGGTGGAACTATCTCCTCCTTCAGTCCTTACTCGGGAAATTCTCAAACCAAGTCAATGATAGAGGGTTGCAGGATCTGACCCTGTATACGGAGTTTCACTGGGACTGAGACCATCACAAAGCAGGATCAGAAAGGGTGAAATTAACCCCATCCAGCATATGTTCCACACACCACTTAAAAGTCCCATTTAAACTTTAATTGCCACACTTTACCTTTAGAAAAGCCCATCAAAACAGAACTTAATTACTACATAGGTCTAGTGCTGGGCCTCCATACAGAGGTGAATTTTACCCAAAGTGGTTTGGGATTCATTATTTTTTGGATGAATGGTATGATACAAGATTATTATCCTCCTCCTCCTCCTTTTTGGATAACATATCTTGAGCGAGCATGTGTCTTTCATTTTATGGGGAAATTAGGGATGATTAGCGTTCTGGAAAAGTTTTGACTGTGTGCTAATGGAGGGCTCATAGGGTAAGTCTACACAACCCACAGAAGCAAGCCTCCCACCTAAAATCAACAAATGTAGGTTAGAGGGGGTTGTGCTCATGTTCTAAAAACAGCTGCTCAGAAGACCCTAAGAAGTCTCCATTAGTCCATGTCATAGCCCTGAAACGCTTGGAACTTGCAGCTCAGACGAGGTTGGGCTCTAAAGCCCACCACCATCCCCAGGCTTCAGTGAAAATCAACTTTGCCTACACGATCAAAGTTTCAGGGAGAAATTCTGCCTCTGCTGAAGCAGTGTAAGTTTTGTCATTGAATTCAGCAGCGACAGGATTTTACCCTTTGTCTCTTAAAAAAATATGGTATCTGTTCTTCTGCCATTGGGCCAGTGATTTTTTTAAATCTTTTAATCAATGTCACCATGCCTTTGATTGGTGGTTTTTAAATTAAATTAAAGAAATTAAATTAAATTTTAAAAACTTAAATACCCCCCCCCCAAGACTTCTGATGCTGACTAGACAGAGAGTCAGTGATAGTGGGTGGTCTTCTTTCTTGGAGAATATGTATAGATGTGAGTAAGCCTGCACAGAGAAATCACTAAAGGAATGGTCCTAGGCTACACCCACACTATGAGCTAGGGACCTTACCCTCAGCACACCTATACATATGCACATTCTCTTGCATATAAACAGTCATGAAGCCGCAGGTAGCACTGGTGGTGGTGCATGGCTTAGCTGCGTTGCATACAAGCCTGCCTCAGCCTTGTGATTACACAGTTGGCATGTCTAAATCATGTTGCCACAGCTGCCACCTGTGCAGCCATGGCTTCACTACCATTTACACTTGCGCTAGCTCTCATCAAGTTACCATGAGTACATGAGCTGGAAATCCCACCACTAACCAGGGCTGGATTAAGACATGCTGAGGCCCTAAAGCTATGTCAAGATTCAGAGGTCCCATACCATAAAAATAAAGAGAAAAGAATGTTTTACATTCTAACAGAAAGGATAATGAAAAATAAATGATGGTGGTATACGGAAGGGTGGGAAAGTGGTGAGGAGTGGATTAGAAGAGATGATACATGAGGTGGAACAGGACTTCAGAATGTGTTGGTAGGCTAGCTCCCATTGTCTCCTCTTCAGGTCTAAGGTGAGGTTGGGCAACCTATGGATGATGCAAGCAGTCCTGGAAGGAAGTTGATGGGATTGGGTGTGGATGGGAATGGGAAGGTCAGGGTTCAGAATTTTGCGGGTGGATTTTATATAAAAGGTTATTTAAGCCAAGGCGATTTCAAGTATTATGAATCTTCTTAGTTATCTGCAACATATTTAGAGGCTTCCTATAATGTGTGGCCTTAAACCATGGCTTACTTAGCTTGTACCTAAATCTAGCACTGCCCCTAACTAATAATGTAGATATAGCACGGGTTT
Source organism: Podocnemis expansa (assembly GCA_007922195.1). Classification (NCBI taxonomy): domain Eukaryota; kingdom Metazoa; phylum Chordata; order Testudines; family Podocnemididae; genus Podocnemis; species Podocnemis expansa. The sequence goes on along the minus strand of ML682074.1, from coordinate 7,368,239 downwards.
TTCCAGGGAAATTCCTTCTTGCCAGTGACCAATTGACCTTCAACCACCAGCAATCACTGAGCAGAGAATTCAGCTAAATGGGAATCTGGAAATGATGTAATAGTTTTCAAAGGTGTTGTAAATCCCTTCTGTCTCTATATGTGTTTGAAGTAAGATGAAAACCTTGCAAAGAAAACTAGTAAATTCTTGAACTGAATTACTCTGGTTGTATCCCATTATAACAAGGATCAGAGTCTAGAGCTGTATGGCTAGGCATGCAAGGGTAAATAAATCACTTAATGAAATACATTTGGAAATAATGGTAACTTGTTGCATTATTCTAAAACCAAATAAAAAATTCATTCTGTATGCTCATTTACATCTGTATTTGCCAAAACAAGCCAGCTTTCACAGAACAAAAAGAAAATTGTGCAGTCTTTACTAAGACTTATCCAGGCAAAACTCTCATTAATTTTTGTAGCTGTTTTACCTTATTAAAAACACAGAATGTGGTACTGTGTATAATAAGTAACAATATCTATCTACTGTAAGGATATCTATAGCATCCATCACCTTAATGCTTATAGGCACTTTATTAACTGTTTCATTTTCCTCCAAGAATTTTATCAGGTATCAGGTATTTGCTTTTTGCTCCTGTACTGGGAAGTAGCGATCACAGATTTCAAATGAAGTGCTTTGTATACTCGCAGAGCAGTGAGAAAGCACAATAGCATAGACAAAAATCTAATCATGGTATTTTGGCTTTCTGCCTTCTTCTTATTTTACAATGGTGAAAAAACAAATTCAAGGTGCGACACGAATCCCTTTAGGAGTTCCCTTCCTGTGGATGCTGTCTCTCGCCAGAAACACGAGACTGACAGGATGATAAAATGCGATGCCAGGCTCTCTTGCCCATTCAAAGACCCTCCCTCAGGTATCAGGTGCCTTGCCTGAGCTTTGAGGTCAACCGGACACCTCCCCTGAGGCATACCTGGGCTGAAGGATATATCTACTAGAAAATCCTCTCAAGTAGAGCAGCTGTTATCTGAGCTAGGATCAAAGTGCCCCTCTGCACTCCAGAAAAACATCTTCCAAACTGGTCTTCTTTCTCCATGATTCGAATGAATGTTGAATGAGTCTCTGGGGACAACAGTTGCTTTGCTGAGGAGCAAGCTGTCAGAAATACTTTGCTATGAAAGTTCAGTTCCCCTTAAGGTCTTTGGTCATTAATACTCATTGCTCCAGGAGAGCATTAAACATAGAATCTATTTACTCTACAAACTGACACACTGTAAACAACAAAAGTCATACCAGCGCTCTGTCATTTTACCTGGAATTAGCAAATGTTGACTAAGGAGAATTGCACAGCCTGTGGCGCATCAGAATTTGAGATATGAAACTCAATATAGCGTGGACAGACCTAACCTGTTCAAGGTGGGTTGGGGAAAACTTGGGTGCTCGTTTGGGTGGGCAACTGTATGGTGGTGGATGGAGGAGGCATTGTGCCTACAGGAGTGCAGCATGGCTGGGGGATATGTTCAGTGGTACTTGATTCACCTGTACAAAAGAGGTAAGCTCGCATTCCCCTCTCAGCCACTCTCCCTCCCCCATTTTCTTGTCCTGGTACTAAGAGGTAAGAAGGGAGGACAGGGTATTCGATGTCAGGATTGACTTTAAATGGGAAAAGGGAATGGTGACAGGGTGAAACAGAGAACAAGACCCCCTTATCTGCCCAGATATGTCCACTTTGAATTGCACAATGATGCCAATTTTGCTGGCTACCATACTTTTGCTGAGGGAGTGCAAAGAGCTGCATCATGGAGGAAGGAAGAGACATTCCCTGTCTCACTTGTGAACTTGCAGCCACAGCCCTAACTTGACCCATGTGGAGCTGCTGTCCTTGTAACTGTTAATAAAGCCTATCAATACTTGTACTCAAAAGTTCAAGGCGCAGAATAAGACCATGCTGTGTAATAAACAAAAATAAAACAAGAAAAGAACTGTAAATGGTATACAAATTGGGCAGGGGTAAGAGAAGATCATTTTAGACTCTCTCTCTCACATGTCCTCTGGTTATACCACTGCCCTACCCGGAGTCTGGAACGTGGGATGCTGTCATACCGCCTGGCTCGAAGTGGATTCCGTTATATAAAGGGCTTACAGTTTGGTTCAGTAGCAATCAGCAACCTTGTTCTTACGCCACAAGAGTGGATCTGCTCAGATGGTATGTGGGTACTGGGCAGGCCTTCCTTATTTCAGAAGGTGAACAATTAAAAATGAATATTTTTGATGGTATGGCCAGTAGGTAGTGAAGGAATTCAAATAATTATAATGTGGTCCTGCTGTGCCCATTCAGAAATACTTTTGGTGCCCCTTCACTCCTTGCAATTAGCCTTGTGCTTTCTTCCTTCTTTAAAAAAATTTTTTTTTGTTTTTGTTTTTTGTGTCACTTGGCCAGAAGTTTTGTTTATTTTTCTTTTCTATTCCATTCATTTCCTGCCGTAGGTTGTTGATCACTCACTTGGCCAGAAACAAGACTAAGCTAAAGCTTGTGTGGGTTCCTTTTCAGTTGCAATTCTCTGAGTTCCCTCTCTTCAAAGTGTCTGATGAAGTGGGATTTTCTCCCACGAAAGCTCATGCAATAAATAAATCTTTTAGTCTTCAAGTGCCACAGGACTCCTTGCTTTTTTTGCTTTCCCTTGACATTACAATGATTTTTTATTGTTTCTGTTCTATTATATGCACACCCAGAAAGATGTTACATAATGATAGTGTGTCTCATACATTGGGAAGTAGGGTAACTACTGATAAAAGTTCTGATCCTGAGAGGTGCTAAGGCAACAAGACTTATGTGCACTCAGCACTTCTAAAGATCAGAGCCAACATTCTAAGCTCCTGGGGTTTTTTCAGTCCTCCATAATTTGCTTAATTCCCTATTCCTCTATATCTCTTCACTGGCCAGCCAAAATGAAAGCCACTTTCTAGCGCGCAATTTAAATTCTAGTCAATAGTGCTTAAGAGTCATTCTCATCTGATACATGTTTTTCAAGCTTTTTATTTTTCAAGTCCCTAAAAGGTTGCTCTTCTTAACCACTGATGATAGAACAAGACGCAATGGTCTTAAATTACAGCAAGAGAAGTTTAGGTTGGACTTCAGTAAAAAAAAATTCCTAACTGTCAGGGTGATTAACCATTGGAATAAGTTGCCTAGGAAGGATGTGGAATCTCCATCATTGGAAGTGTTTAAGAGCAGGTTAGACAAACACCTATCAGGGATGGTTTAAGAGGGTTCTTGGTCCTGCCATGGGTGAGTGATGCTGGACTCAAGGACCTCTCATGGTCCCTTCCAGTTTCTATGGCTATGTCCACACTACAAAAGTTAGTTCGAATTAAAGTCAAACTAAGAAGTTTGACCTTAATTTGAACTAAAACCAACCTTAGTTAAGTCAAGTTAACAAAGCACACCAATTCAATTTAAACATTAAGTCAAATTAGTGCACTGTTAATTCAAACTAACTGCCCTAATTCAAATTTATTTGGTCCAAATTAAGTCTTAATCCTCGTCTACACTGCCCTTTGTTCAAACTCAGAATTGAACTAAGTGCTTAGTTTGAACTAAATGCAGGTGTTACTAATTCGAACTAAACTCTCATTATCTTGAATTAAGGAATTACATAATCTGAACTAGTGAGTCTATGGTGGACAGGGACTAAGTTAGTTTGAATTAAGGCTCCTTAATTCGAACTAACTTGCTAGTGTAGACGCACCCTATGATTCTTTATTCAGTAGCATATGTGAAATAAATTGGTGGGCTCAACACAGTTCCTCGTGGGTTCGTGTATATAAGTAAAATCACTATCACAGTTGTCATACACTAGTAGTTTCAGATGAGAAATCAGGATCGAAGGCATATATAAACTGACCTGTTCTCACTTCTGATAAGTGGTCTCTTCAGAATGGCTTGATGCAGATGGAAAGGGCACGCTAACCCTGTGTTAGAGGGCATTACCTTCCAAGGCTGTCAATTTAATAACCTGTTCTTAAGAGAGAGGGAACAGCCATTTTATCAACATTCAAAATATTCACATTTCAAAGTGGTATTTCAAACCTACTAGAGCAAATAATGGTACTTTGTACATTTAAAGGACACTAGATAAAAATAAACTGAATAGGTACGTAGCATAGTATATACCAGTAATTTTTAAAAAAATTTTCATCCTAAAAATATTAACTGTGCCTGGGGCAAAGCCTTCAGTAATATAAACTGCCACAAACAGGAGCCTGTTCACCTGGAAAAGATAGTAAAGATAGTGGGAAATGGAACACTCTGCTGCACTGAAAAAATTGTAATGTTGTAACCATTCTTGGATTAAACTTCTGAGAAGGACCACACAAGATTAGATTATTTAGATTGCAGTAAGAATAGTTAGCGTGTGTTCTATTTCCCATTCTCTTTGCAATCTTTGTTATAAAAGTGGACTCATGTTGTGCCAGTTAAGATTAATATTGTAACTTGAAAGAGTTAGGTTTGTATCATTTTCCACACACATTCCCATTGATGTGGGAATGGAGTCGTATTGTATTTGAGCAATTTCTTGTCTAGTATGGACCTAATTAAACACACACAAATACTTCAGAATGTAGGTAGACGTGTCACCTGCCCCATGGCTTCAAATAATGGATCTCAACATTCAGAAGTACCTAAGACTTCCTGCTAGGTTGTGAAATAAGGTATCCCATTTAGCTTACTCTCAAGGCTCTCAGCATGTTCTTTACACTTAGTCTGTTTTCACTCTCCCCTGAGAATGTGTTATATGTTCTTTCCATTCAATCCTCTATCTAAACTGCTCATATTGTCATTGATGTATTTTACCTTATGAAGTATCACTAGATTTTCAATGTACCTGCACACCGCTCTACATTTTCTCCTTACTGTATCTTCTGACTTTGAATTCTCTACATTATTAAACTTGGAGTAAAGCTTCATCTCAGAGCCACAATTTCCCATTTTTGCCACCTTTTCAGTTGGGTGACATTATCTGCAAAAGCAGTGAGAACCATATTTCACTCTCTTTTTATATTTCAGTTTCCCAGCTAATCATTTACAGAGTTTAATATTGTGCAGATTATTCATAAAATGTTGAGGCAGCTGCTTCATGAATTTCAGGTGTAAGTTGAACTCAGTGAATTATCTAATGATCTAAGTCATATCAGTACCTGGCAAACCATTCCAAAACATATATTAGGAAAATAGTTGAAACAGTGGCTAGATAACATCAAAGAGTGGGTTGGAAACACAAAAAGTAATCCTTGTGAAATTTGATTCCTGAGGATTTGTTCTAAGGTGCTCCAAGTTTATTTCTCCCTGCTGTATACTGAAATATAATGTTTGTTTTAATTCTTAGAGTAGAATTCAGTGAGTCAACTATTTGCATTTGTTGATCTTTCCCAACATAAATCTTGCCATTATAGTCGTATCAACAATGTGTCTCCTTTATGGTAGTATTAAAATTTCATTTGGTTTCTTCAAACAGTATTTACTGAGTGGTTGAATTATAGTTACAGAACTCTCTGGTATCAAAATCTGAGTGCCATTATTGGGACAAAAAACATTGCACAGGTGTCAAATCTCTATGATCTTCTTTGGCATGGGTTAAAAATAAACCTGAAGTTTATTGGAATGTGCCATAATAGGGATGAAGATACATCCTTAATCATAAAATACACATTACCTTTCTCCAACCTTTGATGTATTACATTAATAGGTTTGTCCTATCCTCCATTAGGAATCATGTCTGTTTATGGAATCAGGACCTGCATGTCCTGTTGAGGTTTCTGCAGCGACTACTGCAATTTCTTTGGAACTCAGCAAGACCTGCATAGCCAGTCATTGTCTGGCATAACTCAGTGTAAAAAGGATAACAACCTCCATCCTCAATATAATAATTTACCTTGATATAATATTTACCTTTTGATAACATATTCTTTTAGACGCAGATTCCCACTTTCTGAAGGTCTTGGTATGACTTTATATGTTCTGCCATACTTCAGACTCTCAAGGCATTTTTTCAGTCACATGATAACTGAGTTGGAAATGAAGGCAATCATCCCTTGTGCACTCTTTCAAGCCTACATTGTATGTCCTTCAGAGGAGTTATTTTTGGTGAAGGTGAAAGTCTAGTGATGCCTCATTTCCTTTCAAGTACATTTTCTTACTGAGCACCACTGTGCAAATACACAATTGCAAATGTCATTTTCTGATGTAATGGATAGGAATCCATCTTGCATATATACACACATTATATGATATAGGCATACAAGTAAATTGACTAAGAGATGCTTATGTGCTCCATACTGACATCCTATAAACCAAGACCACAGTATGTCTCACAACTCCAGATAAAACTTAGGTCCTGATGTCATTCATCACCACTCCAGATGAAATCCTCAATGTATGGGTAGTGTGCTCCCCATCTGATAGCATCGTCATCAGCCAGGTGAAGAGTTGTAGCCTGTCGCTAAATTAAGTTGCCAAACTTATGTGACATAGTCTGAAGTTGACTGCATCTGCATTGAGGGTCATTAGAAAGACTCTGTTTGTAGAGACTGGCCACATAGTTGGCTTGTCCTGTTCAAAACCCGTTTGGGGTGCCCACATGTACCTTGGAAGGCAAAAACCTGGAGGGCAGATGGATGGGTTGGTGACAAGAGAGTGCTTAATGACTGTTCTTCCTGACTACTCATTACACCAAGCAGATTCCACCATCATGCCTTCTGATAATATAAAGACCATAAAGGCAATCTATCTAGAAGAGAGGCAAACTGGCAGGTAGTTGAAGAGGTCTGAGTACAGAGACAAGGCCCTGTTCTCATGGATTGTGGCCGGGACCATGATGGGAGCCCCTTCAGAGTGAATATGGAGTAATGCTGTGTTACTAAGGCCCAATCTATGCTGCCAGCAAAATCTGGCAGCAGTTGATGGGAGTTAAGCAAGCTATGCAGAGTAGCTTGCATAACCCCCATGAACTTTGTAACTTCCATTCTACAAACCATCTTTACTGAGCTGTGCTGACAAGAACTGCCTTCCCATTGATGCAGTGCTATGCCACCTGAGGAAATGGTTTTCCTAGAGTGACTCCCAGATTGATTGCGCATGTCTTGATTGCCATGCAATTGAACCAGATAAATTAATCTGATAGCAGTGAATTTGGCACTGTCGGTGTAGACATAGCCTACGTATTGTCAACCATGGCAATGGAAAGGCGTGCAAAGTCCTGATAACAACACACACAGCTTTGTCAAGCTCTATATCACCCAGTTTTGTGTGGGATGAGTGACACCAGAGAGGAGCCACTTCTCTGCTGTTAAATTGCAGAGAGCAAGGGCTGATGTTCGAAACATCCTGGTGCTTGCACCTGAGGTTTAGCTGGACAGTTTATGAGCAGATTGTTCTAAGGACTCATTTTGGTGGCTGTCTTCTTTCAGCAATAATGTCCAATATCATACTAAGGTAAAGTTGGTTTGTATTGTGCTACAAGTGGTGACCATTTCAGAAAATACTTAACTCATGGCTTATGCTTGCATTATGCAGGCGAAATACACTGAAAACAGTCTTGGAAAACTTGGCTGCAGGCCCCATCAACTATAATAATCTTTCAGGAGCTTCACGCCATCATTCAGGATCTTGCCAATGTAATATCTGAGAAGAACTAAGCTTGATAACTTTAGCAGATGCCTTTCTTATAGATAAACTTGAGTGAGAATGTTGACGGCAAGTCATTGAAATACACATTGAACAGATTAAAAAAATGGTATGCAGCTGAACACATGGTAAAGCCTACTGATGATTTTGAGGACAGAGATATGCCACACCAAATCAAATGCTTCATAGGAGCTGCTTCTTAACCAAATGGTGTAGGGGGTGATAAGGCCAGGTAAATCCCAATTAGCATAGGCAATAAAGAACCCAGATCTAAATCCCAGCATAAACAGAAAGACACGCTTGCTTCCATTTGCCTACAACAAGGTTTCTGGATTGGTTTCACAGTGCCTGCAAAGTTCATCAGACTGAAGCACTAGAAAAGTGAAAAATTCTTTCCCAAACAAAAACAGAGCAGGAAGCTATAATAATTGTTACTCATATTCTAGTAGTCGCCACAATAGGTTAGACACCACAAAAGATGGAACAGTTTGCACCCAAAGACCTTTTGTTCTGTGCAGACGAGCAGCTTTTAGGGGTAGGGGAATGAAACATTTCCAATCAAAATGTAAAAAACTGCATACAGTTTAAAATTCAATAAATAACCATGAAGTATACCCAGCTCAATACCCCCATGGTCAACATAATAATTAGTCCATTTATTTTATTTATTTGATCTATATTTGAAGCTCCCATGCACTGACAGAAAAAGCATTCCTATGCATATTTCTTTATAAAAATATTTTAAATAATAATCATTCACTATTGGTTTTGAAAAATTAAATCTGGAACTTTGAATGTGAAACAAACAAGACACAATTTAGAAAATAATAAAAACAATTGTTCTGTTACCCCAGCAACACAATCTAGGTGCAGCCAATCAGCAAAGATGATACATTGTTTTGACACACATGAACATATTTTTAACATAAATAGCAACAGAGACCTAATAACAATGGGTTTTAAAGCTAGCAACTGATGTCATTTCAAATGTGTCAATCAAAGACAACCTATGAAAGTGTTTCTTCTATCAAGCTGACATTAAGTATATGCTGTAATGGCTTCAGAAGTGACAGTAGATTTCTGACAGGCCATAGAGGAGATGTAAAATCTATAATTACATTCTAGTTTCTTGAATTGTGTCCTTCAGTATATCTTAAAAACTTTGAGGAGAAAATGAAATTTGAGAGCTATAATAGCTCATTAATTTATCAGAACAACCAAAAAAAAGTTTACAGCATATTTGAGAAAGGGGAAATACTGGCATTAACCCAGAGAGCCCTTAAAATAGGTGTACTTGTATTTCTTACATTTTTATGACAAACTGATTCCAATGAAATTCTTCAGTGTGAGTTTTCAGAGATACTAAAGCTAACAAGAGATGAAACCGACAAAGAGAGATCATTAATGGAATATAGAGCCTTTCCCCACTTGATCATTGGTTTGAATCTGGTCCATGTTGGCAACAACGTAAAAGCCATTACTTTCTAACGGGTGTTCAAAAGACTGTTCCAAGTTACTTGATAATTGTAGCCCAGTTCCTAGGAGACAGATGCCCACATCCCAGAAACCACCACCAAAATTTGAATCATTGCTGGAATTTCCAGAAGACAGGCAAAGACAGGAATAGGGCATGGAGAGTAAAGTATCATACCAATCCTAGTAGTCTTGTCCTAAGTCTTTACTGGGAAAAGTCTACTAAGTAGTCTGGAAAAAGTTTACACTGTCATTGCATTTCATGTGAACCTGTCATCTGGGTAAAGTGAGGTCTTTGTGGTTTCTAATACTAATTGTGTAGCACTTTAAAAGGAGACAAACTACTTAACAATTAAGTACAAATGAACAGATCTATACATTTCATGTTAAAAAAAAGGCGGTTGTATCATCGGGCTTAGACTTCTTTTCTTTTTGAAGCTAATCGAAAAAAATCAGTCTATATATGTCAGGACTGCAATGAAAGACAGATTCATAAAACTCCCAGATACACAGAGACAAATGCCTTATTTTGTTCCTAGATGGAATTACAATGCCATTTTACCACATCATCATCTCCCTCTCTCCCTCTCTCTGGCAGGTTTATATGACTCATCATAGCAAATACTAAGACTGAGGAATTTCTAACTGGTACACATTGAAAATAAAAAGGAAACAATACAACAAACAGCACTGAGGGAGAATTACAAACTACATGCTAGATATAGTACACTCCTTTACCATAATGTAAATCATATTGCATTTTTCTCTACAAAATATTAAAGAAAGATGAAGTTTCACCTATAAATCTTAAACTACATTGTTATTGATTTGGGAGGAAGTCAGGAAAAGGAAGAACAAAACAATGTAAAATGCATCCAGCTACACTGCCAGAAGCTGCAGAAAGCAATCTGATATTTAAACATTTCATTGGTGCTGAATTGCTGAGTGTGAGGGGCAAAACACCTTTCTAGGGCTGCCTCGTGCATCATCAAACAGGCAACACTCCAGTAGAACGTTTCACTTAAATGCTTCAGCAAGGACCCCAAAAACTACAGCGGAGGGGTTGACAGTGCTGGTGGAGCGACAGTAGATCACTCTAAAGTACACTTTTTAAAATTTTGCCCATAGATTATTAAATCATGATGCTGTGAGTTGGCTCTGTGCCATACACTTGTACTGGGACAAGGCTGGAAGATGTGAATTCTAATACAAAGCAGGTGTGCTGCATCGGAGGGTCTATTCCAAAAAGAGTCTAACCATTAGCATTTGGTTAATGTAGTTGATTTGTACTCAGCTTTTCTACACAGTGGTATTGGTAAATGGAATTGCTCCTTTGGCCATGTTCCTGCCCTTGCTAATGGCACATTCCCATGAAAGCCTGGCTTCATCCAGGACCAGAGTTTAATTCCACTACCCAGATTAACTGGTAAAGAGTGATGAGCTGGTAACATTCATCTCCATACTCATTCCCTGCCTCCTTAATATGACAAGACTCCTTCAGCCAAAGCAGCAGGAGTCACAAAGTGTCTTTAAATGTAGTTCTCCTCCACCTCAGTGCATTTGCAATGACCATCCTCATTGTGGCTTGAACTCCAAGGCTTTTAGAGTTCAAGCATGGCATTCTGGAACTTGAGCAAACAAAGCTTGGGAGTCAAGCAGGAGATTTCGGCAACTAACTATTACCTTAAGTCCAACACCTAGGCACCAATGGTGTTTACAAAAGCCGTGCTCAGCCACGTAGGTGCGAAATCCTTAGATGCACTTGTTTCTGCTGTTAAAGTCCCTAAGGCACCTGTGTTTTGGCAGCTGGTCATGCATATCTTTGCTTAAGTCCAGACACTGCCCAGCAGCTTGGTGCCTGAATCCCAGTGGGATTCACAACACAGATGTCTGCACCTATCATGCCTTTAGGGCCCAGTTGGGTAGGTATTCTCTGAGCACATGTATACAGGAGAAGGAAGTGGAGCCTCCCTTTATAATATGTAGCCTAGTATACTCAACAAGGATAGGCAACACCCGAGTCCAAAGCGCCCCACCACCTCATGTGAAGCAGGGATTTCAACTTGCATCTCCCGTCAGTGTCCACTGTAATCACTGGGTATGGGTGCATTTACCAGCCACCTTCTAATGACATGTGACTTCTTTCTGTCTTTTGTAATCCAGAAGAGCAGTGAGAAACATTCCACAGTTTTAACCTCAAGACCTTTTTTTAAAAAAAAAAAAACATATTCCAGAAAGTACAGAGAAAACACAACCCTAACATTTTTTGTAAGTAGTAATGTAAATTTACTTTTAAAAACAGTATTTCCTTTCATTGGAGACACTTGGACCATGTTACACACATTAACTAAGCCTCATACCCCATTGAGGAGTAGTTATGCATAATAATACCCATTATGCAGATCAGAAAATTGAGATAAAGAAAAGTTAAGTGACTTAAAGGACCTAAAAGGAAAGCCAGCCTTATAGTTAAGTCACTAGGCTGGGACTCATGTGGCACTTTTTTTTTTCTTTATTAGACTAACACAGCTGCCCCTTTGGAACTAGGCTGGGACTCAGGAGATCTGAATTAAATTTTTAGTCCTGCCACAAATTTTCATTGTCACCCTGAGCATGTCACTTAATCTCTGCCTCAGTTCCTGTCTGCATAATGGCAACAGTAATAGGGTATGGTGAAGATTAACTTCACAGACACACAAGTGAAAGGAACTAAAGTAATATCCAGATTAATAGGCAATATGTCAGTACTTAAACCAACGTTCCTACTCCCAGTCTCATGCTCTGACCACCAAATCAACATTCTTAATCTTTATTAACCAAATATTTTATGACAATATCTAATTTCCTAAATGGGAAACACATCTTAATATTATGAACATGTCTCTTTCTGATGTAATTTTTTTTTCTTGTATATAAATTAAAGTGTAACAGTTGTAAAAGTTGTAATTGTCTTGTAGAAAAAAATAAAATATTTCTTAAAGTGTTATCTACTCTTAATTATTATCTGACTTCATGTAATAGGGTGAGATATTTTAAATGCGGTGGTGGTGAGCAAGTGGCCATTGTTTCTAGGCCTGAACGTTTTTCACACCTTTTCCTACTCAAACTAATTTGGTACATCCTGTGCAACTTTATCGTTCCATAAGGTTGAACAGCATGTAAGATAATATATTAGCCCAAAAGAAATGTAGGTCAATTTTTAACTGAGTTTTCCTACAATGGAGTGAAATGGAGTAGTATTTTATACACAAAAGGCCACACAAAAAGACAATTTACTTCTGATGCTCTTTGACAGTCAACCCGGCTTGTTATCTTTGAAAGATTCAGATATGGAAATAACTAACAGACTAACTAGAGAAACAGAATGGAAATGGTGAGATAAATTATGCTGAGAAATGTGACAGGCTAAGGAAGCCTCAATCTGATGGTGGAGGAAAAGCCCATAGATTTAAGAGTTTGCTAAGTTTTTTTTACTTAGCCAGGATTGTAATAAAGTTCAGAGACTCCCAGAGCATGAGTTTGGGTGTGCAACTTTTTTGGCTAATAGCCATGAATTTATCTAATTTTTTTTTTTAACTCAGTTATACTTTTGGCCTTGGCAGCTGACAAGGGTCATGGGCTACAGAAGACTTCTAAAGTTGTCCATGTCTTTAGCTACTTAAGAAACATTATTTTCACTGTTGTCCTGTACCATGAAAATTTGTGAGATTATGAAATATTTTGCCATCCCAAATCAGGACAAAAAGTTGAAAAATAAAATGTTTTAGAGAACCAATAATATTGTCCCCTTTCCTTCAAAAATGATCAGGGTCAGCCAGATGATTTCAAAATGTTCCAGTTTGATTTTGACCTTTGACAGTTTTTGTTTATGAATTTATAAAATGAAAAATTATTTTGATTTAGCAAACCAAATTTTTCATTCTGAAAATGTCAAAACAAAATGTTTCAACAATTTCCAACTTTTTTCCAAATAATTTTGACCCAAGAACCCTTTCCTGCAAAAAAAAAAAAAAAAGATTTGATAAACCAATATTTTATGGTAAAAATGTTCTGTCAAAAAGTTTTCAACCACCTCTGCTGCAGCCAGGGATGTCTGTCCCAGAATTATTTAAATGTATGAGTGAAAATGGCAGAAGGCAAACTGATAAGGAAAACCCTTTTTAAATGCCTCAGGTTAATCTTTAGTTAATAGTAACACAAGTGTTAATGTAGTTACAAAGTAATAGTTATAATCAGGATACTTTAGGAGGTAATTAATAAGTGTAATAAATGTAGCATTCAACAAGGATTAGTGATCGGTAGCCATTTTCGGATTTTTAAGGAGGATGATGCAATTCTCCAAAAACAGCAGTATGACCCATTTTCCCCCTCCCTCGCTCACGTTGGAGCACGCAGTGCTATGACTCATCCCCCTTACTACCCCTTTGCCCCCTGAGAGTATAAAAAGGGAGACATTTGCTGCAACAGCTTTGTGAAGCTTTGGCACTTCACCAAGCTGCACCGAAGAGGAAGCCAAAGAGGAACCGAAGAAGACCCAGAGCAGCTACCATAACTCAGCAACTGAGCCGGTTCGCAGACGCAAACCAACCCAGTCGCTGAGGGAACCGGACAGCAGACAACTGAGACAGAGAACAGGCTACCCGTACAGACCAGACCAAGTCATCTAACTTTGTAAAACATCAAGAGATCTGGGGAAGTTAACTAATGAACTCTAGATTTAAATAGAATAGGTTAAATCAGACCAAAGTAACATCAGCACACAGACCAGAACCATGGATGAGCAGGACTGGACCAGACCTTGACCAGAGACCTGGACATCGTGAAGACCATCCAACAGACCGGGAGCAGCCTGAGTGAGGAGCAAGCTGACCAGAGCCAGAAGGGACTCAGGGACCCGATCCTGACTGGACCAGTTCATCGGGCATCCATAAGGCATTGGTTTTCCTAAAGGATCTGGACAACTCAGCTAACTGAGTCCCAACTTATATATCCAGATTCTGAGGTGAACCTCTGCCTCTGTCAGAGCAGAATAGGATCCAAACTGATGGTTCAGAGGGATGCGTGAGGTGCTGTAAGTAAAAGAGTTATCGCGGTGTGCCTGTCAATAAAGTTGAGTGAGCGCAGCGTGACCGAGAAGGGCTTATCGTCACCCATTCAGCAAATGACTGATCACCATTTGTTGAAGGCTATAGGTTGTTAAGTATTTAGGTATCTGTAAGGATTTTTGTGATTTGTAATGTATTTGCTATAAAATGTTAAGTTTGCAGTTATGTTCATACGATTTTAAATACTATAACGCAGAGGAGCAGCATGCTATTTAACTGTCATTCTATGCTACGCTCAGTGTGATAAATGATTATTGATTGTTAGGATAAATATTTTCAGTTCTTGAATTTCATTGTAATATTGCAATCAAAAATAAATGTTAACACTTGTTTTGAAAGAATTTATTACTCTAAGTCTGTTCTTGATCAGCGGGCTGTAGCTGTATTTTCCACAGGGGAGGTTTACCCATTTAGGCAAGCAGGCCACATTGAATTTATCCCAGAGCGAATAGTGTCCTTAAATAAAAAGAAAAAACTGCCTGACCAGCCGAAGGGTTTAAAAATTCTTGGGTAGCACTACTATTTTCTGTGAAGTTCCCTGCAATTAACTATAGAGTGAAAAGTCTTTGTGCTTGGCAAATAGAGAAAGCTCTTCCAACAGCAAATTACTGAAACAAACCCACCCAGAAGGGACAGAATGCAAAGCAATTCAAATACGAAATATGGGGTGAGGGAGAAGGGGAGGTGAACATTTCTACAGTTTACAGATGCCCATCACTGAGAATGTACTATACAGAAAGGGCCATTAATTCATTTTAACCAGTCAAATTTTGTCATTCCTCCCTTAACCCCCCCCCCCCCGGACTGATTTCTCATCTTACATCTATTTACTTAACCAAAATAAAATAGAGGACAAAGCGATTGTTAGCAACTGCTGTACATGTCTGATGGAGGAAGCATTAAATTAACAAACTGACAGTGAGAGTTACAAGCCGTATTTCAGAAGGTCTGAAATCTACAAAAAGATTCAGCGACCTGGGGAAACATTGACAAAGTTGAGAAGAGGGGGGCAAAGGGGAACGTTCAGGTTGCAATAACTGGGTGGGGATTTCTCTGTCCTTAAACATGATGCTGTGTGAACTACATCAAACTTCCCAAATAAGCTGTCTTCAGTGACAGCAAAATTATCAGCTTGTCCCCTTAAGCTAGAGTCTTTGCCCTAACTGGGATATTGGAAGCATGGCCCAAGCCCAAAACAGGTGTTCAACAGGGAAGCTGAGAGGCAGCAGGCTTCCACATGCAGCAACTTTCATAAATAGCTGAAGGGAGATAGAAGGTAAGTGTTTCATCCTGGAACAAGTTAAAGGTAGGCTTGTAATACTAAAGCAGATGGTGTGTACATCATCCCGGCTGGTGAACCAGCCTGTTCTACCTCTTCCAGTGGTATGAACATAGGGGACATCGTGTCACTGCTTCCTGACATTAGAGGATGAAAAAGCACAGTCATACACTTTCAAAACAAGTAGTGATTTTGGAAGCCCAGCTGGAGACACCTTAGAGGGTCCCTGATTTTCAGAAATTGTTGAGGAAAGGACCTAGTCTCTGAAAATTAGGGTTCCTCTGAGGTGTTCAGTTGAGCACCCGAAATTTGGAGCACCTAAAATCAGTCATTTCTTATAGCTTAGTCACAGTCTGTTAGCTACATTTTCCTGCCCATTGTTGGTACAGTACGTCTTAGTCTCTTGCCTCATGTATATTACAGATGAGATTTCAACCAAAACCCTGGATCCAAAACCCTCCCAGATTCTGGGAGATTCAGAATCTGGATTTTGAATTTGGACCTTATTCTGCTTACGGGCTGAATCAAAACCTCAAATCTGAACACTCTGCTTCGCAGACTTCAGGGTGTTTGGAATCTGTGCTCTCTGCATTCAGCACATCTTCAGTCACTTTTCTTAGAACATGAATTTTGTTCTTTTCATTTCTGGGAAAGGTTGCTGGAACAGGAGCTAGGTGGTGTCCCCCTTTTCAAGAAAATAATAATGATTATTCACAATAAGATTCTGAAAGGAAATTGTTTTGTACTCATACATATTATTTATGTTGTCATGATGAACCTTCGTGACTGTGGAGTCACATTTAGGTCATCTTTAGAACAAGCATCTGGGCAGAAGTCCAGTACTGAACCTGGTGCCCATAGGTTCTCTAGACTCTTTTGTAGACTAGCATAGGCTATAAATGGATCACTTTGCTCAGTGTCCCCACTAACATCTCAGTATGCGTGTCCTCATTTAGGCAGCTCCTTTTGTTTTATTAATGCTTATGTTTTTCCTCTGTTAAAGCTCACAGCACAAGGTCACAAAGCAAGTGAGTGTCAGCTGGCATTTAGAACTCAGGCTTTTTGCAGTGTCATGATGTACTTCTCATGATAATTCTCTGTCTTTAGAGCAGCTGTAATCACTTTTTGGTTAAATTGCTCTGCAGTATAAACATAATACCAAAGCAACTCAAATAGTCATTTGAATGGAATAATAGGTGGAGGCTCTGGCTGAGTAAAAGCCTGATTTTTAGCAAGGGTTACTTCCATCCTTGATACATTATGAACCAGAGCATGGCTATGGGTCTCCTTTTGAAAGTCTAGTAAACAACAAAAACAAACAAACAAGGAGTCCTCCGGCACTTAAAGACTACCATTTATTTTTTTGCATGAGCTTTTGGGATTTTCTCCCATGAAAACTCATGCAAAAAATAAATTTGTTAGTCTTTGAGTGCCACAGGACTCCTTGTTTGTTCGCTTTACTGAACTAGACTAACACGGCTACCCCTTTGGATTTTGAAAGTCTATGAGCTGCACTTGTTTCTGCACTGGCCTATAATTTGGGCATCTGCAGCTGCTGAGAGGCTATGCCCAGAATTTTCAAAGCTTGGTGCCTAATCTTAGGTATTTACATCTATATTTAGAGTCCTGTAAGAATGGCCTTATTTTCAGAAGTGTTGAAGTTGCTATCCAAGTCAGGTGTACGATAATGGAGCCATTTACTTAGGTGACTATCCATGTATTTCTGTACTTGTCTAAGTAATCCAAGTTTGAAAAGTTGGGCCTAATTGTTAAAAATTTCAGCCCTTTGGTTTGAGCCTTTGATTTTGGATAGTCTACCTCACACACTGATTCCTCCCTTCTTCTAAACCTGAACCAACTTCCCCAGTCCAGTGCTTCCTCTCTTCCTTCAAATCACTCTTAAAAATTCGTTTCCAATAAATACCACCGCTACCAGAAAAATGCTGTTTTTATCCTGTGTAAAACCCAGTGAAATCAAGAGAAAGACCAGCTGTACAACCCTGGGAGACAGGAGGTCTTTGGTGAGCATTTTATATTGAAAAAACTCTCCTTTTAGCAGTCACTGATCAGTTCAAAGGAGCATCAGAGCCAATTCATTTCTAGTTAGCCTTTTCCTACTCCTAGTGTCAGGGCCTGTATATATAACAGGTTTTGCAATATTTCTCCCTGCTAAGTGTGGTAGAATTTTCACCAAGCTCTGTCCTTCTTGCTGATTTGGAGGGATAACTTTTGTATTGCTGGTTTAACCCAAAAACTAAACTTGGCGCAGATGCATAGCTAGGAAATGCGCCTGAGACAATAATTTCCTGTGACTCTCTTACCATAATCATTAGAACACATATTACACAGCCGCTCAGTTACCCTCCTGGCCAAGATACACTGTACTGTATGTATAGTAAAGGAGGTTAGGTCATATGGCACACAGCACTTCTCGTTTCAGCAAAAGGCTGAAATGATAAGCATGGGCTTTGCTCATTTTTCTGTCTGTTTTCAGACACAATGTCCTGGAATGGTGAGACAAAGTGAAGCGTGCTCAACAAAATTATGTGCCTTGTATTTAAAAAACAAGCAACTAACAAGACCTTTACTGATTTGTGGGCCCAAAGTCCTGCAAGTGGCAAAATTCACATGATATTTCCTTTATGGGATAGTTTGCATTTGCGTCTCTGTAATGTGACATACTGTTGGCTGATTTTACATTTACTTCTTTGTAATATGATGTAATGTTATGATCCTGGCTGTGAAAGGACTAAAATATGCAAACTATTATTTTCTTACTGTTTTCTTATTGTTGTTTCTATTAGAGGGGTAGCTAGAGATGCCCACCAAGGTTGCAGCCACATTGTGTTAGGTGCTGTACATATACAGAGTATGAGACATATCCTGTTCTGAAGAGCTTGCATCCAAATAAGGTGAAGGGGAGAGAAAACTACCACTCCGCTGGGGAGTTGTGGCACAGTTTGTGGCAGAAATGGAACCTAGATCCCCTGAATCTCAAGCAAGAGTTTTAATCACAGGATTACCTAAGGAAGCTTGTAAGCATAAGCTATTCCTTCCAATGTCAGTTGCAATTTCTGCTGAGCAGCTTGCTCCAGATGCACCTCCTTTTCCAGCAAGTAAAACGGAATGATTAATTCTGCACACGAAAATTGCCCATTTTGTAAAGACTGCAAACATTCTCAGAGAAACAAGGAGAACCAATCATAGAATCATAGGGTTGGAAGGGACCTCATAGGTCATCTAGTCCAACCCCCTGCCAGAGGCAGGACCACTCCCACTTAAACCATCCCAGTCAGGGTTTTGTCCAGCCGGGCCTTAAACACCTCCAAAGATGGAGACTCCACCACCTCCCTCGGCAGCTCATTCCAAGACTTCACCACTCTCCTGGTAAAAAAGTTTTTCCTAATATCCAGCCTCGACCTCCCTAACCGCAACTTGAGACCATTGCTCCTCGTTCTGTCCTCCGTTACTACTGAGAACAGTCGAGCTCCATCTTCCTTAGAGCATCCCTTCAAGTAGTTGAAGGTTGCTACCAAATCCCCCCTCAATCTTCTCTTCTGCAGACTAAATAAGCCTAATGCTTCCAGTCTTTCCTCATAGGGCTTGTGTTCTAGCCCTTTAATCATTTTGGTTGCCCTCCTCTGAACTCTCTCTAGCATGTCCCTGTCCTTTTTGTAGTGGGGAGCCCAAAACTGAACACAGTATTCTAGATGTGGCCTCACCAGTGCAGAAACCTACAGTACTACAGATCCATGCTTTGGAGGAACTGGGGACTACTTGGCAGTACAAATGTTTAACTTGAAGGTTAAAGTCAGCCTGTGAAACTTATAAATGTATTTCAAATTTTGAGTGCTGCACAGCATGCAATTGAGAGAGTGATTTGACCCCAAGGGTCTGGATGTTGCAAATTTTGTTCAAGAAATCCAGGTTAAAATAGCTTCTGCAAAAAGTATCAGGAACCTTTGAAAAGCCTTTTATTTTTTTTAAATAAAAATCACAGAATGACCTTTGTTGATCCCTGCTGGTGATATACTTTTTTTATGGCATGTGGGCACAATATTAAATTATAGACTAGATAGGCACTGTCAAACAGTTTGCCTATAAAATATCATTTATGCATTATTTGTTGAAGCACTAATGGGGTGCACACTGCTGCATAAGACGCCAAAGAAGATATGATCTCAGCCCCAACAAGCCATGGACTATTCAAAATGCAGTGGATGACAAAGGCTTTTTTTTTTTTTTTTAACTTTACTTTTACGTGTCTGAATTAAAGCTGGGAATCAAAGTACATCTTGTTCTACCATATGTTAACGATTATGTAACAGACACTCATCATAGCAAACATTTTCAGCAACTGCCATTAAATACAATCTCTATGCCTGTCAATCTCTTCCTGGAGTTGTTTTCAAGCATTCCCAGTGTATTTCAGGAGAGTGATTTTCTGATTTAGGGCCAAACCCTGCTCATCTTACTCATGCAGTCAGTCTCATTGAGCTGTTCCAGACCCAGCTGCTGTGTGGGAGAACTGGGCAAGGAACCTTGATCCCAGGCACAGCAATTGCTCTTGCAGGACTGGGGAGCTCAAGGTGGAATCCTGCATTCCCTGGGACTGGACAAATCCATAGCACCCCTAACACAGGGGTGTGCCCGAAAGCAGTAACTCAGCCCACTGCTGTCAACAGAACCATCTCACGTGAGAAAGTGTGTTGACTCGGTTCATCTTCCACTTAAATACACACAAAAATTGAAAGTTAATAAGTCTGTTTTTTTCAGGATGGCATCAATTCATAACAAGAAAACATGACAATTATTGTTTACCATAGCCTACAATTCAGTCTCCACTGCAAGAAGAAATCCAATAATACATTATTAGCGTAATTCCAGATATGCCTAGGATGTTTTCACAGGTCAATTTATTTATAAAAACAATTCTATTTAGGATGAATGGGGCACCTTTTTGACCTCTGTGACCCTGAAGAGCAGTAATGCATTTCTTCAAGCACCTAAAGCCCTTCTCAATTTGTCAAATCTTACATCTTCCCTCCTGTCGCAGGCTATTTGCTGTTAGTGTCCATAAATAGTCAAGCAATAGTCCCATTATAGCCTTCCCTAACAAAAGACTTTCATGAACATTTCTAGTGACTTGAAGATTGACAAGATCCCCTCCTGTTACCCAGATGCATTTCCCGATTCTTCCTGGTGATTTCTTTTCTTGTTTCCAAGAAAGAAAGTGCCTCACTGAGTAGCGACCTCTCTCACTGTAGAGAGACCTGCTAGAAACAACAAACATCACATGTAATGCTTCCTCCTAGATGGCATTATGAATGAATGGAGTGCAAGCTACTTTTTGATATGCCATGCGCTGGTAGCAAGACTTCTCATGAAACAATTCAATTATAAAGACACATAAAATACCTTTGGAAAATGTTCTTAAATAATGTTTACCTCATGGTAGAGAACGACAAGTATCCATGCTTGAATTTTCCAAACTTATTTAAACCAGGGAAAAGATGCAGAATTTTCCCTGAAGCCTGAGTAACTGGGCATAACTCAGTTGATGAAACAAGAATATTGCAGTAGGTTTCCAGTACCATCCTATTTACTGGATGTCCAAAAGTATTGGCCATAAACTCTTTCTTCTCTGAAGATTTTGCATACTTGAAGAGTTTCTTTTAAAAGTGGGAGCAAGGCCTAGGGAGTAAACCACAAGACCACATATCAGGAATCACTGTTCCAGGTCTGTTGTGTTACTATGGGCAAGATACATAGATAAAATACACAGAAGTGGCCACTGACTGTGGGTGCTTAGGTTTTCAGATGTCAAATTGTGCCCTTTCTTCAGAGGTGAAGGGCATCTGCACCTTCCACTGAAGTGCTCTGTACCTCTGAAAATAAGGCCCAAAGTGGCTCGAGTGGGGCACTGCAAATCTGAGGCACCCCCAAATCACTAGCTACTAGTTTCATGCACTTTACCTGTGATATACTTGATCAAGTGGAAGACTAAAACTTTAGCCTTAGCTTTTCATTTGATGAGGACCCCTTATAGCAGTGTCATTAAACTGAAGAGGAAGACTAAAAAAAGCCAAAGAATGACATTTTCTTAAACACTCTGTTCTTCTCACCCAACAGAGACAAAACCTGAGCCACTGATGTCAGGGGTATGGTTTTGAATGTCTGGAAGGCAAACTTCAATTGATTAATCTTCTGTTACAAATGGAGATCGAAAGAGGGAATGAGTTTGTCAGAGATGCATGAGTGGAGAAGATTCTGTTCAGATCTGGAGTAGATCTGCTGTTGATATTTGAGGCTCAGTGAGAATCTGGGTTCAGGTTTGGAATCAATCATGCCAAAATCTTGTAAACTGGAGAGTGAGATTTGATCTCAAATGGTAGATATCTCGCCTGTCCGGCTGTTCTCACGAAAGCTCCAGCAAGGTAGCTCAGGTTTTCATGAGAATACCTATCCTTATAAGATTTTGGTTGTATTTAAGAGAATGAAGAAATATCAGCCCCTCTAGGTTTGGATTCAATCAGAAACAAAAACCCAGCAGAGTAAGATCCACGGACTGGGAACCCAGCACCCTTTGAATTTCAAAGGGGGTCTAATTCAAGGTAACGGCCTCCATTTAGTTTCTGAACTTTCTGCCTCCAGGCAATTGAGTTTATTGGGTGACATGGCATAGTTAAAGGGAGACACAAGGCCAAATACTCAAAAGGGACCCCCAAAACTAGCTTCCTGGCAGTATATGCTGTACTGATGTACACGCTGATAGATTGATATCTGTGTGGTATTAATGCTTTTAATTCCTTTCTGTAAGTTCACCCACCTTCGAAGCATCTGAGGAAGTGGGGTTTTCTCCCACGAAAGCTCATGCAAAAAATAAATCTGTTAGTCTCAAAGCGCCACACGACTCCTTGTTGTTTTTTTGCTGGACTAGACTAACACGGCTATCCCTTTGGAAATTAATGCTTTTTCCATTTTGAAATCTGAGTGGGTGTTGACTTTCAAATGTAAAGAAATGTCAGTGGTGAATGAACTTGCTGAATCAGAGTTTGGGTTCAGAACCATTTTCAGATAAGCATGGAGGTAAAATGGATGTGCAAAGGTAAGTGTGGAAAGACCAGGAGGGTTAGGGTTAGGGTTAACGGTTGAGAGTGGGCATTATGTTACCTTATGGACATTATCCCATGGTGATATACAAGATACACATGTGTAGGAACTTCTTTTTGTTTGTTTGTTTCTCCAGACAGCATCTATTTGTTCAACATGAAATTAGCAAACACAGAACTTTCACTGATGGGGAGAACTGTGGTCACAGCAATGGAGAACCTTGAACTGGTGGGAGATTTCAATTGGCCTAACGTAAAGGAAAGGGTGCACCCTCAATAATAAATAATGGTGGACCAGTTTTCATTTCTTTCATAGGACTTACATCTCTTTCCTTTTAAGAATCAGTCTCCCTGGATTCTTTCAAGACTAATCTTAACTTAGTTTATTTATTTGCTGCTGCGACTTAGCTGATTGGCTTTTAGAGTTGATATGTGGATCGCTCCAAGATGCTTGCTTGGGACCATGGAAAGTCAAAGGACCAAATGAGTAATGATGCTACACATGTCCTGCCTTTGTGCCTTTGCATAAGTGTATGAGGAAGTAAGTTAAAGCATTTCCATAACCTATGTAGGTGTGTACTGTACATCTTTGATGTTGTGGCTGCATGGTGCACCTTCTGAATGAGATGCTATTGTTGGCAGGAGAGATCACTACATGTGTCTCAAAAAGAGAAGGCTTATACCCAGGCTTATTTGTTTCTAGGCAAAGAAGTGGGTTCTTACACCTTGTATAGGTTGGAAGTTTGGGTGCCTTCAACTGTCAAGTGTGATATTATTCCTATGTTACGAGTATAACCAACTGGAAGGTCAACCTGACTCTTGTATGTTTCTTTTGATATCCTCAAGGTTCATTGCTTGTTAGAGAATTCTGTATTGTAATAATGATAACAGCCTTTCAAATCATTGCATAGTACTGAATTATTCTTAAGGAAGAAGAGAGGCAATGGAGTACACCAATGCCAGTTTTAAATAATCAAAGCAACGGCACGCTATTGCAGCACAAAGCTCATTTTGATGAGGAACTGCAAAAGTAAGGGCAAGAATGAGTAGAATTTTTAGTGCCTCTATTCCTTTTCCCCATTCATTTATCTCCACTCCAGCAGCATGACAACATTGTCTTGAATGTCAACAACACAGCCATCTCTTGTTATCTTGCAGTTTCTTTTGATAGGTTTATATAGCACCTTTCATCTTGAAGGACACCAAAGCTCTGTGCAAACAGATTAACAAACTGTGGACCACACAATGTTCTTTCATGAGTAAGGAACCAAAATCCACAGAAAGATAAGTGAGTCATTGTAAAATGTGACAGTGGGATTTGGGATCTTATGCAAACCATTTGCTATACATCACAGCTCACAAAGAGTTTTCTGTGGAGGCAAAATGCTGGAAGAAATCATATAAGGAAAATAAAACCATAGTGCTGAGCTCCAACTCATGAACTTTCCATGAGAGTAGACCTTTGGCATAGATACTTGAAGCAGACCTAATGTATTGTTCTCGGGCTTCTTTGTCAAGACAAAAGAGCACAATTTAGCAAAGCAAACAAGGAGTCCTGCGGCACTCTGAAAGACTAACACATTTATTAAATGCATGAGTTTTCATGGGAGGAATCCCACTTCAGATGTTTGCTTGTTTTGCTGAATTAAAGTAATACTGCTAACCCTCTGGAACTTGTTTTATCTTGGTATGAGGAGGTATAACTTGCTTTGCTCTTGACTGCTGCCTTTTTTATCAAAACCACACTTCCATCTTTTGCATTACTCGCAACCAGTACACCAGTTGCATAGTGTTATATCTTGCATAACATTACATCAAGTTGGGTTAATTTGCTCACTGCAAAATAGCACACGGTTGGATGCAGCAAGATGGTACTTTCAGTAAAACCACTCAACATCTCAGAGAATATAGCTCTAGGCATGTAGAGTTCGTTTCACTCACCACTCTACTGCAACTACTTCTGGAATAAAACATCTCAGTCGTCAGACAGCATAGAGCAGCACTATACCAAAGTTTACCAAAAAAAAAAAAGATATTGCATACCACTGAAAAGACGAGGAACTTTGCAGAAAGGTAGATAGTAATAATTATGTGAACTGAGATTGGGTCATGACACAATTTACTATTCTTAAGTGCATATTTATATTACTTTGAATTATTCCAATTGCTTCCCTGCATCTGAATGGAAATTTTCAAGACGAAGTTGAAAAAATGTGGTTCAGATAATTCCTACTGGTTTTAAAACCAGGCATGGTACTGTACCCAGTGCTTTTATCCAGAAGAGGTGTAACTGTCGTATCAATTTAGAATTTCACTGGTGTTATTTTAAATCCGCATTAATAAAACTTGTAACAAAACATGTTTCTGCTGTCCACATCTTGCATCTGCAGCAAAGTTATACTTATGTCTGATCTCTAAACCCAGTATGGAAATTATATCTGGTGTGTTCTGCACTTTGTAATGAGGTACATGTGGACTTTTTTACTTAGTGATAACACAACTGTATGGTAAATACATTAGATGTTCAAAATGACAGTCAAAAGATGCTAGTGTAAATGCACCAGCATTGCACAGGAAGGCTTGTAATATAAAACTAAAAACAAATACCTAAATTTATAGGCATTTTCTGGCAGCTTACTTTGAAACAACAGTCTGTCATGAGCAGTCTCATTTTAAAGGCTTAGCATTGGGATTTCAAGGCTGAAGAAAGAGTATAAGTGTACGAAAAAGCTGAAACATTACTGAAATTATAGAAGGTCTTACTTGTTGGTCACCTACCACCTGATAAGATTCTGCAGATGCAGTAGGGGGGGAAGCTATCCAAAGGTAATTTTTAAATATGCAATCCTCTCAAATCACAGTGTGACTTCATACAAATAAGACATTCAACTCTTTATGCTATACATGGCAGAAAAGTATTTTAAAAGTAGAGCTAGACAGAAAAGAAACTTGAGATCATCACTTCTGCTCCAGGTCTTTTCCACCAGTTAGAAGGGCAGGAATGATGAAAGATGAGGGAGAGGGAGATGGCCTAAAAGCCCTGTATCCGGCAATGGTAGGCATAGGTGGTCTTAGCTATGGGCAGGGCAGCCAAGTGCCCTAGGCCCTGTGCTGGGGAAGGCCTCCGCACTGGCGGACTGACAGCTTCAAATCCCCAGGCCAGCCAGTGAGGGCAGGAACCACAGGTGCATTAGGGGGCGGGGTAGTAGGGAGGAGGTAGGAGGCCCTGGTGAGGACTGAGGGTGTGAGGGGGCAGGGGTCTGGTAATGTGGCAGCCATCCGGGGGGGGGGGCAAGGCAGTGGCCAAGGAGGGAGGCAGGAAAGCCAGGAGAAGGCAGAGGGCTCGCGGCAAGGCCTGGGGGCAGGCGTGGGCCTGGGGAGAGGCATATCAAAGGTGGGAGTTTGGGTCACAGCAGGGCCTCAGTACAATGGGCAGCCTTGAAAGGTCCCTAAGTTTATCTAAAGTATGTTGGGGCAGTGGTGTTGCTGGTGCTAGGCACGGGGGGCATGTTCCCCGAGGGGCAGCAGTCCAGTCCAGGCCTGGCCCAAACCAGGAATCCCAGAGGACTCTAAAAGAGCCTATCTATAAAAAGGGAAGTGAGGACAACTCGGGGAATTATAGATCAGTCAGTTTAACCTCTGTACCAGGAAAAATAAAGGAGCAAATAATTAAGGAATGCATTAGCAAACATCTAGAAGAGAACAAGGTGCTACGTGATAGTCAGCATGGATTTGTCAAGAACAAATCAGTTAAGCCAACCCGATAGATTTCTGTGATGGAGTAACAAGCCTTGTGGATAGAGGGAAAGTGGTAGATGCAGTGCATCTCGACTTTAGTTAGGCTTCTGATATGGTCTCATCACCTCCTCATTAACAAACTTGTGAAGTACAGCCTGGATGGAGCTACTATAAGATGGGCGAAAAATTGATTGGATAATCACTCCCAGAGAGTAATCATCAATGGTTCACTGTTGTGCTAGAAGGGCATAACAAGCAGGGTACTGTGGGGATTGGCTCTGGTCAATATTTTCTTCAATGATTTAGATGATGGTATAGAGAGTACACTTATAAAGTTTGCCAACGATACAAAACTGGGAATGGTTGGAAGTACTTTGGAGGGTAGGATAACAATTCAAAATGATTTGGACAAACTGGTGAAATGGTCTGAGGTAAACAGAATGAAATTCAATAAAGACAAGTGCAAAGTATTCAACTTAGGGAAGAACAATCCACTGAACACATACAAAATGGGCAACGATGGCCTAGGAAGGAGTACTGCGGAAAGGGATCTGGGTGTCATAATGGACTACAAGCTAAATATGAGTCAACAGTGTAATGTTGTTGCAAAAACAAAGCAAACACCATTCTGGGATGTATTAACAGGAGTATTGTAAGTGAGACACAAGAAGTAATTCTGCTCTACTCCATCCTGATTAGGCCTCATTTGGAGTATTGTGTCCAGTTCTGGGTGCCTCATTTCAGGAAAGATGTTGCCAAACTGGAGAAATTCCAGAGAAAAGCAACATGAATGATTAGAGGTCTGGAACACTTAACTTATGAGGGAAGATTGAAAGAGCTGGGTTTGTTTAGTCTAGAAAAGAGGGGACATGATAATAGTTTTCAAGTATCTAAAAGGTTGTCATGAGCAGGAGTGAGAAAAACTGTTCTCCTTGACTGCCAATGATAGGATAAGAAGCAACGGACTTAAATGATAAGTGAGGTTTAGGCTGGACGTAGGAAGAAATTCCTGTCAGAGTGATTAAACACTGGAATAAGTTGACCAGACAGGTTGTGGAATCTCCATCATTGGAAGTGTTTAAGAGCAGCTTAGACAAGCGCCTGTCAGGGATGGTTTAAAAGGGTACTTGGTCCTGTCATGAGTGCAGGAGACTGGATTTGATGACCTCTCATGGTCTCTTGCAGTTTCTGTATTTCTATGTGCAGGCTTACCTGAGCTAGTTTTAATCTAGCTAGCACAAGTACCAATAGCAGTGAAGTCACGTTAGCACACAAGCCAGACCAGGACCCTGGGCACTTACTAGGGCAGCTAGGTTGTAGAGAAGCTCACTCTGCTATGACTTAGTGCTAATGGTACACGTGCTAACTAGAATAAAGCTAGCTCTGATAAGTCTCCACGCACTGCAATCACACCTCAGACTGCAGTGTAGATGCTCCAGAGTACGCTTCTAGCAGTGTGCGACCTTCTTATTAGAAGGTATTTCTTCAGTCCATTTTGGTCCCTTGACCCAAAGCAGATTGCAAAAATTTCCATAATTAAATACTAAATAGAGCTACAGTGAGAAGTGAGCATTTATGTCAAAAGACAGGTGTCCTAAAAGAAAATGTTTCCTGGGATGATCTGTATCCACCCATTAGTTTATGAGGTTTTAAAGTACGTTTGTTATGGTGCAGTACTGATTAAAGATATGGGCTTAAGCTGAATAACTTAAATTTTGACCTGACGTCCTCCACTGTTTGCAAGTATTTCCTCTTGATTTAGGTTAATCTTCTGCTGATGCAGTAGCTAACCACCCAAACCTTCAAGGTGCTGCGTGCTCTCATCTTTCACTGGCTTTAATAGGATGTGAGGTTGTTCAGTCCATTGCAGGACTGGGCCCCTGGTTGGCAACACCAAGCCCAACTTTTGGAATCATGTACAAGGTGCCAAAAATAACTATATCAAAGAGACCCTCTAAATTCTAAACTAATTTGAAGAGCAAGGGGCCTTTATTAGAGTCATTAGTACCAGTTATATTGATTTTTATTATCCCTAAGTCCACCTCTGATGAACATGCCAAATTCAGTCACTGACTCCTCAAATGGTCAATTCAAACCGCCTCCACTGATAAATTTATTGTTATAATTGATTTTATATTTGTAAATATTTAACCTACATTTTTTTCTTAAGCTGATTAACAAGTGTTCAATTCTCTTTGGCCATCAAGAATACTGGCCATTGTCCTTCCTATAAAAACCACATGAAAATCTAACTAAGTTAATTTATAAACATTGCTATATTCTCTTTAGTTTCTATTGGCAAGTGATACAATTCCTTCCTGAAAACTTTAACTTAAATATATCTTTCATGGGAAGAGTTTTCAATATAACCATTAAACATGTCTTTTTGCACATATAAAATATCCAGTGATATAGCTGAAGAATTTAAAAGAATGACATCAACTCTTAAGCACCGTGAACAGAAAAATAAAATTGCATTTTATAATTTGCCAATTAAAAAAATCAGACCCAGTTTTGCTGTGTTCTGCTAGTCAATAAATGCCACACCAATCACTCTTTTTTTTTCTTATATATACACACCTTGTTTTTGTAACTTTGAAAATTTCAGTAGCTGACAAGTTGCCAATTCATGAAAGGAAAAAAAAAAAAATCACCAGTCTTATTTCCAAGCTGACACGACATGTTTTGAGTAGATGAGTGTTCAGTTTCATCACATTAGCAACATCTCTGGGCACTTCTTGATGTATCGCTCCAGTGCTTAGTAATTTAGTAACAGGTTGGAAATAGGCAGTAGGGTAAACTGAGACTCCGTTGCTAGAGTAACAACGACCCACCTTGACTTAATGGAGTAGCAGACGTTGACATTTTGCCATGGGGTACTATGAAGTATCCTCCAAAACATGCTAAAGAAATAACACTTCTAATCTCATTTTTAAGGTAATACTGTTAAGTTTAACACAGGGGAAAAACATTAAAGGGAGACTTAACTCCAATTTGCCCCAATATTTAGTTTTTGGCTTGCTTGGTTTTTAAACCTAGGAACATTAGAAATGTTTATCTGATTTTGTTGCTTATTTTTCAGTTTTCAAACAAATATTTCCCTGCAATTTATTCGACCCAAAAACTACAGTGTTGTGCTAATGCCTGAGAGTGAAACTGATTAACAAATGTGAAAATGACATCATCGGTTTTATTGTTCAAGAAGAGAGAATACGTAGAAAGTAAACAACATAACTAGCAAAAAGCAAATCAGATCAGTGGCATTCTATCTCAGTTTTACCAGTGGCCAGAAATGCTAGTTACAAAAGGCACCAAAACATGCACCAAAAAACGCGGTTTTCTATAGAGATAAGTAGAAACACTCTCAGCCGGCGATTCTCAACCACTGTGTCACAACACAAAAATGCATCATGGCACACTAGCTGAGTGTGTCACATGAAATCACCCTTGCTGCTGACAACTGGAGGAGAGCTGTGGCAGCAGGCTGATTTTATGCTGCTGACCATTTAAGAGCTACAGCCACAGTGGGTCTTGGGGAGTCAGCTGTTTTATGGCATCAGGGGCTACCAGTCAAGCCTTCTGCTGCCGAAAAATCCCTTCAGAGGGAGACTTCTTCAGCCACAGGAGGAGCAGCAGTGGCATGGTACGTTGTGCACACCTGTGTCGCAACAGTGATGGGATTGAGAACCCCTGCTCTGAGCTACAGCTGACAGAGTCCTGTGAACTCTTCTATCGAGGAGACAATGTGCTTTTACTCCTGCTCATGGAAGAGGCTGTGGGCTCCATCCCTGAATCCATTGTGGAGGATTTGCTGACAATCTTCTCCCTGCTGATTGAACTCTTGGCTCTCTACTGTCCCTAGAGAAGCAATATGACTTACAGATGTTGGTCTATGACTGGAATTGACGAGATCTTACCCTCTGAGATGTTCACTTGAAAAGTATTATGTAAAATGCTAAGCATCAGCAATATGGACATCACGCTTTCCACAGAAGTGACACTGCTAAAGTCTTTCCACTGATGCTTCTCCCAGAAAGGGCTGTCTGATGGTACAGTGGGCAAAACGTACACAAGTAACTGCAGATACCAGTTGATTACATCTTAAAAGTGTTTTGGGATGCATCTGAAATTTAATATAATTGGAACTGACGTATTTATAATCTTTTGAGGCCATTCTATATTGTGCTACATCTATAGAAAAACATTTATGAAGCAGAGCAAACCCAGATTTTATAAGGTCAGAACTCTTGAGACTTAATTTAAACCATATTTTCACATGCATCATGTTCACTTTAAAAATGCATTATTAGTCATTCAGCCTGGCAGGCCTCTTACTTAACAATGCAATAGAAAGCTGCTGAAAATATACTCAATCACAGTGGGTGTTAGGGGTTTGTTTTTTGGGGAGTTACCTTTATAACTTAGCATCAAGTGCCATGTTTTCAAGGTCCCACTCCTTCCTCCACTGAAGTCAATCAGAGTGTGCCACTGGGCCTGAGCAGTACAATCGGCAGCACTTTAGTGCTATTTTCCACTAATGTAAATATCTAACTGATCCGCAGCCCTTTTCACTGGGAAATCTCAAAGCACTTTACAAAGGTTTGTATCATCACCATTTTACAGCTGAGAAAACAGAGGGTTGAAGACAAAACTGACAATACACAAAGGTCAGCCTGCCACAAAGCTGGGATCAGCACCCGGATCTCCCAATTCCAAGTTCAGTGCTCTGTCTACTAAATCATGCTGCCTCCTCTGCATAGCGTAATTCCATATAACACATAAATGACTGTGTAAAGTGCAGGGCAATGGAAAATCATGCACTTCAATGGGAGTGTGCACCAAACTGAGCACCTTCCTTGCCATCACAGACATCACTAAAACATGGCAAGCACTCTGTAAACAAACTATCTGAATCTGGAAAGGAATATGTTGTTTGATTGATTTACTTTCCAAAGGGAAACTAAAAAAGTTTGTGGGGCTTTTTTTTAAACCAGGAAAAATGTTTGCCACCATAGGTAAGTAGTGGAGTAAAGAAAGATTAGAGGCTCTAAACAAAGAGAGGGACCACTATATCCTTTAACACTCTAAGCTCAGATTTCATTTACTCTTGTGCATCTCTCCAGTAGGTAGGAACTGCCACCTCTCTATTAAATTTGATAAAAGTTTTGATGCATCACACCAGCCAAGGATCCGTCCCTGAGGACTTTTAGGATTTGGCCCTTAGACACATGATTATCTACTATACTAATTTATGATGCGAGTGCATGCATGTGAAGAGTACCATATGACAGGCCACTGTGATGTAAAAGGTGACTCAACCCATCGCCCCCAAGGAACTTCCTTGGGGGCGATGGGTTGAGCCGCCTCTGACATCACAAAGACTTAGGAGTTTCGGGATGGCACAGATATATACCTCATTGTAGCTGCACAGCTTATTGTAATTCGTAAAGGTGAAATGGCTGAGGATTTAAAAATTAGACAGTAACAGCCAGTGAAACCCAAGGATGCTTCACTCTGGTAACACAGCTGCCCCTTTGGAACTTGTCAAAATTATAAAGCTCTCAGCTATGCTTTCAGCTGTTTCCAATATTTCACGCTGACTCTTCAGACAATTGTATGTGGCACTCACTTGGGAAGAAACCATGAATATCTTGAAGTTTATGTGAAGGATACAAAGTACCAAGAAAAAGTTTTAGCTGACCATAAAACTTTTGCAAAAAATGCTGTAATTAAAGACCTACTAATCAATTAAAATAAATAAGTGTTTCATAAATTCCCTGTCAATTTTCCCCCATCATTTTTGATGGGTTAGAGCTAGTATATATTATTATTACAATGTGTGTATATATGCAGTATAACTATAATTATGCATACACGGCATGTAAATTGTAATATGTATTAGAGAGAAAGACAGAAATCCATCCCTGAATCAATGCACTATGCTGTGTGTAGTCCCACTGACTACACTGGGACTTGTACAGATCCACTGGTCTGCACCAGTGCATCTATTTGTAAAACCAGGGCCACAGAGAGAGAGAAAACAGGTTGTCAAAGGAGATAGGATTTTCCATTTCAAAGCTATAATCTGCTATTATATTTTCATATTCAGAAAGGAATATATGGATTGAAACTCCTCTCAACACCATGCTAACATAAACAAGGACCAGCTCCACTAAAATGAATGTGGCTCCACTGGTGTAAAAGTGCCATGAGAGGGAAGTGAATCAGACCACAGAGATTTAAGGCATTCATAAAAATATTTCAATTATTGCTCGAGTCAGTCTGAGTTCTGTAATAACCTGTACAAATCTCTGAAGGGAAAACAAAGAACTATTCACATAGATGATCCCCTTGCCAGCTGGGTGTGTGAACGCTTCTGAGAATTTGCTTATATACCTTTAATATATTGACTTAATACCTTAAGAATATAACTCCTTCGAATGCCTTAAATTTCACGAGGGTTTTATTTTCCATGTTTTCTTTTAAATACAGGGTGCATTTAGAACCAGGTAGGCAGGGAAATACTTCTTTAAGTGTTAAACTGCATCAAAGAGGAATTATAACAAGAGACTTAAAGAATACGTTTTCTAATTTAACAGCAGAGTAAGAAAGGAGAAGAGATCAGTACTGGTATTTTCAATTACTTCTACTATGTAAATGTTATACATTTTACTTAGGGCAGCAACAATGGTGACTTAGCTAACCACAACCAGTAAGTCTAAATGTGGCACACAAAAGAGCATGGACAGAATACAAATGCGCCACTCTAATGCAAAGCATTCTGGTTAAATTATAAAACTTGGACATAGTTAAACAAATCATGGGACTAATCAAATATTTCTCATCCATATCTAAGCATAGTGACAGTAGCAAAAAAAATCCCTATCAACAGAGGTTGTCACTATTATGAAAACTGTGTGTTAACAGTGCTGAAAACAAGAGGTTTTCTGTTTCTGACTTACAAATTAGATTTGGCAGAAAGCATGCAGAAAACAGTTTACAAAACCAGTTGCACCATTTGTAATGGCTGTTTGCAGTATGTTAATTTCAAACATTTTTACGCAGTAACTTTAAATTGGTTTTGTTATTTGCGCTTTATTCTTCTACGGCTTTTCTAGGTATCATGTACCACCTATATATCTATACTGTATTGCTATTTAGTGCATATTTGGAACTGTGTATGTATATTGTGACAAACTGGGGGAGCTCAGTCACTGTAGGTTCTGAGACTCAGGTCTCGGTGGCCAGCTGGAACCCAGCTTTCCCACCTCCAAACCCTCAAAGTTGTAGTTTCCCCAGTTCCTCCTGCCCTGGGGTTGGGCTTCCCAGCCCACAGGCTGCTAGGTCTGGGCCCTATGCCCTGTCTTGGCAAGCTTGTCCTGGCTACCTGCATCTCCCAGGGGCTGGTAGCAACAGCTACTAGTCAGCTTTGTCCAGCTCAGCAATCCTTCGCGCTGTTCTGCTCTGCTACAACCACACACTCCACCCACTCCTAGATCCTCCTCCTCCAAACTCCACACCAAAAACTCCCTCCAGGCCTGGCTACAACATGGGCTTTTTTATTTTCTACCCACTGATTGAAGTCAGGTGCTTCAGCTGACTCCAGACTCTGTAACTGGAGTCAGGTGCCTTAACTGGCTTAGAGCAGCCCTGCTCTGCTCACCCAGGAAACAGGGCTTTGCTGAGCCTGGGGCTGATATACCTGCCCTCTGCTGCTCTCTTGCAACCAGCAGGCTTGACTCTGTCACAATATGTTAAAAATAGATATGCACGCACAAAGTTTGTCAAATTCTGCTCTTTTGTTGACACACAATTACCATGCCTTCAACACTGGGTTTACATGTGGGTGAGAGAAGAATTTGGATGACTGTACATTGAAAGAAAACCCAACATTGTGGGGCAATACGCAGGCAAAGCCCTTACTGAAATCAGTGATTGATCTATGAATGCTTATTGATTCAAAAGGAGTTTTGCCTCAGTAAGGACTTCAGGATTAAGGAAATGACCCAGGGAAGAGTAGAATAATCACATGCTGTGAACTCTTGATTAATGTACTGAAGCAAAGGTACAGGGAGGTAATTATGTTGGGTTATCTCTGGAGATACAATTCATCACAGCCACTATCTTGCTTTTCATTATGATGGTTTGAATTAATGTGTACACCCAATGGCTGGTTCTTATAAAGCTGTGTAAAAAATCTACTTTCTGAGTGCATTAGAGTGCCCTCTCTGCTCACTTGAACGACTAAACTGTTTGTTTCTTTTTACTTGCATGACCCCTGTGGAACCACCAAAGCTAAGAGCGAGTGAGTTAGTTTCTACATTTTCTTGTGCATCACCAACAGGAGTGTTTTCTGAGTTCTGTTCCATTACACCTGCACAGTCTCTTTAAAGGCAACGAGTGGCACAGTTGTCACTTCAGGCCTAATTTGACCCACAGAATCTTTAATACTAGTGATAACATGCAAGAAGGAAAGAAGCCAGGTGGAGCTATAAGCACAGGCAGTTGGAAATAAACTTCTTTACACTGGCAAAACAAACTAGCTTTAAGATAAAAGCATGAAAGCCCCTGATGCTATGTTGACACTGTCATTTTTCAGGGTAGAATCATGCTTTAAAAATGGATATTTTATATGTATATAGCTGCATTAGAATAATGTAATTGTGGGTCTCAATGGAAAAAAGTATCCAACCAACAACTAAAACTGAGAGGCAAAGTAGAGCTGGTCAGAGGAGAGAAAAACAACTGGTGAAAATGTTCAGTTTTTGTCAAAATTTAGTTGGGCAAAAAATTCCATCCAAGTCTGTTACATACTGTTGATGAACAAGTTATTCACCCAGCATAAATCTGTTCAGGAAAGGGGCCAACTCTAAAATGTGTTTTTTGGTCACACAAAATGTAAGACAGACAAGGCACCAATGTACATGACTTTACTATACCACAAGAAATTTTGCCTATGTAGGCAGGATGCAACTTGGAAATATTCTTAGCCATCCATAAGAATTCAGAACTCTTACCGTCTTAGTCTTCAGTGACACTTTTCTGAGGGAGTTCATAACAACCATTTAGTCTCTAACACATCACCCATAGACCAAAATCATTCAGAAGGCCCCACTGTCATAAGAAATTAGTGACAAACTCTGAAATAATTCAAAACAAAGAGACAACAAGACTCCTTCTGCCACGGATTCTGTTTGAGGGGCTCAGCTGGGTCAGTGCATTTTAACAAGACGCATTCAAGCAGGCGCATACACACACGCACGACAAAGAGGACTGCACCTCTAAAATCCCATTTTTAAAATGATAGATGACTGTCAACTTTGCAAAAGCTGAACATGCAGAGGCTTGATAGCACAGAATGAAAGCAATCTACAAGTGCAAGTCTGTTTCTTTTGGCAGCGGAAGGAGTTGCTAATGGATTCATCATTTTCTGTTAAGCACGAGTGTCAAACAAAAAACATTTAGGGCTCTATTCATCTGAATTTCCGGCCCTGCTCTTGCCAGCCACAGAGAAGCTGTGGCATGAAACTCATGGAGTCCAATTCTGATTCAGCCTCACAACTACTGTGGCAAAGGCTGCATGGAAATTTGAATTAGTCCTATTGGTTCTTGTTTGCATCCCCCCTCCCTTTTTTCTCTGTGGCATGAAGAATCAGAATCCAGCTTCCCAACCCACTGCGGTCTGGGGAATAGAGCCACTAGTTGTCGTCATCATCACACTAGAACCACCAACGGTACCAGGATAGATTTGGGTAGGTCACTGATGAGAGGAAGAGAGAAAAACAGTCTCCCAGGTTGATTGACGTCTATATTGTATCTTGATGCTGATCAGCCCCCCAGAGGATAATAAAGTTGTGGCCATCCTTCATTAAAAAAAAAAAAAATTGGAACCCTGGCAATCAGGAAATCAAGTATTCATTTAAAAAGAAAAAGAAACCTTTGGCCAAACAGGTAAAGGCATCTTAACTCTCAGATGACTGAATGTACTTTCAATTACTAGGCACATTTCTGGCCAGAAGGTGAAAAAATTAAACACCAATAAATGGATCATAAACTGCCTAGAGAACCACACTTCCTTTTGAAGCAACGGAAGACAATAGGAGAAACAAGGTGAAGCAATGACACCATGCCTTCATCATTTACTATTTGCAGGGGCACTTGCATTTGTATCTTCCTTGATTGACATATTGGCAGTGTAGTTGTAGCCATGTCAGTTCCAGGATATTAGCGAGACAAGGTATGTGAGGTAATATCTTTCATTGGACCAACATCTGTTGGTGAGAGAAACAAGATTTCAAGCTACACAGAACTCTTCTTCAGGTTTGGGAAAAATACTTACGGCGTTATAACCAAATACCAGCTGGAACTGATTGTTTAGCACAGCGGTTCTCAACCTTTTGCAGGTTGTGTCACACTCGGTGGCATATAGCACCCTACAGGACACACCAGCCCACCCCCTAGAGGCCAAATACAGCATCTTCCTGGCTCTCCATGACACACTTAACACTGTGTGGTGACACAGTAATGTGCCCTGACACAGTGGTTGAGAACCATATATGCTATTAGGGACCATTCAAGGTACAGTGAACCATTAACACTTCTGCAGTTTTAAAATAAAAAGAGGGAGTTAGTGGATTTATGGATTACTATAACAATCTGATACGAGCACATATACATTGTCTTTGCTTAACATGAACAGTTGCCTCCTAATTCACAAGAATTGGTTGTAATGGGAGTTTTGACTGAGTAAGAATGGAACAAAGGCTACAGGCCTTACTGAACATCACTACACCATTCACCAGTAGTATACATACTGCACACCTACAATAGTTCCTGTCAAGGGCTAAAATTACAGCATTTCATTGAAATATTTCATTTTGTTTTGTTTGGAGCTGTCATATATTTTTTTTAAAGACAGACTGCCTAAAGAACAATTTATATGAAACACCAGACACCCAAAATATTACTTTAACTCCACATAACCATATTTTTAGATGTCTTGTTTCACTACTAGTTTCAACAAGGAATGCACAGAATGATCAAATGAGATTTAGGTAGTAGCAATTATTGGTACATTTCAGATGAGCACAGCATGAAGGATAAGTCTAAAGGAAGATTAAGACCCAAATACTATGGGAGAAAAAAATGAAAAGAGGGAGCAAAAAGGCCTGAAAAGCAGGAAAGGACTAGCTATCTGCAGGAAGCTGGTTTTCTTATGTGAGATGTGAGTGACCCAGTCTAGGCAGGAATGTTATCGCTATGTGATCTACAGAATTTCTCTCTTCGCTGTAGCGACTGTAGAAGAGTGAATTAAAGTCTTATGGAGAAAAATCAATAAAGGGGAAAAAAAGAAATATGGCAGAAGAAGAACCTTTCAACAGCTGTATAAAAGTATCTTGAATGATCATGGAAGGCAAACCAACATTTCTAAGTTTGTGACAAGAAGGGGGAAAAAAAAAAAAAAAAACCTCCAAAACCAAAACCAAAAAGAAGAGAGGCTTTCTTTTTGTTCTTGAAGAATATTTGTCAATGACCTTGTCTTGTGATCATCTCTCATATGGCCAGAGCTGCCCCATTAAAAGGCTACATCGGACATTTTACCACCACCCTAGCCTTGACCTAGACTTCTAATTCCTTCTCTCTCTGGGTCTTGAATTATGCCCTAACTAGTCTATGGGGATGGAACATACTTACCCAAAAGGTTCCTATCTGAAAGTAAAAAGCATAATATCTCATTTCTTGCAGACTAGTCAAATAATAAGGTTCAAGAAACAGGTTACTTCAAGCACCCTTAAAGCAGGGGTCTCAAACTCAAACCACCATGAGGGCCACATGAGGACTAGTATGTTTGCCCAAGAGCTGCACCACTGAAACCTCTTTGTACAAAAATATTGCAAATATTGATAATGATAGTGTAATCGTGGGCCAGAGGAAATAACTTTAGGGGTCTCATGTGGCCCACAGGCCACAAGTTTTAGATCCCTGCCTTATTCTTAACAGAGGGCCCCTGCGCTCTGTGTGCCTAAATTCCCTCCTGGAAAATCTTGGTGGGTTCTTCAGTTCCTAATGGATTGAGCCCTGCTGTAAAAGCTCTCAGTGTAAGCCTCCTGCCCTGAAACAGGGGAAGCATTTCTACCTACAGCTGTAACAGGAGCCAACTGAAATATTTTCTGTTTTTTACCAGGCTTAATTTAACCTCTTCCCTGCCAGGTTGCATGAAAGTTAGCATATGTTCCATCACATAGTGGAAATAGATCATCTCTTACCAATGGAAATCAGCTGTTTGCCCAGAAGAAAACCATCATACTCCTCTGGCAAACGTGGTGAACTGAAAGATACCAGCTTAACCTGGGGAAGTCTGAGGTTCACCATCTTCCCCTGCTGGAATCACAAGAAATAGATGATGGTGGATATACCTGATTCCAACAGATGATCGCTGCTCAGCTCTCTAGAGAAGCAAACTTTTTTAAAGCTCTTAGATATTATGCAGAAGGGGAAACTTTCTTCTCAGTCCAAGCGCTTGTGGTGGTTTTACTGCTGTGCACATCAGCAAGAAATAACCACCATTAGCAGCTATGCCCATTTCTAGTTGTACTCCAAAATACCGTTATGTCCAGTGCCATAAGTTCAATGTGCATGAACATTTGCAAACCCAAGTGATAAGTTATTCTGTTCTTATGGTAAAATGTATTCTACCACTATCTCTAGGAGCTGGTACTATCCACTAAGGATGGGAGGGAAGAG
Organism: Podocnemis expansa; assembly: GCA_007922195.1. Lineage (NCBI taxonomy): Eukaryota > Metazoa > Chordata > Testudines > Podocnemididae > Podocnemis > Podocnemis expansa. The sequence continues at coordinate 7,329,107 of ML682074.1, read as the reverse complement.
AAATAGTCTCCGTCTGACCTCCCACAGCAAGACAGTCAGAGGTGGGAAGCGGTGACGGAAGTCAGTTCCCTATACACGTATGGCCAAAGTTTCTTTACAGACTATATTTTAGGCTATCTTGACTTGGAAAAACAAAAGGGAATCCTAGAAGAATTGGAGGGATTTGGTTTCTTCCCTTTTGCAATTTTCTTTTTCACTGTTTAGTGGGTGTGTCAATGTATTACGGTCGCTATACCAGTCCTCTGATTTAGGTAAGAATTATCCCCATTATTAAAGACAAGTGAACTGAAGCAGAGAGTTTTACTTGCCTAAGGTCAGACAGCAAGTGACAAATCCAAGAATAGAATCCAGGAATAGAATTGAACACTCACTTCTTTTCTGTAACCACTAGGCACCCTAGAATAGAAATCTACACCGAAAGAAAAAGAAATGCATGAGCAAGATTCAGAAAGGGAGGCCAGTTAAGAAAAGGAGGCACACTGTCTCTTCTGTGGTTTTGTAAAGCCAACTGTTTAAACACCAGAATAGGGCTGTTGAGTTTTCATCACAATACAAAATCAAGGGTCAAAAGCTGAATGTGTATGAGTCATCCATCCTCATGTTTGTATCAGGTGTGTGTAGTCAGCTACTGAAAAATATCTCATTTTTAAGTGTCTCTTTTTGGGGTTATTATAAACATAACACATCTATTCCACAGCAAATCACTTGCTGTAAACAAGGGAATGAGACACAATTAATTGGATGTTTTAAACAGGTGGATTGTTCAACATTATACACATTTTTATGATCTCATACTTGGAAATAAAGGAACATGTTCAATTTGTGAGGGAGGAGGTTACCATCTTTCACAATTGCGCACACAGTAAAATTTATTTATTTTGTGCAAGGGAAATTAATATAACTAGGGACCATTGGAAAGAGTAACTTCTCTTAGGACAAAAGTCTTTTTTGGATCTGGGTTCCACAAGAGGTCATCCTGCTTATGGACATCTCCTTAAATACTTACCAATATCAGGCTAGCCTTTTCATAAATTCTGCAGACAGACTGATCAATAGGTCCCTAGAGAAAAATGCAAACAACTGGGGATGGACAGCTCAAAGAGGATTAAAATAAGCATTTAAGAGTTGGCATTTCTGTTCCATCAGTGGTGTGAACAGTAGTGACACCTAGGGTAAAAGCAGAGAACTACCTATCAGAAAGGAAGAGGAAGTAGGTAGGTGGAGACAAAGTTTAAAATGAAAGTTGATATCTATGAGAACTGTAGTGCAATGGAAGGGTTTCCTCTGAATTATGTAGGATACAATAAAATGTTGATGTTGGGACAATTGTGGATATCCATATTGCCTCACATTCCAGGAAAGTTCTCTTGGGAACACAGAAGGGGTTAATGCAGAACTGTCCCTGTTTACCAATGACAAAGTGTCCCCTCCATTAAAAAAATTAACTCCTTTGTTTTCGAAAGGATGAAGACAAGTGAACGATCTATGGATGCTCACAAAAAGGGTACTCTCCTGGCAGGTTTCAGGAACACTCACGGTTATGGCAATCAAGAGATTTCCATTCAATCTTGAAATGAAAGCTGGCTTGCTCCCTTAGTATTGTGATCATAGTGAGAAATGACTGTTTGCCATAATAATAATGTGCACCATTGGCAAGGGACTGGATGACAGCATCTAACTGTGTGTGTGCATCACACAACCAGGATGGAGAAATTTGTGGGACAGTTGACAACCCCTTTCCTTCTTCACTCTAACACTTTAGTTACCCACCAGAGGAGCAAGCCTCCAAAATTAAAAAGAAGTCAAGTGGAATAAAAGGACCATGCTGGTATAAAGCATCCATATTCACTGAACAAAAGCTGGCAAATGTAGGGAGTGTACACTACAGATGATATGAGGAAAGCCTGACCACATACAGAGTATCAGCAAGTTAGACAGGTTTTATATGACTGTTTAATCTGTCATTTACTATTTAACAACTAAAGTCACCACAGCAACTCTTACATCATGGAGAACCGAGGCTGTTCCTTGACAGGATGTTTGAAACAGCACTTGTATAAAAAGATACTCATTAACAAAGGCAAATTTTTAAGCTCATTGATATCTGGCCGATATGAAAATCAGATTTCCAGTGCAATGGCTGTTTTCCCAATGGTGCAGCCAAATTCTGTGGTGGAAGGGATCTACATTGCATGTATAATAAGCTTAATTGTGTTGCCTGGTAGAACATTTTTTTCAGCATGTTTGGGAGGACTGAGTGCAGGTCATCCCAGATGAGGGTTATTTATAGCTTTATGCCACACAGCTACTAATGAAAAATCATTTAAAAGATGGTCTAGAACAGTGGTTCCTAAATGGTGTGTCATGACAAAACCCAAAGTGTGCCGCAAGCATCCCCAAGAGCTGGAGTTAAAGTTCCCTCCCTGCTCAGCCCAGCTACGTGAGTCTGGGGAAGTCTCTTCAGCTCTCCTTCCTCATCCTGTTTCGTTCATCTATTTAGATTATAAGCACTTAGGGGCAGGGGCGGTTTCTCTGTATTTGTACAATGCCCAGCACAATGGCAACTCAAGTTTTAGCTGGGACCTCTAGGTCCTACTGTAATAAAAATAGTAGGGATTTCTTTGGCAATAAAGGTGGTGCCTTACTTACCATAAACCTGACCCTCTTCCAATTGACTGCAAAGAGTGTAGGATCAACTTTTGTAAATTCAATTTAAAGGGCACCATGAGGGCCATAAAAATTTATATCAATGACTTAAAACAGCCATCTCTGAAGCAAAAAATATGACAGTTTTAACACATGGTATCTTGGTTTCTTCTAGAAGACTGAGTCCTCATTAGCACTAGGAAATAGCAACTGGTCGGCAGCAATTTGTTTAGTTGAACTGGTGTTGACCAAAGTTTCGTATAAATGTAGACAAGGACAATCTATTTCAGTGAAGAAAGACTAAGATGCAGAGGTTAACTATAGTTAGCTGAATGACTGTTGACCATAGAAATGTGGAGAAGACCTTAGTTTCTGATAGGACGCTGAGAAAATTCCTGTTTTGAGTTCTAACAAGATGCAACATATTGGTCTTTAAGGTAATGATGTAATAGAATGTTTTACGTATGCAGGACTGAATATTTCTCATCCTAGGCTTTGGATAAATGTAAATACAGTGGAGGAATAAAAGATCGCAACTGTCCAGAGAAGGGGGAGATACAACACCAGCAGATTAATCTTAAAAATATGATGGTTTTCCAGGCATTTGGAAAGCTAAAATGATTGCTTGGGCAGGCTGAGCGAAGGCAGGGTGGTCAAAGGGCAGGGGACATGATAAATTCATCCAGGAAACCACATGACACTTATGTAATTTAGACTGATATATTATTATTAAAGAACACAGTTTAAGCACAAGTCCTGTAATTTGGCCCTTATTTCTCTTCCTCCTGCAGACCAGTTTCTGAAGATCTGCCCTGCCCCTACTTCACACTAGAAACCGTGACCCAATTGGCCAGTGAGCTGAAGTCGTCCTTGAAAAATGTCTCTCCAAATGCCTTTATTTCCTGTCCCTTGTGTAGATGACAGAAAGAGCTCGTCTCATCATCGCATCTATCAAGGTCATTTCTCCTAGTTACTCCTCCATGCAGGGAACAAGTCCAGTGCTCTGCCAACCATGTTCTGTCTAGCAGCCAGGCAAGAAGCAGCACAGAGAGCATGGGAAGCAGAGAGTAAATCAGATTTTGAGGGATACTGCTGTAACAAAGGTGGGGCATATGCATGGTGATGGGAGTCAACAGATGATGGGAGTGATGGAAACGGCAGAGGTGAGGCAAATTTACATAGGAAGAGGTAGAAATGGGGATGGTGAAAATTAAAGACAGCAACTAAGGAAGGACTTCAGAAGAGGAGAAAGCTGGGGGCATGGTAGCCTGGGACAACAGAAATGGAGAGTGAGGAAATTCAGACTGAATCAAGTGGGTAGGATATGGGTAGTTGAACTTGGAGAAAGAATCCGCCTCGCTGAGGTGAGAGGAGACAGATGGAAATTCTTCCCCTTGCTTCTGGATTTGTTCTGTCCAGCGTCCAAGGGCTGGAGTGTAAGGATTTTGCTGATACCTGGTCTGAGTACAAAGGGAGAGGAGGAAGGTTTTGTAGAATTTGGATGAATGGAGTGAGACCCTAACAAGCCTCTATTGATCACACAGCACCTGGAGTTAATATCCAAATTCATCCCCTCATCTTAAGATTTAGATTTACTGGGAGCTTGAAACAATAACCGTATTTAAAGCTCAGTCTAAGCTTCCTGCTTGAGTTTAGTAATCCTTGGGGTTTCCCTTCAGGAAATTCTGTCTCCTTGCTCCCACTCCCTTTGAAATGGAATGAAGAACATGGCTTAGATGAATATTAGGACAGCGTATTTAAATAAGATCTGCTAGGACCTGAAGGAAGAATCCATCTGTCTCCCAGCAGGAGAAACATACTATCTTAGAAAGTACTCCTAAGAGAGACAAATGACTGCTGTCATGTGATCTTTCAAATATTTCTTTTAAAGAGCGAAACACAAAAGCAGAGTGTCATGCCAGCTATTGATAGAACTGAATTTGGGGCTTGATCCCCTCTGCTTGGATGAGAATTTTGCCTGAGCAAATGGAGACACGATCTTTGCACTCCAATACACCCAAGCTCCACAGCCATTTGTGCAGCTCCTGCTTTATAAGCATTGAGTTGCATTGCATTTGAACGGTCCCCTGATGACTGAAATGGTTAGGAATACATTTGAACAGCAGGCTGAACACTCGGCGAGGTATTGTGGGTAATTAGAGATTAATTACAATCCCATAGTTTGTATCATGGTTCAGGGTCAGCACGGGGTCAGTGCACATGGCAAACTTAGAGAGCTGTGACTAGATGGATGACGCCAGCTCGGAGTGGCTCAGGAAAGTGAAGCGTATAGAAACAAGGAGCCAGTGAGACTAGGGAGCGGACTCATAGCCAGGGTGCTGGCGACAGCAGTGACAGAGTTGTGGAGCCTGGAGGCACTGAGAAATGTTAACAAGCAGCAGAAAGAATACAGCTGTACTAACTATCCCACTACAGCCCTGACTTCTCCAATTAACTTTTTCCATCCTTTCTAAGATTTAGGGAATCTGGGGCACAGTCCTGTTGTCAGAGAAAGCTGGTTAAAAGAGAAAAGTAGTGGGGAGAGAGGGGGGGGAAGAGTTGCTCCTGTTTAATATGTATATTAGATTCTTACTGAGGGCTTAATCCAGATAAGTCTTTTGTCAAATTGAGATGGGATTTTCATCAGAAGTTGGCTTAAAGGAAGAGTGGCATGTATAACTCCAAGTCAAAAGCCAATTTATTATCAACCCCTCCCACCTTTACCAGAACAATTTGTCACATTTTTGAGACAAACAAGGTTTATAACTAGTCCAGGACAGATGAAGAGGTAGCTTGATGGCCGAAATCTGAAAAAAGGATTACTGAGAATGCCATAAGTGGAAGAAAAGAACTGCAACCTTTTGTGAAGAGAGGAGTATATGAATATTGAACTGCCTAGCTGGTCTCTTTGGCAATCAGTTATTTGAAGAACTTTTTTTGTTTTTGTTTTTGTTTTTTTTAAACAAACCATTTATTAAAAAAATTCACTGGCTGTGAAAGTAAAAAGCTAGTTTGTAGTATTCAGAGATGGGATGAAGAGGGGTTGGTTCTTGCAAAGGACAGCTGGTATGTAGAGGATACACCCTTTTTCTTGTGGGCTATCAGCCGTATCTGCAGGTGGCTATTGCTGCTATGCCGTACTGAATGAGGATCTGTGTAAATTCCTAAACATACAATCATCAGTTCCTCTCTGTACAACAAGGCAGTATTTTCCCCTGTGCCTGGATTTCATTTCCACACACATCTGTGCATTGTGCCTAAATCCTGCCCAGTGCCAGGAATGACTTCCAATTTTTCTTTATAATTTCAGTGGGAGAGAGACACTAATATTTAGATGAATTATTCACACACACACACACACACACACACACACAGGCATGGAACTTGGACATGGAACATTTCAGAAATTTATATTTGCTGATTATAGCAGGAGCAATTGCATTTATTTAGTGCAACCACAGATCTCAAACTATTTTATTCAGATGTAGGTCTCCATTAGTATCCCTCTTTGCAAGGAGTCAACAGAAAAGTTAAGGAACTTGGTTAAAGTTATAATAAAACCTAACTATCCTGCCTCCCATTTTATTGAACTGCCACTGCTGAAGTACAAAGAACTGCCATCAGTTTTTGTCATCCAAATACTTAATATAAGGATGATCCTAAGGTTTATGGGTCCCTCTCTGAAGATGTGGAGGACAGGCCTTAAGCAGACATCTATCACCCAAAGAACAAGGTACAGAGAGGTCCTCTTGGTCTACTGGTGATTGGGAGAGACTGTAGGGCAGCAGTACTTAGATAGCATAGCAGTATACATGTTTCCAGAGGAGAGGTGGGTGCTCGAAGATAGAAAATTTGGAATTTATACCATCAACACATTCTTTGCCCCTCACTGAGTCAGCTAACATCTGCATGCCCAGACCAGCCGAAGCTTTGCTAATCTACCTTACGCCATCTCCAGAATACACCCTTCTACAAAACTACAGGCTTATACAATAATAGACCTCAAACTCTGCTGTACCACAAGTATAAGATGCATTGTGTAGGATCACTAACAGAATACTATGCACTGATTGCAAGTTCATTTGTTTTGTTAAGTAGAGTAGCAACCCAGTCATTCTTTTATTATTTACGGGAGCTCTTTTTAGGCTTTCAACAACTGATTATTTTATCTACTTCAATCAAAGGGACACCCAAGCAAAAACAACATAAGACTGCAGAATCAAAGAGCTGCTCTCCAAGTTTAGCAGTGAACAAAACAGATCTGCAGAAAAAGCATTTGAACTATGGTTATTTTTATTACGTACGTGTGTGTGTGTGTGTGTGTGTGTGTGTGTGTGTGTGTGTGTGTGTGTAATAAAATACACGCACATTTATTCCCCTTGGCTCCAAGAACTGGGGGATTTCCTGACACTAAGCACCATTGCTTAAGTGCATGAGTGCTTAGCACAGTGGGAGCTCCTGACCTGCTTGCACCAAAGGATTAAACCAAATGACACATTTTTGCTTACATACATGTCTGAGTGGAGAGGTGAGGGGTTGAAGGAACAGCTGCAGTACGCCTGATGTTCCAGTCCCTTTATATATATATATATATAGATAGATAGATAGATAGATAGATAGATAGATAGATCAGAGATTAGCCCATGTGCAGTTAATCTGAAATAGCATGGCTTGGTTAGGTAGGTGCCCCACCTCCAAAGGACACTGCATGTTGTCCTTTTATAAATGCGATATAATGGATGATGTAGTCCTTCAGGCAGTTTAACATACAGGACAGAACGAGGGCTCAAACCCAAACTCCCATAAAGCTATTTGGGAAATACGGTTTAAGGTTTTGTTGAGCTGCTTCAAAACGAAATGTTTGTCCGAAAACTGTTGCAAATGACATCATTTAAGAACCTTTTTCAGTACCATAGTCTCAGGCTTGAAAAGCTAAGGCCTGGTCTGCACTTCAAAGTTTTAGTGGCTTAGCTATGTTGATTAGGAGTGTGGTTTTTTTTTTTTTTTAAACTTATACCGCTATGACAGCAAAAGCACTGGAGTGTACGCAATTGTGATGGCCAAAAAAAAAAAAAAAAAAGTCCTTTTGCTGATATAAGTAATTTTGTGCAGGGAACAGCTAGAAACTGTGGAGACAATAGGACATGTTTGTTTGCGTAAATTAAATCTATAGTAGAAGGGTTTTGTACACTTATGAAATATAGTTTTTTTAAAAAGTCCTATTTATTACAAGATCATCCTTTGCAACCAACTTACCTGTTTCTCATGTTTACTTTCATCTAAAACCAACCAGTATCTCTTTCTTTAGGTGTGGAATCAGGTTGATAGATTATTAAAAAATACTAATGGCCACTGTGGAAAGAACTAATATAATCAAATAATTAATATGTAATTTGAAAGTAAAGAACACACCACATTTTACTATTTCTCTTCCAAATACAACAGTGTGTACTTCTTTAGTCATCACCATGGACTAGCAAGTGGCTAGCCACTCAGTTACTTGAGACTCCCCAGACCATATTTCAGAAATTGAAGAAAGTCAGCTCATGTTTCATGGAAGTAATTAGACAAACCCAATGACTAATTATCCAGTGACATTACAAGGATGACTGACAGTCATTTTCTTAGCATGAGATGGGTGTATTTTCCTCCAGAACTATATCTTTATGGATTTTCTTTTATGTACACATCTGAATGCAGCTGGAAAAAAATATTAATGAGCAGCAAACATCATGCGTACATTTAAACCTTGCTGGCAACTGTCACGTTTGAGCCTATCGAACACAATCACTGCGTGTTTGCTTCAGCCCATGTTGGCATCATCTCATAGTAACTTTGTGATCAAATGTCATCACAGGGGCAATGCCATCCAAAGGTAAACTTCTAGCCCCACAGCAGTCCACGTGAGCTTTGCTCTGGACATCATCTCCTATGCCTAACCACAGAATGCTGCTAGCATGACAAGACTCAGACCCACAATGATTCTGCCACAAAAAGCTCAGACTCAGAATATGAGGAAAGGCCTGGCTGCTTCCTCGTGCTTCAGGGATGGGCTGAAGGAGTTCCAGATGGCCCCCCAATCAATTGTCCTCTGGAGCAGCTTCCCAGGCTACTAGAATTTGTAGATTTGTGGCCACTTCCTTTACTGGTGGCTGGCCTGGTTCTGGTGTGGCCTTTCACAATAGACTGTTAGGAGCTAGGTTAGATTTTCTGGAGTAAGGAATTCTCCTGGCAGAAGCTCTAGAAACATTTCTGCAAAGCTGTGTAGATTGAGGTCTTACAGTTATTTTCAGCACCAAGGCTAAATTCCACTCCACGGAGGCGGTGCTAATGATCCTATCATCATTCTGTTTATTTTGATTGAACACAGACAAAAAGAAACCTATCCTTCTACGCAGATGATGACAAATTATGAGAAATACAACTATAAGAAAAAGATGTAGAACACAGTAACGGGAAACCAACAATAGAAGCCCACAAAAGCCAGCGCCCTTCCACAGTGATCTAACTGAATACCTCTAACGAAAACAAATTCACTAGGTAGGAGAAAGGGAAGATCCTTGTTTTCTAAATAAACTGAAAAAACTGCAAATGATTTTTCTGTAATCACTACGTCAGACTTGCAGAATTCTACTCATCTACTTGCAAGGGATGAATAATTCTTCTGGATGGCCAAAAAAAACATTTACTTTTTCACCCTGTCATCATCATCCTCATGGGTAAGCACATTTTGCACTGGTAAATTTTCATGACAAATTTCCAAGGCTGAACGATTCATCTGCCTCTGGTATTCATATATCCTAGATAGGCTTTAAAAACTGTTAAATGATTATAGCTAATAAAAGTGAGATACAATGACAGACAGCAAAATACACTAAACGTGCAATTAGAGACTATGTATTAGTTGAGTAATGAATATGGAGCTAATTAAAATTCTACTACTTCCCACAAAAAATGGTTGTTGAAGTGTGATTCAGCCTTCCTAATCATTCTTTAAAATATTATACAGAGTATATAAAAATCCTTTCTTGTCATGCACATTTCATTATCTATATTATATAATGGGATAAATTTCACTCTCTCCAACTCATGTACTTTTTTTTTTTAATACTGTTTTTCTGTGAGCCAACCATCATCTCACATAAAGGAGGGCAAATAATGCCATAATTTTCTATTTCAGGGTACAAGTCACGAGTTCTGTATTTTCTTGTAGCTTGTACTAGAACTGAGCTAACTGGTCTGGAGAAAATAAATTAATGGTAACAAGAGCTGCGTGAATAATTTACAGCAAACAATTTATTAGACCAATTTTGCTTCTTTTTCTCCTTGCCAGTTGCATGCAAGCCTCTTACAATTATCTTGATTTTTTTCCTTGAAATGATTCACTGCATAATTCCAACCAATAATGTAGCTTGTGAATGCATAGTTTGTTATAAGTATCTGGTACTCAGAACTCAAACCACGTGGATTAATTATATTTGGACAGAGAGAACACATGGTGTCTTCATGGGCCATTTCACACAGAAGAAGGATGTTCAGTGGTTAGAGCACTACCCTGGCACTGAGGACCTGGTCCAACTACCTTCTGCAGCACAGACTTCCTGTATCACCTTAGGTGAGTTATTCAGTCTCTTTTACACCTTCATTTCCCATCTGTTGAATGGGGACAATAGCACTTTTCCACCTGACAAGGGTGTTATAAGAATAAATACATTAAAGATTGCCAGGCATTCAGACCCTGAGGGAATAGGGCCATGTAAGATCTTGAGATAGATTCTGTTTCCTGATCTTATAAGCTTAGAATCAAGTTTTTCATTCCAAAATGCACTTAAAATTTGTTTCCATAGATATTCTTGCTAGTAACCTTGTCCTCTACAATAGTCACAGAAAAGGGATATCAAAAAAGATCTGGAAACAGTTTATGCAAGTTCTTTGTAAATATGAACAAACATTCATAGAAAATTGGTCACAGTATTTATCTGGCTTTAATTAATTGGATTACACGTTTTTTGTGGCTTACATTGAGAAGTTGGTGAACACAATATGCTTGATTCCGTCAGTGGGCAACCTGAACTTATGTACTGATGACAAGCTGTGTAGATTTTCTCATGAAAACACACTTACCTCTAAGAGTGTTCTGTAGACTAGATGACCTCCTGAGGTTCCTTCTGGCCCTACATTTCTATTATTCTAAAGCACTGCGGCAAGAGTATTCATTAAACTCTTAGAGGCAAGAGATCGAGATTAATGTATAGTTAATACTCACTGGGAAAAGTACACAACATGTGTAGAATTATTAGCATAAAAATAATTCATTCATATATTTTAAGCATCTCACACAAGCCATATCATGAAGGTTAAATGCAACCGATAAACTGAAGCTTTATCAGTTGTTCTGCAGATGTAAGTCACACCTGCAGCACCACAAATAACAAATATATGAGGGAGAGAAACGAAAAGTGACTGACTGTACAGGCATCACCATAGAAAAGCATGTGGCCAGAAAACACATGAACTTAAGTGGTGATAAGGAGAGTGAACCACAGACATGACAAAAACTGTGACCCTTTGTGGGTTTAAACATCTGGAAACCAGTTGAAGAGCAGCTGAGCAGAGAAATATTGCGCATGAGGGTTAAGAAGTTTTGGGCAAAGGGAATGCTGGGTTTGAGAAAATCCAGCACTGGTGAGTTCAGCTAGATCCTTCAAGCTTCTGCACAATCATAAGCGACATTGCTTTTTGTTTTGTCTAGTATGCCACTGGGAGCTTCTGCTACTAGGCAATTCTGAGTGGCAACATCTCCTGACAGATGGGTCGGCTTTAAATCTGGCCAGGGGCTCAAGGTAGTTGACTCTTAATTATTCTGGTGGAGCCTCTCCTTGCAGATTGAAAGGCCAAATCCAGGGTTCCACAAGCAATACATGCTCTTGATGATACATGACTTCAGTACTATCTGAAAGTTACCAATTCTTTTGCCACTGTTCAACGTGGTATCAAGGATTTTGTGGAGCAATGGTCTGATTCATTCTGGAAAATCCTGTGTTCCTAAACATCATGTATCTCTGGGAACAATGTTCAGCAATGCTACCATTAAAAAAGTATGTTATTGTCCATTACCATCATTAGTGGGAGGAAGAGGAGAATAGCTTCAAAGTAAGGGCTTTAGAATTCAAGTAGATGTGTTGCTGCTTAATTCTAACTCAGGCAAGCTCCCACTGATGTAAATGGGAATATTGCCTGAGTGATGACGGCAGAACCTGGAATGTAAGGAATATGTAATCATTTCATTAAGACAGAAAGACAGTCTTAGAATATGAAAATCCTGCTGCACTGGGAGCAGGAGAATCACATCAGACACAATTGTGCTGTTCTCTAAAGCAATAATTAGTACACTACCTGAGTTAGGCACTGGATAATTTCAGAAAAGGGTAAACAATGCTGAAAGCAACAGTCAGGCAAGCCCAGATGTTTTGTGCAATTTCCAGAGGGCATATGAGCATGACACAGACATTTTCACAAAATTATTTTCCACTCACTCTGCAACACCTGAAAGAACACTTCTAAGTGATTATAACATTCTTCAGTTTACCAGGATACATTGACTGAACATGTGCCATTGTAGAGTCATGCTCATTAAAAGCACAAGTCATTTGTGACCCATCACAGTGTCTCTACAAGAGCTGTGGTCAATTAACTGTCATCTTCCATCAATACCAATGCCTTCATGCTTCTGATGCTTGTACTTACTCAGATATTAAGTGCCCTGACACTACAAAGAAAATGGGACAAGAATCGTTGCTGAGTCAATCTATATCTAATGTATCTTCACCCACCCCTATAAATATTTGACTTTGGTCAAAGATTGGATTGGACCCTGTCTAGTTTTCATGGTGACAAACATCCTTTTTAATCCTTTTCAGATCACATCCTTCCGAATCTCTTTGTTACACGGTGTAACAGTAGAAACTCTTAAGGAAGTTGACATTAAGAAAGCCCGGTTAGCGAAGGCTGAGTACATGTTTCTGGTAGATCCTTTAGATAGTGAATTTGAAAGTGTGTATTTCAAAATGAGCAAAAAAAAAAAAATAAAGCAGTCACAAAGGGGCAAAATAGTAGCTTGTAGGCTGGTGAATTCTGGATAGACAATGTAGCAAATTTTCAGATACTCAAAGAGGTAGTCGCAGCAGAGTGAGAAGACGGAAAACAAACAGAAGACAAGATAACTGCACCAGTGCCAGTAAAGGCATATACGGAAGACAACAGAGTTGCCCAGGTTTAACCAAAATTTGGGCTGCAGGAATTTCATTACTGTTGACGATGTGTGAGAGGGAAACAAAGAACACAGCTTGACTTGCAGAGCATGGGTTGATCAGTGGAATTGTATCATTAGTTTGTCTTATATAATTCACATGGTCACCCTCCTTTCTTGTTAATTCTTTCCTTCCCTGCTACCGTTTGGTGTCTGACTTTTGATCCTCAGGCATGAAGACAAGGGATGAAATCCTCTCTTCACTGAAGTCAATGACAAAATTTCCATTTACTTCTGTGAAGCCAGAATTACCTCGTACATTTTAGGTGGGAATCTGTGAATGCGTGATTGGGGGTGGATCACTCAAAATTGGTCTGTTCTGTTCATTCCTGCTGAAGCATCTGGCATCAGCCCAGCATCCTGTCTCCCAAGAGTGGCCAGATGAACCATGGGTCTGGCCCAGTATGGCTGTTCTTATGTTCTCTTGAACGGTAGTAGGCCTCACACCAGCTTTTGCACTACTAGATTCTGATTCTTCCAGAATAATTTTGACAGATATGACCACTGAGAAGAAAATCAGCAAAGCTACTAGAATGGGTTCACAAGTAAATATCTGGGCTTTATCAGAAGTGAATCATGCATATAAAAATACCCAGATGGACAAAATCTAGCCACTCTTTTCATTCAAGTTCCAAAGGGGCAGCTGTGTTAGTCTAGTAAAGCAAAAAAAGCAAGGAGTCTTGTGGCACTTAAAGACTAACAGATGTATTTATCGGCATGAGCTTTCATGGGAGAATATCCCACATCGAAGCGTCTGGCAAAGTGGGATACTCTCCCATGAAAGCTCATGTGATAAATCAACCTGTTAGTCTAAGTGCCACAAGACTCCTTGCTTCTTTTAATTCAGGTAATTATCACTTGTCAGCCATTCTGCTAACTTATGTTATCTCCTCTCAGAAGTATCTGCACAAAACCAGTTCTAACAAAACCAGAATCAGTAAATTCCAACCATTTGATGGGTTGATACTGTTTTGATATGATGCTCCTTTGTTTCTTGATAGAAGGGTAAGCAGATAAGTTTGAACTTAGAAGTAAGGTTCACTTAAGTTTAACACATCAGTAGAATTGTGTTCCTTGCATGCAAACCAAGAGTTCCTTGTGAATGTACCATCTCGTAAAAATCCCAGATTTGCCAAAACAACTATTTGGTGAAGACCAAATACCTGAATTTCTATTCACTTTGCCAAATGCCCTCCTCTTTACCAATAACAAAAAGGTTTAAGATAGAAAGTGGACTATTTAGCCTTCATTAATCATTCATACTGTTCAAACACATCAACTAGTAACTGAAGAGGGGTTAATGGTAGCTAAGCTTGAGTCTCCTGTCAAAAGTAGGTTTAACTTTCTATGAACTCACTGGACACAAAGAATGCAGCCTGCTTACTATTCTGAATGTCACCAGCTAGCAGCAAACTGATGACTACTAATGGTAATTAAATACCTCTGAAGCTATTTGTACCAATAACAAAGAGTTACTGTCAGAACTTGAATGAGGTCCATCTGCCCATTTTTAAAGAATGTTAACATTATGTAAGTGATAAAGCAGATGGCAACCAAAAAGGAAAAAAAAAAAAAATCAAAGATTTGTATTGTAGCCCTTTTTTGGATTTACTCTTGATTCCCTAATGTTTCCCTTCGGAATCAAAAGCTTAGGAACAACATTTTCCTGCAGTTTGGTTATTTAATGTCAGGTTTCTCAGTATTTACCTCCTTCCATAAAATTAGCCAAGAAACTGTTTTCTGGCCATTTGGTCTGTTCGTAAATGTTGTGTCCTAGTGAGTTGTTGAGGGAAGCATTTCCTAATTCTATTCATCTGATGCCCACCTTGCACTGGAGAATTCCTGTGCAATCTTGTAACATGATGGCATACAAACCTGAATTTACCATATTCCCTGGGAAGAGTAGGGAATAAGGAATTCCCAAAGAAAGGAACATGGATTCTTGATATTCTTTCTCGGTCAGGTGGACAAGTCCGAAATTTACAAAACACATCCATATGTGTATTTAACTCCACAATGCAAGAGACATCTCTGGGATTCAAGCACAGTTTCTGACTGAATTACTCCAGCAAGAAGCTTACTAGTGTGTTAAACCACTGTGATTATCCTTGTGATGTTATCTGTAGACAAAAGCTGTAAAGCGTTTTGAAAAGACAGAGTGAAATGTATTTAAAACTAAGGGGGTATATATGATTGGTTTTTCCCCCACTCTCTCACTACCTTGGACATTTCTATAGTGCCCATCATAATCTGAGCTGTTTTGTACAGGGAGAGGTATGTAGCCAACAGAAGTACATCAGCTTTTCCCAACTCTTTGTAGTCTGTCCCAGCTCACTTCTTAAATACAGTGACTTAAACACTGAAAAGCTTGAGTCAGACCATGTCCAGTAGCCAGTGCACCACTATAAAAGATGGCAGAATGCACAAAAAGCTTCCCTTAAATGTAGCTGGGCCCAACTCCATGGGGGAGTGGGGCACTAGTCTAGGCCACATCTTCCATGGGGACTATTTACTTTACCTGAAAAAGGGTAAGAAGGACCAAGCCCTTTCCACACTGGATTTTCCCTACCACTATCAAACCAAAGACTGGCCTAAGTACCCCCACCTCCACCACAAACCCTGCTCTATTTCCCTCCACTTCTTCCACCACATTTCATAGTCTCAAATACATTTAAAATAGCTATATGTAGCAGAATAAAGCTGACATTACAGATGCTATATCTAAATCAGACACTGTCATGTCATAAAAATGCCTGCTAACTGTTACCATTTTGCATACCTTTTGATTTTACTTATTTTCATTCTTTATTCTGAAAATGCTAATAAAAATCTGACTCTGGGTGCATAGATATTTGCTGCCTCTAAATTTTCTGGTTTCAGCTAAAACCAGAAACAAATTATCTACATGCAGAGAGGAAATCTATCTTCACAACATTTTCTATCAAGATATAGAATTAATGACAATCTTGTGAGAAAGTTTTCTATTTTTACTTTCATTTCCAAAGAAATGAGTAGAATCTGGCTTTTGGCTACATATAGGAACATAGCCTTTCAGGGTGTTCAGTCTAATGCTTTCATTGTTTTATTTATAGTTATCAACATATTGAATTGTGGTTTAAGCGTTTGGGTCAAGACAAATCTTGTGAGTCACAAGACCAAAGCTGGATTGAATGGATAAAGTTAAATTAATTTTAGATCAAAGGGAATTATGATTTATAGATAAGCAATGTAACTTGCTTTTGTAGTACTGGTTCAAACATTTTGTCTTACCTTCAAGTAAAGTCATCTCTGAGGCCTCAGCTCATGAAGGTTCATAAGCAGTTGCATAACTTTAAGTAAAGGATTATTCCTGTTCATTTCAGGGAACACATTGCACGCAGCATTGCTCAACACTTGACTAGATCCTCAGCTCATGTAACCCCATTGATTTTAGTGGAGTTATATTTATTTACACCTGCTGGAAATCTCACTTTGCTGTAAATTTTACAGGAAACATCAGCTAGCTTGACCGCAACAGAAATACTGCATCAGATAGACTGCAACAAACCCATGGCCACTACAACTTTACACTCATCATTGCCTTACACCTTAAGGTGACCCAGGACTCTGTACTTGTGAGGCGGTGAGCTCAAACTCTACTACTTCAAAAGCAAAGGCCCCTAGCCCTCTAGAGCTAAAGGTGACTCTCACTTCACACTCACTTAAGCAGATCTGACATTTCACCCAGGAGACAGCAACAATTTTTTTTTTAAAAGTTAACTGAATATTTTTTAACATTATCAAAGGTTCATTCTGGCATAGGATTGAGATCTCTGTGAAGGTTTGGGCAACCTCTTATAATAGCTGGCAAAATTATATCGTTAAATAGATGAGTCCAGAAAATACCACAAAAGAGATCAGCCCAGTTGCCTATATTGCTGCTAATTTCATTTTTGTATCATTTAGCCCAAAATGACACCCAAGACACTATGCCACAAGTGGTGGAAAACTTCATTTGGGAGCCAGTTGAGTGGGGGATCCATTCTCCTCAAGAGCCAGGGGCTCTTTTTAACCCTACAGCAGTTCTACTGGTTGCAGGACAGCTGAGTGTGATGTCTGGCAAGGAAATTTTGGTGAATATAAAACAAACAAGGAGTCCTGTGCAGGGCCGGCGCTGGGGATTGTGGGCCCCCCCCCACAGCCGAGCAATGCCGGTGCAGACTAGTGACATCATCAGAGGAGTGCCACGGCACTGTCCCCTTTTGGCGCCCCTCAAATGCTGGCACTCTCCTGCAACGCAGGGGCTGCTTACCATCAAGCGCTGGCCTTGATCCTGTGGATCTTAAAGAGTAACACATTTATTTATTTAGTCTTTAAGTGCCACAAGGCTCCTTGTTTGTTTTACTGAACTAGACTAATATGACTGCCACTTTGGAATTTGGTGAATATTCAATGCCAATCTGCAAGCCCTACAATTATGTAGGGGTTACATGTTCTTATACTTTATGCTTAACATGAAGAAGTGAGATGCAGTGCATATTTACTTTACAGTGTCTTCTCAAACTACACAGAGGATGCCCCCCAGAAAAGACTGTTTTAGGTGCACAGGGATGGCTGGGAACACTCCATGGAGACCTCATGGAGATACTCTGCAATCGTTTGCAGGAGGGCTCCCTTATTTCTTCCATCATGGTAGGACACTTTTCCATGTCATGCTATTTTTAACTCAGCCCGCGTACTGCGGTACACTGTAGCATAAGGATCAGATCTGCACTCAGATATTTGCAGTATCTCCTCCCTTACCACCTCTGTTAACTTCAGGAGGCTGATATCTCAGAGGGTCACCTAGAGGAGATGCTGGAAGTTTTTATCACAAGAGCTCACACTGCAAACTACAGAGCATCTAGTCTCCCACCTATGTTAATTTCTATTTTTCCATGTGTCCCTATACTGTTTTATTATGTATGAAATAATTTTTTATTAATACCACTTTAGTATAATAAAATTGTAAGAACTTTAAAAGCAAAACACAAATTTAAGTTTCCACCATTATTGTTTACTTTTTCTATATCATTCACACTGGTCAATTAAACAGACTAATCAATTCACTGCTATAGTCAGTTTCACTTACTGCAGCCTACTTCAGTTCTGCTGTGCCCGGTTTTCAACGCCAAAGGAAAATATTTAAAACTAAACAACCTATTAGAATAAACATAAAAAAAATTAAAATGTCAAATAAAGAAAAAATTCTTAGATTTTAAAAAATCTGGTTTTGTTTTTAAAACCCTAAATATGGTTCTTTCATCCCTTGACATGTCTCTTGGACCTATTATGACTTATTTGCACTCCTAAGTTATAATTAAAAAAAACCCACCCTTCCTAAAAACAGAGTTAGAAGGTAACGCATCACAAATAATCTTCAGATTCCAAAGTGTTAAGCAACCAGCAGAAAAAAACAAGAGAGACAGAACAAACAGGGAATAACTGACTGACTGACTTAGGACAGGAAACAAAACCAGAAAAACAAACAGACAAGGGAAAGCAACAAAAGATCAAACAAACTAAACAAGTGGCTGCCCTGCCCTGCCTCGTACATGAGAGTTCACCTGGGACCCACCTGTCATGTATCTGCGCAGGGCTCTCAAGTTCCATGAGTGTTGCCTTTACAAAAAATAGTTTTAGTTTGCATGTTAAGATTCTTAGTTCAACTATAGTCCCTGAATGGCCTGCGGAGAAGCCACATCAACATACTACCATAGGAACAGCACAGAGTCAGTCAAAAGCAAAAGACATGAAAATGTTTAGTGCGGACAATTATTCGCACTAGTGTAGCAGCCATTCTGGTCCCAGCAAATGTGGGAGACAAGGTGGGTGAGGTAATATATGTGATCAGACCAACTCCTTTTGGTGAGACAAGCTTTTTGAGTTCCATCACCATTCTTATGACAAAAGAGAATCTCGGTGCAAAAAGAAACAGCTATCCTGGTTGTCGCCATGTTAGAGGCCAATAATCATAGCTTGTTGCTCCTAAAAATCACCCAAGGCCTGGTGTTGTCAGTTACCTTTAAAAATTCCTCAAGGAAACAAAATGTTGACAGGAGGCATTTCATCACACAAATGTTCAAGTGTTTGTCCACATTCACAATTGGAGTAATTCCTCAGCTTCCACTTGGTCATATTGTCACCAATCTTCACACGCTAGCTCCCGCTTGCTTTAGAGTATAAATCAGTATTTTTGTTTGAGTTCATGGAGGGAGTTGTTCTGAAGGAACCAGGTTCTCCAAGATCAAAAGACACCTCCATCATTTAGTTACTTGCAGTCATCCATGGTGGTATTTTGTGGTAAGGGATGTTCAGAGACAAAGCTCTTTCTGGACTTCAGCCTCTTGGATGATGGAATGTGCCCATTCAGTAGGTGTTTTGGATCATGCACTTTTTTTAGTTTATTTCTTTTTCTGCTTTTTACTGAAGGCATCCCCCCTCACTGATGTTTGTACAGGCCCTACTGGACAATATAGTGACCGGATGGGAGTTGGCTTCAAAATCCCTATGATGAGCCTACAAGAGTGACTGAGTTCAGTGTCAACTGTGTGTGCATGGCTCAAGGGTGACCAAACTGTAGCACAATACTTTGCAGCTAAATAACACAGTGAGACTGATTCCTAAGAGTATTTTAGAGTCAGCTCCCCATTTTATGTTGGTCCATTTTTGAAATGCACAATTCCTGGAGTTCACTTTCTTTTTCAGCTTCTTGATGTGCTCTTTTGATGTCAGAATTCTTTCTGAAGTGACCCCTGCCAAGGTTCGTAGTGCTCAAGGCTTGCACAATCTTGTAGTATTTGGAGTTTTCACTTGTCTACTGTGGTTCAGGTGAAGGACACACACTTGTATCTTACTAGGATGCCATTCATCTGCAACAGAATTTTCCTGAGTACACAGAAGGTGGCATATAGAATATGCTCAGTGTCCTCAGATCTTCCTAATTTCGTGATGATACAAAAACCATCTGCATTAATGAGTTTTTGCACAAACGGGGAATTCCAGTTAGTCATTGATGTAGACATTAAACACCAAGGACAATAGCACTGAACCTTGAGGCAATTCATGTGGTTGATTAAATCATAGACTTTTCTGCCTGTCCATCTCAACAAAAAAGCATTGATTCTTGAGCAAGGCAGAAATGACATGTGCCATCTTGCTAGTCCTCAGAATTCTTACCAATTTCAGAAGAAGTGAATAAAGTTGAGCAGTTCACCAGCACACAACACCAGGGCCCTTAAATAAAAGTTAAGTGACTTTATTGTTCATAAATTAAACCAGCTAAACTATTTCATCTGAAGAAATTATTCACTGGATTGATGCACTTTTTTCTGTTGGTGAATTGCGCATTATTTTTCTGACTTTGCTCATTATTCATAATTTAGTTTTATGATCATGTCAGAGACAATGTATAATATTTTATTAACTGTTCACCATGAAATCTTTGGATGTGAAATTCTGTATTCTTTTGTGTAACTGATTATCTAAGTTACATGGTATGATTTTTGTTCCCTGACTGGATGATGTGATCTTTATAAACAGAAGCAGGATCTGGTAAAAACGTTTAGGGCACTGATCCTCTGAGAGAGATGTCAGTGACTTGTTAGTGAAGTGATATAGATCTTAAGTAGGCCTAGGAATTTTTAGGACATTTAACTCTTCTTGTCCTCTTTTGACAAAGAAAAAACACAATATTTACATTCACTCCAGGTACAAAAGTAGTTAGTTTCTTCCTGACTGAGTTAGAAAGACAGATTTAAGCCATATTTAAGAGTTGTCTGGCAGATTAGACATGGAATTATCTCTCGCAACGTCCCCGCCAAGTAACAGAATATACAGTGTCACCAGGTGTGAAGATACTCATTTGTGCTTTAATATGCTTGTTCACAAACAAAGATGCTCACGTATGCATGACAACCCATATTCACACAAATGAAAGCTCCTTCCCAAACATCCACACAAATAAAACCTAGTCATATAAACATACACTGAAAGGCAAACCAAACAGGGGTTTCGTGGGACTGAACTGCAAGTTGGATTTAGCCAATATATTTGAGAACGCATCATTCCACTTGTTACCACCTCTGTTCATGGAAAGGTATCACCTCAGCCTATCTGAAGACTAAAGTCCCCTCTATTCACAGAATAGTTACATTATAGGCGGCAAGAGTAGAAGTTTCACCATACACTGCCACACACCATGCCTTAATCAACATGGGTAGGGACAACCTTTAAAAGAGGATGTAGTTTAGTTTCCTTTCTGTCCTTTGCCCCACCTGGATTGAGACCTTAACCGGTGTTACATGGGCCACTGAATCATCACCACCACCAAGGAAAGATTCAAATGAATGACTTAAAGGTGAAAGCTTCTGTGTCTCATATCAATCTCCTGAGCCATCCCATGAAACAGTGATATACCACCCTGACTACTGACCTGTCAAAGATACTGGATGTCAGACTCTTAAGGGTGTGGGCTAATACTAGATAACTAACTTTAGTAACCCAGCTTTGAAGAGAGAACTTGCTAGAGCTATTTACTGAAAGGTAAAACAGCTGCGTCCTGTTGTGCTACAGTTTGATATGCAATAAGCAAGACATGTTCCCTGCTGTGACTGGGTGACAGGCAAAGGAGAGCTGAGCCAGACCCAGTTCAGAAAGAAGTGGAGCCAGCTGAGGAAGCCTGCACTTAGTGGGCCAATAGGGAGCAGCTGACGGCCTTGCTAGCCAAGACCTACAAAAGACTCACAACAAGGAAGTTGGTGGGGGGTGGGAGGAAGTGACACAAAGGGTGAAGCACCAGAATAGGGAGAAGGGGGAGCTCCCCTCAGCTGGTAGCTGAGACACGACATGCCCTGAAGCCATTAAGCTAGAAGGTGATGGGCAAGCAACCTGTAAACAACCTGCACTGGAGGGCTCACGAAGCCGAGGTTTGTGAGCGGTTTATTGGTACAGAGGACCCCCGCAGGAGGGCCCTGCGCAAACCCGCTATGGCCTCTCACATTTATGCTTTGGTAGGCAAGGGATGAGATCCCTTTGAATGTCACTAAAATTCTACGGTCAGGGGCTGAATTCACTGTTGGTTTATAGCAACTTCTGGTGTAAACTAGGATTGAGAACCACATTGGCTACAGACAGTCTGGTTGAGCAGAGCCCAAAAAAGGATGGTGCATCTAGCAGCTTGCAAAATGATCAGTTGATATTAACCAGCAAGAATCTAGCTCAGAAAAAAGATTTATTTTAAAAGAAACAAGCCTTGATCAAACCCAGAGAAAACAGGCAGTTTCACTAAAGTTGCAGGGCAATGAGGTCTCTGTTGCAATCTACTGGCTCATTCGCATTCACTGCTGCAAAGGTCACTGTAGACCTAATGGTGTTTTTCCTTTTTCTTGTCTCCCGTTCTATCACCAGAATGCAGGCAAGAGGAATGGAATGGAATTAACTCAAGAGCTCTCCTAATTCTTCTGCCTACCACTTAATGCTTTCCAGTGGGAGGACAGCTAGAAATGTGCTTAATCTGGAGACCCGTCCTGCAAAATGTAATTCACATCAAAATCCTTACTCCTCTAAGCGGCCCTGGTGATGTCAGTGGGGGGACGCTAATGGGCCAGCCTACCTATCTTAAGTACTGATATGGTCTCCATTACCATAATAGCTGAGCGCCTTGCAATCTTTAACGCATTTATCCTCCCAATAACCTTCTGAGGTAGGGAAATGCTATTATTTTATACATAGGAACTGAGGCACAGAACAGCTATGTAATTTGCCCATGACAGAGCAGGACTGCTCCTGAATCCTAAACTAGTGACAGAACTATTAAATATTCCTTCCTTTCTGTAATCTTCCTTCGCACAGTCCATGCACAAAGGGAATTACTCAAGGACCAATTGCAAGAAACAGTCCCTGGAAGCAGGGTCTACAAACCCTTTGCTTCCTCCAGGGAACACATCACCTCAAAAAGGATTGGGAAATGGTAAAGAAGTGGGCCTTGTCCATTCCTGCTCTGGCTTGAAGAGCAAGGTTTGTGAAACAGAGGAGTACTCCCCATGGGCACTGATCAGCCCTGGGAGTGGTGGTTGCTCCCAAGAAACAATCTGTCCTGAGAGTAGAGAAGCTGCTCCCTATATAGAGCTTTGTGCCAACAGTGCAATTTAGCAGCCAGAGAGGATGAGACCCAAACAGTAGTTTGCAGGATTAGGTCCTTGAACTGTCACTGTGGAATCATGGCCTGTGCCTCTAAGGGCTTAGCATCCCAGAGAGAGTCTGGGTGGGATGTTATGAAGCTCTTGTTTCGCACAGCCAGCTTGAAAGGGACCCAGAATAAAGCAATACACTTGCAACCACCTCAACCACAGCACGATACTTGACCATCACAGGTACTTCTCTTGCTGGTTTACGTGGCCTTTTAGAAATTGCTCATCATTTTAATGGATGCAAAGGCAAACATTAATGAAACTGATGCCATCCCTCTATATTTGGAAAGTGAGGTGCAACCTTGCAGTGAAAGGCAGCTTTGCCGATGGAACAGTTTAGCTAAGGGTGACACTGAGTGAAGGGTTCTCTCCCTTCGCAGAGCTCAGTATTTAGATACACTCTCTTTTGTGCTAAAAATAACGAAGGGCGTATTTGAAAGAAATCACAATAGATGAGCTGATATATTATTGATAGAAATTTCAAGCCGCCTGCCAATCTGTTTTGTAGTGTGGTTGAATCTTAATTTTTAATGAAGTTACCTATGAAAATCTGATGGGGGTGAAAACCATGACCTCTCAATGATACTGTGCAAGAGTTCCCATCACATAGCTGAACTGCACTCCTTTCACATCACATCTGAGTTTTACCTTAACTTGACCTTACAGTTTACAGGCAAAGGGGACAATGCAATTAGGTACAATACCTTGACTCAGACAGGAAAGATGGAATTAAAGAGATGCACAACTCTGAAAGAAGACTAAACAAACTGGCTCAGTTCAACTATTGTGTAGAGTTTCCCTCATGGATATACTGACTAATACACATCCTATTTGACAACACACCTCCAATTTATCAAGCATTTGTTTAATAAAACAATTTTTGTACAAAGAAATCCTCGGGAGTCACTTTGCTAAGTGTATCAAAACCAGAACACTAAGAAGCAAGCACACTGAATACCCAGAGATGACAGGCAGTGACAGGTTTAAAAACTCTTGAGTTTGGGTTGGGAAAATCCAGTCCTGGAGCATCCTGCCTCTTTATCACGCAAGAACTGACAAATGAAACAGTGCAACTGGATGTTTCACAGGCTCAGTCCCCTATGAAGCAAACTATTCTCATTTGCTTGGGATTGTGATACTATCATTCAATGATTTCAATCACCCCCATTGCCCTTCTTCTCCCTTCATTCCTTCAAAGCAAGAAAGAAAACAATGATGGAGTCTTGGCACCCTGCATAAACTCACATGAAAGCATTTTCTTACTCAGAATGGAACTAAAAACATACGTGTTTACTAAAAAAAATTTGGTAACTGTTGCTACATTCATAAAATGGCATTCAATGGGCAGACCTGAAATATTGTTAATCAGCAGGAGACAAAAGAGAAATATCACTGGGGTAAATTCATCAATTCAGTGTTCTGAACTACTATGTGATTAATGGAAAGTGATGCTGTACAATAAAAATATGTTACCAATAGCAGAGAAATAATGGAAGCACAAGCGAGCTGGCTGGCTCTCTAACAACCTTGCATTTGAGCATCTGCCCCATCCTGCTTTGTGGCTTTGCTGCTCCTGATGCCCAAGCTGATTAGAAGAAAGCTAGCCCTGGTATTTCTACACATGCTGCAACCACATCTCTGATTATAGTGCAGACATACCCAAATGCATATGTAGATTAAGGACCAGAGTTATCCCTTGCAAAAATAGGTGAAGCTCCAGGGAAGTCAACAAAACTGCATCTGGGGATGCTAATGCAAGGTTTGGTTGTATGTGACAGTCAGTCTTGGAATAGTCAAATTGATTGTCCTCCATTATTCAATTCACATTCTCTACCACATAATGGGGTGATACCATAGCACCAAGTCACAATATTGCCTTCTGGTTAGATTTTAGACCCTGGAGCATCTATTTATGACTTTCCTTTTAGCTTAGGTGATTACACATGAGCTTACTGCATATCTACATGTTCTGATATCACTGTATTGCTACATAGCCTAATACAATCTATACCAAAATTACTAGAGAAAATGTAAAGTAAACAAGGAGTCTACTGGCACTTAAAGACTAATTTTTTTTATTGCATGAGCTTCTGTGGAAGAAAATCCCACTTCCTCAGATGCCTGAAGGTGGAGAAGTATAGATGAATGGGAGGAAAATAAACGCAGGGAAGTGTAAGTCTCAGAATCAGGTCAAACTGGCACAACACAACTACACTGATCTATTAAAATATCCTACAGAAGATGATCACTATGAGACAGCTGCCACTGCGGACTGAACAAAGGGCATCTAAAGCTGAAAGAACCTGTTCCTACAGCTGGAGCTATAGCCAGTTTCTATAGCTAAGGGCTGTAACAGGCCCCACATCCTCTGTGGACTGGGTACTCAAAACACACAACCATTCAGTCATGCAGTATCACAGACCAAAGTAATGCTCCTTCTGAGTATCTGAAGCCAACAGCAGTTCACACCCTGAACAAACCCCCACTCATGCGACAGCTGTCATCTTGGCCTGCAGTGCGAACTAGTTCGACAGATACTAGGACAGAGCTCTACAGCTTCAGGCTAAAGACACAGGCTCCTGCAACTGGGGGCTGTAACAAACATGCATCATGTGTAGGACACAGGGAGCAATACCTTCCTGCCCAGGGGCGTTACAAACTACATGACAGCTTTTGACAGTGATACTGCAGTGTGCTAGGTGTGTGGTAATATTTTGCAGCAGGTATTTTGTTTGTTTTTATGAGGGATCATGAATCTGATACAGTAAATTAAAATAGGTCAGTGTGGCATCAGTCAGGACTAGATCAAGCTCTGAAACTTATCTGGCTAGGATGTAATTAGTTCATGAGAAGAGGAGAAAAGAAACCTTGATCTACATTCCTTACAAAACACCCTGCCTACAAACACTGGCTCACAGTGAGTAGTGTCACGCTTACTCCCAGGATGACTTGGGAAGTAAGGTTTTTTCACTGTGAGTAAGGGCTGCAGAATGAGCTACTAAACTTAAAGAGACTGGCTGGGTTTAGGAGGGGTTTTCCCATTAATTCGGAGGGTTAACTTTCTCACAATCAGATATTGGGACAATCTACAGTTTCAGGTCCACCTGCCCGAAGCGAGAGAGTTAAACATGATGCTCCTGATAATTTGTGTGTTTCTCATGCAGTTCTGTTTACCTCAGAGAATAGCTTGGATTCATGTGGTGGCTCATCTATTTGTTTCCCAGGAGTGTCCTCCTCATCAGGTACAAATGACTTCTTGTTCCCCTGTCCCGTCTGCCTCCTTGGTGACGGACAGACGAGAACTGTTCTCTGTGCTCTGGGACTCTAATGTGATCTGGGTCGTGTTTGTGACAGGAGGGGGGAGGAATACAAGAGTTAACACTATGAGAACTAAAATTTCTTTGAAGAAAAGTGTTTGTGTATGTTTCAGCGCTAAATGCTAGTCACTGCTGGCTGTTATACCATCTGTGATATAGAGAATACTCACAGAAAAGCGAGATACAAAAATAATCTCACTTTCCTTGGCAGAATAAATGTAAGGAGAACATGTCAGAAGAAATAAAATTCTAATGTTGTTATATATGATAACTGATTTACTTCTGCAAAAAGGTACAGGACATAATATTAAATGCTCTATGTACACGGTCCGCAAGCAGACTCTGATCCCATTGTCACTGGTGTAAATCTGAAGTCATTCTATTCATTTTGGTCAAATGACTCCAGGTTTCTATTGGGGTAACTATTATCAGAATCATTAACTATGAGCTTAGAGTTGTGACAGAAGGAGCCATTGTGTTTACATATTTTTCTTACATTCCTTTTTATTCTTCCTTTGACTGATGATTACTTTTAGAAGGGTGTCTTACTCAGTAGGTATGAGCCATAAGGGTCCATATCCTCACTTCTGCCATTTGACCCACATTGTTTTGGAATCCCTGAGTCTCTTTTGAGTTTGAAGCCAAAACTCAAACCCACCAAGTTGCACCAGACTTGGGGTTGAAAACACAATTAACTGTGATTGTCACAATTCCTATACAAAATACTAACCTGATCTTATTTCAGTCAAAACTGGGCACAGATACACTGAAAGGGTCCATGACCCCATTGAAGAACCTATTTAAAACCTTGATCCTGCTCCCTAGGACATCAGTTGAAGTTATGTCACAAAGGCAGCAGGATTGGACCCCTAGTTTAACTCCAAAACCAGGTAAGTTTTGCATAGTTTAGTGTTTTATTGCAAATTTTCACACAATTACAATTAATTCTATTGGGGGAATACTTGTCTCAATCAAGTAAATTTTTAAACAATAAGCCCAATAAGTTGTTCCTGTTGCACTGGTATTTGCTGATCTGCCTTGCCTGCATTACCTACTTGCATGCCTAGAAGGGAATCCTGTTGATTTCATTTTCTTCTTTTTCTCTCTCCACCTGAAAACAGAATCTATGATTTCCATCATTTCCACTTAGATAGAAATATGTTGTGAAAGGTAATTTTATTGCAGAGAAATAATCTTCCTAATGTCAGCCATTATTTCACTCTCAGTGTGACAACTAGGTAAGTGTTGGAAATCACTGTATATTTCAGCTAAAGTATCTTGACAACACAAACGAAGAGGAAAAAGGCAGTCTTTTTGTTAATGAAAACTGCACTGTTATTTTGGTCTATAATGGAGAGATTCATGTAAATGATTGCCTGTCGTCTGCACTAAAGAAAAACAGCAAAAAAACCAGCAAGCAAAAGTGATTTTTTTCCCCTCTTCTGGAATACATTCTTTGCCATCATCATCCCTTTTGTAATGCCTCTGATATAATGTTCCCAGGCTTCTTCAGTAAAATACATTCAATCCTACATGGATACCATGAATGGCATAGCTAAAACAGTGGCACCTACTGGGATTTTAGTCATCAACTAATTTAAGGACAATGGTTTATAGAGCTACAGACATTTAATTTGTAATATTATGGGCGAGATTCATTCACCTTAGTTTCTGCACCTCCCAAACTCTAGCAGGGCCTGCTGTGTGCCATGATGGGGGATTTCCTCCCTTGGGAGAGATGAAATGGTGTCCTTCCATTGCCCTGAAGAGCTCTGCTGGTTTGGCATACCTTCCCCACCATGTGCCAGTTGCAGTTCAAATGAATGGCACAACAGACAAATAGCAATAGACCTGACTGAAATTTTCCACTGTTTACTAATGACAATTCAAATCTTAAGAGAAAAGGAAAAGTGTGGGGGCAATTTTTCATCTTTTTCCGCCTACTCAGTTCCAGAGCTAGCCTGAAATTTTCCATTTTGAAAGAATTTCACTAAGAACAGTTTAAAATATATTTTTAAAAATGTTAGGTTTTTGAAATTGCTTTTTCAGCTCCATTTGGTTATTTGGTTTCATGGTAGACTTAGGTTGGTGAGGATCAAGCTAGTCAGGAATGCAAAGCTGGGTCTCCGGGAGTATCTGGGAGGCAATGACTGGACCTTCAGCAGGTACCACTGCCCTCTGAGAATGTTTTCATTGCTTATTGCTAGTGAGTTGGCAACCATTTTGGTTTTCAGCTGTGATAATTCCTGTTCCATAAGTTGTGAAATCTCAACTCAATCAGCACTTTGTCTGCTCTTCTCCATCAGTAACAACATCACCGACTATTTGAAGGTACATTTTTCAGTCCATTCAGTGGAAACAATTTTTATTAATAGTAATGCACGTCCTACAGTGAAATCTCCATAATGCAACATGTGAAAAATTCACCTCTTCCTTTTTTTCAATTGGTTCATTTTCCTTGTGTCATAGCTTTTGCTCCGCTTAAAGCTATTGGGCTTAAGACTGGACACTAGGCAGAACAATGACCTATGCTTGGAAGTGATAAACCTTGATGGCAAAGGTTTCAGCACAAAGAAAGTCTGTCAGAATTGTCTTGAAAAACCAACTTGGTAATATATGACACCATTGATCCAAAGGCCATCAACATGGATGAGGTCATTAATGCAAGGGTATACAAAGAATCAAATGAAGAGAAATTGTCTCCATGTTTGGAAGATGTGGTATCTGGGACAACTGTACAAATTCAGAATATTGTTTTATATTCTCATACAGTCCCTGTAGCAGCATTCCAGGAAGCATTTAAGGAAGGGATTCCAAAATGAAACTCGGAGCGGCAAATTCTGCTCTTTGTTACATTTCTGTAAATCCAGATTAACTACACAGGCTCTAACAGTGTTTTCTAACATTTGATTCTATACTTACTTCAGTGTATTTTATGCCCTCAGTTTGTTAGTCTTTGGTTTTCTCATTACCAAGAACTGGACATTGCCCACAGTCTTTTCTTCTTGTCCTATATTTATTACTGTTGTTAATTTTATTTGCATCACTTGGGGAAAAAAATGCATGCATGGGATGTGAATACCCATCTTTCTTAGCCCATTCTGTGGAAAGGGAAAATTGGCCTGTATGCAAGGGTAGTATTTTAAGGCTAGGAAAGAGATTGGGCTCATAATTATAAGTTTGAGTCCAATGTCTTTGGAAGATGCTGGGGCATTTGTCTAAGAAAGCAAATAGAGCTTCAAGCACTGGTTCTTTTAAAGCCATTTCCATAGAGCTTGTTTTATTATTCACAACACGATCAGACAACAAAAAAGATCTACGTAGCTTTTAAACATCTTGGGGCAAGAACTTTCTGTTTTCTGCAATATATAATAGCTGCATAGCAGTCACTGAGTATGTTCATAATACCACAGGTCGTTGCAAGCTAACCACCTGCTGTCTGTCCTCCAGTCACTTAATGAAGAAATCACTGGTAAACTGCCTCTGGTGCAGATGCGATGGGTTGGTTGTACTGCTCATTGCAAGTATATTAGTGTTCTTTGTTTTTATTTGTTAATAATCCTTTACTGGTTTCAAAGAGGCAGCCGTGTTAGTCTAGTTCAGCAAAACAAAGGAGTCCTGTGGCACTTAAAGACTAACAAATTTATTTATCACATGAGTATCCATGGGAGAAAATCCCACTTCATCAGATTCTTTTTCTCCCACAAAAGCTCATGTGATAAATAAATTTGTTAGTCTTTAAAGCTATGTCTACACTAGCAAACTAGTTTGAATTATGGAGCCTTAATTCAAACTAATTTGAAGCCTGTCTACACTAGGCTTTGCCTAGCTGGAACTAAATAATTTTTAGCACAAACTAAGCAAAGCTTAGTTTGAACTTGTTAGTTCAGCTGGTTAGTTCAAACTAGCTCAGTGTCAACATGCTACTGAAGTTTGAACTAGCAGTTAGTTCGAACTAACCACATTTTTTAGTTTAAACTAACTTGTACTTTGAATTAGCCGCACTTTTTTAGTCTGAACTAAAAGAAGCACAGCTAACTCGAACTAAGAAGTTAGTTCAAACTAAAAAAACGCAGTTGGTACAAAGAAACTTCGAACTACTAAGCAAGTCTGAACTAAGGTTTTACGTGTAGACATAGCCTAAGTGCCACAGGACTCATTGTTTGTTTTGCTAATCTTTTCCTGTTTTCCTCACAAGTAAACCAGGCTGTGATTTGTGATGAAATTTCAGAATTTTGAAAAGGTCAAAACAGTTTAGTCCATGGCTGTAATTTCTAGCATATGATCAGCAGAATTATGTCGCTGCAGTCTAATGGCAAGTTAAGCCAAAAAGGGGAAACAGGCTCATTGCTACACTCACTCTTGAACAACAATTTAATAGTAATCTGTGCAGTCACCAGTTACACTTATCTGAAGTGCCTGATCCTTCTGATCTTACTCAGATGAGCAATTCTTACTCCTGCAAATAGTCACAGGTGTCAATGGGACTACTCACACAAATGACTACTACTTCTGAAAAACGGTTTGTAGTATCAGCCCTAAATAGTGCTCCATTGTTTTTCGACCTTAGATTTTTCTGGGATCAGTTCAGAATTCACCCACCTCCCAGAGCCAGGGCTCCCTCCCAAACTGGAACGTCTGCACTGCACCTTTATAGCCCCACAGACTGAGCCCCATTAGCCTGACATGGGCCAGACACAGGACTTTTATTGCATATTGTAAGGGACTCACCAGTCTGCATTAGAGGATGTAGCAAGAACACACCTTCCAGAAGGGACTCTAGAAGGCACTGGGTTTATTTCCAAAGAAGTAGAAGGGAGCACGTTCATGGCAACAGTTCCTGAGGAGATGCAGCACACGTGTACCTCCCTAGCTCTGCCTGCCATTACAGTGAGGGGAGAAGAGACGGCAATGTCAACAGCTCGTTCCTTCCTGCTCCTCTTGGGATTACTAAAATTGCTCATCTAGTAACACTAGCCAGAAGCAATCCATAAACTGAGGGAAGCATAAGGGCTGCAACTGCAGCCAGCTTCGGTGTTCATAACCTGTCTTGCCCCTGCAAGAGCGGTCCCTTAAAGCTGAAACCTAGATCAGTGGTTCTCAACCTTTTGCAGATTGCACCATGCTTGGCAGCATACAGTGACCCTACAGGACACACCAGCCCACATCCTCCAGGCCAAATCCAGCCATCTCCACAGCTCTCCATGACACACTGCTGTGCGGTGACACAGTAATGTGTCCTGACACTGTGGCTGAGAATCACTGACCTACTTCACACAATCTTTACTCATGTAAACAGTCCCACTCACTTCAGTGGTGAAGAGGGTAGTATAAGGATTAATTGCAGGAGTAAAGGTAAGTTGATGCAGCAAAAAGTTTTCCAGCATATTCAGTATTTTACTTTAAATATGTGCTTTGCCTCTTCCCGTAAATATTAAGACAATTGGGTTTTATTGTCAAGTTGCAAAGGAGATGGAGTCTCCTGTTAGTCTAGTTCAGCAAAACAAACAAGGAGTCTTGTGGCACTTTTAAAGACTAAAATTTATTTACTGCATGAGCTTTTGTAGGAGAAAATCCCACTTCAATAAATGCTTTGAAGATTGGGAAATCCCATTCTGTAAGTTCTTCATTTTCAGAGCATCTGTTCAAGTGGGATTTTCTCCCACAAAAGCTCATGCGATAAATACATTTGTTAGTCTTTAAAAATGCCACAGGACTCCTTGTTTGACTTTTACTGGGTACTCATGAAAAATGAATTTTAAACTCTTACACCTTAAGTACTCCTGAGTGGCAAATGTCAAATGTCCACACACTAGAACCAGCATATTTTACATGGTACAGCGGAGCACCTGATACAGCAGAAGGTGAAGGCTCCCCAGACACCATGCCAGGAGCTTCCACATGGCAGAAGTTACACTTGTCCAGTCAGGAATCTGAAGTCATACTGCTTGAACTATACGACTAATCAAAACAGCTCAAGGTTCAAATTTCAAATGCTGAACCAACCCTTGCAAACGAAGAGGCCCTACAAATGTAAAGGAGAATTGTAGCTTTCATTTAGTAATGTTCTAGGATGGGGTTCTCCTGTTGAAAATCAGTGGATGTTAGGCACCCAACTTCCATGGAAAATTTCACTCATAGTCTCGTTTCTTTGCAAAGAGTCTTGAAAACATACTGCGGTTGAAAATCTGTCATACAACTTTGCCTAAAGACCTCAGGTTATTCACAGTCCTATCACAAGCCACCATTGGCATAGGTCTGTTGATTTTTATTGGAAGGCAGCAGCTCAATTCATAACTGTGTTCTGTTACCACATCAGGAACAAGGTAAGCTGTTTAATGGCAGGGCCATAACTAGCTGTTCTGGCGACCAGGACAAGCAGCCACAAAGGCGCTCTCCCCCGACCCAGGCCTCGATCTGGCCCAGGGCCTGATCCATCGGCAGGGAGCTGGCTCTGGCCCCAGCCATTGGCAGTAAGCAATAGGGAGCTGGGTCTGTCCCCGGCTGCCTTCTGGTGGTGGCTGGGGCTCCCCACCAGCTGGGAATGGATCCAGCTGGCAGCGGAGAACCAGATCCATCCCCAGCCACTGTGGGGACCCAGATCCATCCCTAGTGGGGGCTGCAGGCAAGCTGAAAGCAGGTGCTGCTGGGAGCCCCAGGGTATGAATTTTAGAGGGTGCAAGGGATGGATCTGTCCCCTGTGCCCTCTAAAATTCAGTGCCTGGGGCCTTGCCTCAGTTGCTCTAACCTAGTTATGGCCCTGCCTAGCAGTTGGCTGCTTGCGGTTGAGTGAACTTCTCTGCTGAGCTGCCAATGAGATTCTGTCTGCTACAAGCAAGGTGTAGCTCACTAGCACATGGGGCAATGTGGCCACCGAGCTACGCCATGACTAATCCCAGGGCGGACACAGAATCCAAATGTGGTCTTGGTCACGTCACATAGCCATGCAGTTTTCAGCAACCGAACTAGTTGGTGGCTCCTTCAAGCAGCCACTCTGCAGGGGTTCAGAAAAACCAGGGCAAAATACTATTTTGTGAAGATGAGAGCAACACAGAGGCAGACGCTGAAAACAGATACATTTCAGGGGCCCTATTTGTTTGTAAGCACAGAGATCATGCTGTTCATTCATATCAATACACAATGGACCATATTATGATAAATAGAAATCAGGTTTTGGAAGGTTGAAATGGGGAGAGTCCATAATTTGGGGGTGGGAAGGGACAGTGGGGAAAGGTTTGTTAGCAAAATATTTTCCAGGCTTGGCAAAAAACACCAGTGCCAACACAACCATCCTTTCAGCAAGCCCTGTGATGAACCCATGGACGAAAAAGAAAAATTGTTGGGTAAATTGAAATAACTAATTCAGGGCAAGGACTCTTATATAGGTGTTTATTGGGTGACCACAGAATGGGACCTCTGCTGGGATTGGGAACAATGACCAGGAAAAGATGTTTTTTAAGAGTAAATAAAAATTTATTGCAAATATTAGCTCAGTGTCAGTTTGCAGGCTCAGGCTTTTAGAGGTTGGAAATATTTTGTGCTCTGTGCATAACCTACAAAAATACTTGCCAAATTAAAAAAAACAACAGCAGCAGCACACTGTAGCTAATGTGTTAGTGGCTCAAATGAGGGCGTTTTGCATATTCTCTTTATAAGGTTTATTTATGGGGAGGGAATGGATACTTTTCAGGACTATACTTAAACTTGAACAAAGACTGTTGCCTAAAAAGTAGCCATTTTGCCTACATTCTCATGCTACATAATTGACACCTTTACTGCCTAACAGTATATCAATTTCATCTCCCCAGAAAAAGAAAAAAACAGGCCCTGGGACTAGCACACTGGATTGATAACCTAGCCTAATGCTGACAGATAAATGCACTAATTTTCTTCTGTGGTTGGCTCTGCATTGCAAAGTAAGTCTGCTTCTAACGGCTACCTTATGAGGTTCTGTAATTTGTCCAAAAGACGATGTCAAGCGCCTAAGGCCAGCATGGCAGATAACAGTTACTCTAAAAACAAAGTTACAGGAGAAGCTTTGAATAGAATGGCTACCTTAAATTAAAGACTGGCTAAAAATACAAGCAAAAAACCTAACAATAAATGAAAGAGCATGCAAAGGGATAAACACAAGTGACCATTTTATGCCATCTTGGGGAAGTAGGATGCCTTCACTAGGAAAAACAGTGTTTTATCTGATGCTAGCTAATACACAGTAAAATCCTGAGAAGATCAGTCAGTCTGTAGTGGACATATTTTGGTGGATGACAGCAAATCGGTGTGGAAGGCAAGCGTTTACCTTCATCTGCTAACATATTAAAGCTACGAACCGACTTGTCTTCACTAGGATTAAACCTTGTGTTGACGCACTCATGTTAAAAACACACCTTTCTTCCTAAAGACAAGGTGTTGGTATCAAAGAAATGCCAGGAATGTTCCTGACTGGGAAAATAAAATTAATTCTAACACAGGTGTCTGGTAAGAGGTTTCACAGCATTTGCCATGTTCCACCAATATGTGAACATGCTGTTTACTGAATTTCAGTCTGTACCAAGTGCAACTTTGCAGCAGTGCAGCCTAGCCCTGGATTTGTAGCTGTATGGATGGATTATTGAGGATATAAACTAGGGACATTTACTGAAAATCAGAGGCCACGTTTCCATTCAATTTAGTTGCCCAAAATATTTATATATTTTAAGATTCCTTTTGTACTGTGCAATCAAGTATTTGGACCATTTTCAGGAAACACCAACAGCAACGATGGAAGTAGGGAGAAATTTGTGCTGTCTCATCCTTCTTGGTATCCTTGTTGAATTCCAGAATCACTGCCATGGATGCTGCCAGTTTATAGAGCTTGGGAGTGCATTTATCACTTTGGCCAAAACGATAACTTGTGCTGTCATTTATTGATTTTTCCCTTTGGAAAAGATCACAGCACTAAGTTTTTAAATAAAAAGGGTCTTTGGGTTACAGGGAGTACCCTGACATCAAGGAACACATATCTTAAGCTTCTTTCATGTCTAAACTGTTCAATTGTCTCCTGGCCCTGGGGGTGGGGAACCCACCCCATTTAAACTTTCTGTACTTTCAACCCTCTTGCCTCCCCAAAAATGTAACATGGTGTGAAGTGGATGATGAATACGATTTCCACTTGTTTCTTAAATTCTGCAACCTCTGCTCACTTTTAATAACTCTTCTACTGTTATAAACAGGACTACTTGTCTAAATAAACTCTCCCTGACTCCAGGTAGTGGCAAGCTTGAATCCTTATTTAAGGAATATTCTGCATGAACATGGATATTACTTTAAATACATTGATAAAAGTTAGGAAAGAACTAATGCAAATGCTGTAGAAGTAAAACGAAACTAAAGAATGTTCTTTTGTGACTCAGATATGGTCCAATCATAGAAACTGGAAGAGACCATGAGAGGTCAACGAGTCCAGTTCCCTGCACTCAGAGCAGGGCCAAGAACTCTGTTAAACCATTCCTGAAAGGAGCTATATATATATAATTTTAAGTGCTATATATTTTTGTCCCAGTCCTGAATTCTCTGCACAGTCAAAACTACTGCAGAAAAAGGAGTTTTGTTTGGGAAGGAAATACAGGATCTGGCCTGTTAGCTATCTTATTTAAATAGATGACTTTTTAAAACTTATTTATTTTCCAACGAGACTGTTTATTACATTGAATACTCTGCTCAGGGAGAAGTGGGGTTGATGTAAGGATGTTTTGCTGCAAGTTTGCACAGCACCAAGCACTTTAAGCCCTCAGTTGTGCTCCACAGAACTACCAGAATTCAAATAATGAATGGCAGTAACACAAGTTCTCTATCCACAGGTAAAAGTCCAGTATGCACAATGGAAGTGCAACCCCCCCCCCCTCAAATGTACAATAGGTAAATTATAGCTTACTGGCTTAATTGTCCTCAAATTTTGTCTCTTTTCCCCTTCTAAAAACCTCATGCCAATAAGGTAAACTACAGAGGGTTAATATTTGTATAATATTCATACATGTTCTTATTATGCCAATGGGAATTAAAAAATGAGGGGAGATATTCTTTAGTGGCAGAAAAAAACATGCATCCTTTGTTGTATTTTTTGAAATTTGTCCTGTCACTTGTTAAAGTTGATTTGTTAAAATTCGCTGCATTAAAAGTTCTTTATCATTTTCATAGCTGATTTTATTGCAAGATTTTGAACAAAGAAAGCTAAACTCTATATAAGTAGTTTAGCTGAACTTATTTTTTAACCAAAAGAACATTCTGTTGACAAGGGACCCACCTCTATTCCTATAGAAGTTCATTAAAGTTTGGCCATTGATTTCAAAGGCAACAGGATTGAGCCCTTTGTAAGCTCTGTAAGGCTATGTATGGTAGATATGGGTCAGACACCAATATTTACGCAAATAATACATAATAGGAATAGCAAAATTTGTATATATTTGTCTGTCTACCATGGTCTATTATTAAGGCCTGCATTTAAGTGAAGAAAACACCCATTAATTTTGAACAGTAAGGAAACGTTTTCCTTTGGGCCTGTAATGTTTTAACAACTAATCTGCAAAGCAGAGAGCAGGACTCAGATTCAGACTTTCTCACAATTGTCTGTTTGGAATTCTACTCAAGATCAAAACCTAAGCCCCCTCCCACCACCCCACACACTTTGCAAATAGTTCTGGACATAAAATTTTGTCCTGGAGTAGAATTCCAAACAGAGAACTGTTGGAAAGTCTGGAACGGAGTCCTGGACTCTGCTTTGCAGATTAGCTGTTAACATTTTTCACTAGAGGGCACTACCACTTCATCACCAACAGGCAACAAGGACAAAGGACAAGAGTGACCTGGTTGTTTAACTTACGTACTCTGTGTAGCTTGCTCTATGGTCGGAGAAACACATTTTAATCATGTTGCTGAAAGGATCTGTGTGGTAGCGGGACATGAATAATGGCCCACAATATTAAACAGCTAGTAAATGAAGCCTCCTGTGTAAGAGCAATTCAAAGTTCGGGCGCCTGATCAGACTACAGAGATTACTGGCAATACTTTGTACTGAGTTAGCTGTTCTCGTCAGAAGAACCAAGGAGGTAATTCTAGAGGAGGGCTATTTCCTTCAATGAAAGACAATTGGTGTTGTACCTGGGAACTGTATGGCTGAATTAACTGACCAAATAACCAACGTAAAGGCCATAATGTAAGGGGAACTTGCAGTTCGGTTACTACCTTTCTCCATTTTCTGGTAGCGTGTCTGTGGGCACCCTGCCCAGATGAGGCTACGGGACGAGATGAAACTGCACTGACTCACTGCATTATTAATTGAATGCAATCTCACACTGAAAAACACAAAGATCAATTTAAACCTTTCTAGTTCCGTGAAAAGAAATAAAACATTTTCTTTAAAAGGTGCTCAAACTTCTTCCGTTTTGCAATAAGCCAAAACCAACGCTTCTCTTCCACACTTCTTAGTAAGCAGCAGCACAGAGATAACCTTTAAAGTGCTGAAATTTTTATTTTGAAAGTTTTGGCCATGCTATTCCCCAGAGAACTGAGTGACTCAGGAAGTGTTGCTCAGCACACAAAGCACCCACTGACTTGGGGAGAAATCTGAACATCTAAGAAATGCCAATTCGGGCTCTTGCATTCTAATCACATGGGCCTTGATTCAGCAAAATACTTACGTACATGCACAACTCCAGTTCTCATATCGGACAACTCACATGCTGCAAGTCACATATGTGCTTAAGTTTGTGAAAGTGGGTCACGGCAGGCAACCCATTGCTTATAGCACAAGAGGATCATTAAGGAAATCATAGGGATCTGCAGCGTTTAACAGTGTATTTTATCCCGAAATCTTCTACTATTTTAAGTTTCTATCTGAACTAAA
Organism: Podocnemis expansa; assembly: GCA_007922195.1. Classification (NCBI taxonomy): domain Eukaryota; kingdom Metazoa; phylum Chordata; order Testudines; family Podocnemididae; genus Podocnemis; species Podocnemis expansa. Next base: position 7,290,746 of record ML682074.1, on the reverse strand, counting down.
TCAGATGTTTAAAAACTCTGCACATTTTTGTTCTTGACGTAGGGCTCAATCCTGCACTCTCTAACCATGCAAAGTTCTCATTGATTTATAATTCCAGTAAAAGGCGAGCCCTTTCATTGTAAGCTGCTGTAAACTGGGATCATAGATTCCTTACTGTCCCAGCTCCGGGCTGACAGACTTATGGTCATGGGGGCTCACATTAGTGTACTCAAAATAGCTGTGTAGACATTAGTTTGAGGTTGAGACTAGGGATGAAGCAGTGGGGGTTGCTGAGCTTAAAAACCCTACACTTTCAATTGCTGTGTTTTCCTACTAAGGGTTATGGGAAGCTAGTGCTGTACAAATAAGTCTGTGAAAGAGAGAGGATCATGCAGAATGCAAAGAAATTGTGTTTCCTAATGTAAACAGATTCTTTTACGTCACAGCAGCCCTAGAAATGTAAAATGCTCACTCCATCAGCTAGAGCAAGGTTTTATCATAATTGCTTACAAAATGTGCAGATACATAAAAATTGTGTGATGGATTCTGTACCCTGTTCCAAGCTGTCTGTACTCTTGCAATAAAGTTGCATACCTACCCCCGACAAGTCCCAGTGGCATAAGGTGCCCTGAAGATTGGAAAGGGCACATTAGGGGATGGCCCATAGTGCATGTCACTACAGAGATTCTGGGCACTCACCTAATACAGTTAAAGCAGATCCATCCTGCTGAACCCCAGAATCCAGAAGAAACAGAGCCTGTCTGGACCCTTTCTGGAATGATTTGCAGGACACAATTCCATCCCATGGGTGAAATTCTAGCCCCTCTGAAGTGGATGACAAAATTTCTATTGATTTCTGTGGAATCAGGATTTCACCGTATGTCTAAATGGAGGCACTGAAGCCAGCCATTGAACATACAGATTGGATGTGTATTTTACTAGCCTTAGATACCTGTCCATCATCTGTACTATAGCAGGTCAGATAGTTTCAGCTAGAGATGGCCAGATGTCTAAAACACCAGTTCTAAACAGCCCTGAAGTTGTGTGGATTGGGGGTGGAGCTAGAGGATCCAAACCCAGATTTGAATATCTATTCAGTAGCATGTCCTTTTGCCAGTGCTAAAGTAAATCAAAACTAAAGATATGAACAGTGCCAAACTTTGGATTTAGTGGGGTTAAAATTCAGGTCAGAATTCCATAGCTTGAGCCCTTCCTTAGTGTGGACTTTGAACCACCTCTGAAGGTTCAAATGGATAGTCAAAGGCAATCTGACTTTTATAGCCACTTTCTTTGTCACAGGATCACTTTCTCTGCCTGCGGCACTTCAGATTGCATTTGACACTGTACTAGTGGTATCATTGGAAAGGGAATAAAAAAGAACTGAACCCATTTGATTTTATAAAGGTTTACGGTTTTTTGTTTTACATTTGCAACTTTTCTGTTTCTTGAAAGAACCCTTACTGATACATACGTAAGGGAGGAAAAATAAACTGCTACATTAAAATTATATCAGATTCTATTATTAATTCCTTTCATTGTCAGAAACTTACAGGCATCTGTGCTTTCTGGAGGCCCTTAAACGCTATAATCTGAGGGAGTCTGGTATAGGCTGACTTGCTTCTTCTTCTCTCCATCCACATTTAAAAATAAGGGCAACTAATGACAACGACAACTCCCTCTGACTTCCGTGGGGCCAGCATTTCACCCAAGAAACACAACCATAATGTATTACAGTACTGAGCTAAAATGCCTCCAGCAGAGCTCAAAAGAAGACATGTTCATTTACTCTTACAAGTTTTATTCCACTATCAAATTGATCAATGATACTAAAAGATATGAGACCCTAACAAACAGGCATGATTATGCCTCTCTGATTCACAGGGAGTACCACATTAATCAAGGCACACAGTACCTCTCAGTGTTGACAGAATTTGTCCCCAAGTAAGAAGAAATATGGCTTGCTTGTGGCAAGTTCTACGCTTTTCCCCCTTTATTAACCTCACTATGATGTGCATTCAGCAGAGGGAATTGGGGAGCATAAATGAGGACACACAGGGCATTTCTGGCTTAGCCCTACTTTGGACTTTAGAGGACTACCCAGTGTAGCAAAGTATAACCCAAAGGTCAATGTGTACTGTACATACTCCATGCCCAAGCCTTGGAGGACATAGAATCTGGCTCTCCTTATTTGTGCTCTTCGGCTGTGTCCACACCATGGTTTTATTTCAAAACAACAGCCATTGTTTCGAAATAAAGCCAGGCATGTCCGAACGACGTATCATTATTTCAAAACGACAGGGCCCCGTTGTTTCAAAATAACGGCCATCGTTTTGAAACAGTAAAACCTCGCATGCTATTGAAATAGTCATTGTTTCAAAACAACGCCATTCAGACATGTTATTTCAAAATAACGGTTATTTCAAAATAACACTTTTGCCCTTCTCTTTCCCAGAGTGCCTTCCTTTTTGTGTAGACTGGGTGGGTGCATGGCCCAGCGAGGGGCCCATGTTGCCACACCTTCCATGCTACCCCTCTTCTGAAGCAAAATAGCATGTCCGCACACAGGGCATGCTATTTCACTTTGAGGGTTTCCCTTATTTCGATTTAAGTTATTTTGAAATAAGGATTTTATTTTGAAACAACAGTTTACGCGTGAACACAGCCTTCCAGTAGAATCTGGCTCACCATCTCTAGCTGTAAAGACTTGTGCTTTCAGCTTTAGAAATCTCTGATTCTATCCCCCGTGTGTTGGCCAAACTAATGACTGTCACAACAGCATGCAAGACCACCTGTAGGACTGGAGGAAAATAGACTCATCTGACCTATTTTCTCATACCCTCAAGTTTCAGAGTCTACAAAGTCATGAATTACGAAGGACTCATTTGTGCCTTAAGCAAAGCATTTGGAGGCCAAAGTTAGCTCTGGGACTCCATGGTGTCCTCATTGTTGCATTGTCATGGGGTATTTTTGGCACTCTTCTTCTCCATGTCAGGGTCTAGTCCAGTCAGGCCCCCAGAAATATAAAAGGAAAATAAGTTACTCTCAAGACATATTGGGTTTTGCTTAAAAATTAAGAAAGGTCCACAAAGTAAATTAAGTAACTTCTCAAACCCACTTTAACTTTCATAGGTATATATCCAGTTCGTCAGGATCAAGGTATCATCTAATTTAGCCATCTTTATATATGAAACCTAATACTTTCTCAGTGGACTTTACAAAGGAAGTAAGCACCATTACCCACATTTCACAAATGGTGAAACTGAGCCACAGGGACTTGTCCAAAAACTACCCAGCAGCTGAACTGGGAATAGTACCTTGGTCTCCTGAGTCCCAAACTAGTACTCTGTCTACTAAGCCCACTGCCTGTGAAAATGTGCATGGTCTGCAATGCCATACAAATGCTGCTGTAAGGTAGTAATTCTAATGCGATTATAAATTATTTGCAAATCATCACTGGTGCTTTTTTATTATGGGAGAAATGGAATAAAATTCCAGAGTTTGTGTGGGAGGGGAACATTCATACTATATCATGATCAGCAACATTCCCTCTAATTTTTTGTAGGCTGTGTGCACAAAAAATTTCTTTTGTGCAAATTTTCGGAACTGGTGTCCAAATTTGTGCGCATTCCAGTGAGTGTGGTCAAACCTGCAGGTGCAACAAAGCAAGTGTGTATGATGCAAATAATATATTAGCTTTACTATGATTTGGTGATGGAAATGATTTTATAATTTACAAACCTTATTTGAAACATGCTATTTGAAACAGCTTTCTTAAAGTAGCATATAAATATTCGCACTGTTGAATTTTTTTTGTGCATGCTTTATTTCGTTGTGTGCGTGGGTTTCACAACCTGTGTGCATGTGCGCACGCGCACAACTTAGAGGGAACACAGATCTGCATCGACACCCCAGATCTGATTTTAAACAAGCGCTGAGCACTGTGATCACCACTCTCAATGCACAAAGACAGGGTGTACATCTGGCACAATTATGCATATCTAGTTTCAGTGTTCTTCAGTCTGGTTATTCTAAAACCAAGTCATGGAAATCTCTCTAAAAAAATAATCCAAAAAAACCAAATTACAACTAATACAGAGTCTGGTCAACAGGTTACTGAAATCAACAGGAATCTCTCAAATGACTTCAGTGGATTCTGGATCAACCTATTAAGCATGATATTAATCATAATAATTGGTGATTTTAATTGAGAATGCAGCTAAGCAATGCTGAGTGCTTTGAAAATTCCTCCATGTTATTAATTTTGGCTCTATTAACCTTTCTGCTTAGAAAAACAGTTGCAGATCTCCATAAGTGTCCTGACCCAAAACCCATTGAAGTTAATGGAAAGACTTTCTCTGTCTTCAAAGAAGCTTTGAGTCAGGCCCACATTCCTGCTTTTTGACTTATGCATTCAAAAGAGGTTATCTTCTCAGTAGTGCCAAGACGGAATTGTTCCTTAATGTTAGGAAATCCGTATCAAATTCTTTTACTCAATACAAATATCTTGTATACACTCTTCAAGATTGATCTTTCACCCTCCTACTCCTTTTCTTAAGTGAAACTTCTGGGATCATAATGTACTTCAGCATCTTTTTAACTCCAATTTATTATTGTATCATTATGTGATATAAAATTCAATAACATTTTTCAAACAAGATTGCAGATTCCACTTCACTATCACTGACAGACAAGATGTCACATATTACTTCTTATTGTCAAGATGTTACTATTTTCTCTCAGTTGCATAACTCTCACACAAAGTAGAGAAGAGAATTTTGGGGGTTGTGTAAAAGGATTCAGTTTCATTATCCTTTTACAAGTGCACTGACAGCAAAATCACTAGTCTCTCTAAAATAAAGTTAGAATACAGAAGAAATATTTTTTGTTCAAGGAAAACTCTTTATGGGCACAGAGTACACATATTTAATTTGATAACTTTATACAAGCAATCTCAATATGAACATTGACTCCATCTCCATCCATTCATTAACAAACTACCAACACCGCATTACTTTCCTCAGTGTTTTACACATTTTTCTCAGTGTCGTTTTACTGGATCAGTTAGTGAATATTTTATGTGCCTAGTTTGCTGCTGATTTTATGAAGGTTAAATACTGTCCTTAAAGGCATGAATGTGACTTCCATTGCATTGAGAGCTACCTTATGCTTCCAAGGGCAGAATCTACCCCATATCAAAACTTAGTTCAGAAGATGTCTATATTTTAAAAGTGAAAGCGGAGCTGAGAAACTCTCAGGGACTTCTACCAAACTCACAGAATACGTACAATCAGTTGAAAGAACCTCCCAACTAATCATGAGTTAGAGAGACAAGCTGTAACCATCACTTCTGCTGTTGAACTACTCATTGTCACTGGATCAAAACAAGAGCTTGCTACTGAAAAGTAGCAAACTTTCAATCCTAGCTACTAATTCTGAACACCAGTCCTGTTATTAAATATCTTCTCTTATCCTGAGTCTCTTCCACCACTGGGAAGAGATCACAACACTGTGTTTAAAGAGCCAGAACTTAACGAAATTTCAGGTGTTGTGAATTGAGACACCAACTGTTTGCTTAATGTGCCCATCAGTATCTGGCACTCGACTAGCAGTTTACAGCTAAGTGGAGAAAGCGGAGTAAGGATTAAACCACCAAATTTACTAGGCAAATTAGCTAACCCAAGGCACATTACAAGGGTCTAAATGGTGGCCAGGAGAAACAAGAATGCAAGGAATTGCTCATCAGTAAGAGCACTTGCAATAAAAATACTGCAGATACATCACATGCTGTTCCTTTGAGCATGCCTTCCAACAAACTACTCATGAAATTCCCAACAGTTCCTTTCAAATATCATGTTGTTTCTGTGTTCTCCATTTTCTGCAGCTTTACAAATGTGTAAAAAAGTGTTATGGTTGATCTGAAGCAAGTTTTTCTAGGTTTATATTACCTTCACATGAGATATAGACCAAAATGAACAGTTTGACTGCTCTTCCTTACCTAGTTCGCAATTTCTCAGTATCAAGAATAGTAAGAAAATATGCGGCATCTGCTACTGAAATCATAAAGAACTAAACACTGCAATCATTAATTATGCATGTAGAGTAGATCATATTTTATACAATACTTAAATTTGCTGATCCATTATTTAAATATTTTAATTAAATATTTTAAGAATGGCCAGTAGGATATTTGAATAATTCTAGTTCTGTAAATAGACACTATAGAAAACTACCTGCTAAATATCAGTAAAAGCAACAACCAGATAAGATCAGAAAGGCAGACCTTATCTTCCTCCCTCCCCATCTTCCTCTTGTGGGAAACTCAGCCACTCTCCTCTGGCTTGGGGAGTCAGAATTCAGTATTATGCATATAAATGTAACCCCGGTTACTGGGTCCGACAAAAAACGGAAATGGGAGCCAAGCTCGCTCCGGGTAGATGAGAGATGGGGAAGACTGCCTTGTCTTACCTAGGTCACTCAAAGTTCAAAGGGGCTGGAAGACTGACTAAGCCAAGTGGATGGGGGCTGAGAGGAGGACAGCTCCATCTGAGGGAATGCAGCTAATCCCCCGTCCCTCCCTGCCTGTGATATTATTTTCCCCTGAAAGGAGTCTGCCCAACTACTCTGAGTGAGAGCGATTGGATTTAGAACCACCACTATGAGGACTTTTCCCACTGTAACATCCACTGCTGTTACAGAGAAGTTAGCCCTGGTGAATTGGCACACATATCACCACACTGCTCTCTTGCACCTTTAGGCCTGCAGTGATTCATCCAGGTACATGGGCTCTTCCATGTTATGAAGCCCACTAGTGTGGAACAAACTGGACTTGTGAATCCAAGGAAATCCATCCTTGGGATAGCGTTACTTGTGTTATGTATCTTGGTGTTGATGTATCCACTCCAAATCAATTTTTCCCCTTTTTATGTTTCCCTGTATAAATAAAGTATACCTTGACTGTTGATTCATCCATTAGAGAGATGTCAGAAGAGCGTATGTATGAAGTATTTGGCATAGGGATAACTACCTCATGGAGGATAGTCAAAATCACATAGGGAGGTAAGGTACAGTTCTTGACTGCCTTAAACAGTACGATCAGTTAGCAGCTAAGAACCCAGGCTGTTGAAATCTACTGAAAGAAAAGGAGAGGGAAAATCAGTAAGAGCTCCTGTTGATGTTTAGCTGCCTGTAGGGGTGCTGCAGCCAATAAAACTCCCGTACCTTTTTGGACATACTGCTGGGACTGTGAAGAGAACTCTCCCCATCCCCATGCTGGCCCCTCAGTTAGTCAGCATGAATAGAGGACAGGTCCTAGAGTGGTGGGAAGGGCATGCAGACGACTCAAGATAGGCTGTGGTGGTGGAAAGCTTTGTTAAAAATACTTCCAGAGCACAGATTGTATAGCCTGTGGCTAAAGTAAAAGTCTTGGGAAAGGTCATCTTCCATGGCAGACCCTATTGGGAGAAAGAACAGAGATGGCCAGCCTTATGTTTGGGATCCAAGAAGTTTAACATGAAGATGGTAACCAAAGAAATAATTGTGAGTGAAGTGGGGATGAAGTCAAACTATAGATACTATGCCATCCTTCAGGGCCCAGCAGCCCAGACTTATTGAAAACTGGTGTGTTTGCCGACAGGGACAAAGCTGTTGTGCCTTTCCAGATGTTTAATTCTGCAGGGCTATTAAAGAGACAAAGAACATTCAGTTCACAAACACAATTCTTAGTTATGTTGGAAGGAAAAGTTGCTTGAACACCCATTATCAACCAAAGTGGAAATAGCTATATGCATGGAAAGGAAATGTGAGAAGCTGTTCTCTTGACTGCAAGTCCCACGGATGAGCTGGGGGGCACACACAGCCTAAGAACTCACCTGCAGCCCCCATTAATAGCACCAATCTTTGAGTCTCGTAAAGGAGAATGTCAGCTTTCATTTTAAAAATGTCCATAGCCCTTTTCTCTCATAATGCAGCCTGGTAGACATACTGTGATGCAAACTGATTGTTGAGATTTAAAGAAATATGAAGTTTGACTTCAACTTTTGCAGCAAGAAGCTAGGGGGACCAGAAAAATTATTTCACTGATCCTCTTCAGAGATCTCAAGCCAAGCCTGTGTGGAGTTTTATGATTAAAGTGGACAGAAATAAATTACAACAGCAAAAAAAAAAAAAAAATTTACAACCTGCCCAAATGCTAGTCAGATCTGATTGCTATACTTTTCTGTTCTCAGTGGAGCATGTACTACAAATGGTACTACTTTTCTGTGCTTATAGCTACTGATGAGGGACACAGGAAGTCAAACCAAGTACCACCATCTGTACCCACCACCAGCTCCAACAGTATAAGGGAAGAAATGAAGAGCAGGAAATGGGGCCAGGCTAATGGTGCACTGAATAGGTGTCCTGTAGCTGATCCAGTCTGCCTCTTTGTCCCCAGCCTGCCACTTGAAGAGACAGCACCAAGAGGGAGCCTAGGGCTCTGTTCTCCCTTCGCTGAACTCAAGGAAACCAACTTCCTCACCACCACCCACTAAGAAAGACCACTCACAGCAGAGCCATCCCTGATCACACAATGAAAGCAAAAGAGCCAAATGCCAGAGGAAAATCCCCATATCACCACTTCTGTTATAGTGAGGAACAGCTGCTAGGCTGGAGAACCACCAATGAGAAATCTCAATGAGGCAGTAGGGATGAAGAAACATGGTAGATCCAAATCAAGTGTACGGACGAGTCTGAAAAGAGACAAATGTCTGAAACTAAAACAATTGGGTAAAAACAATACTGCGTGTATGTGAGGTATGTTTGACCCAGGCACTCAGATGGAAACTATTTGAGAAAGATCTCTTGTTAAGATGCTGACAGTAAATCACAGCTACTGAGTTGAAAACCATGAGTGCAACAAGCCAATTTAAACTTTCCATTAACTTTAAAGATTCTAGAGTAAATGCCACACAGGCTCCAGGATACAATGCAGAGCTGCTCACCAGTGTGTTCAAAATCTCTCCCAGCCCAGGAAGACTGACACTCCTTAGGGTCAACAAAAGATTTTCTTTCATTGAGATTTCTTTCTGACAGTCATGGCCTTCATCCACCTCCCCCCATCACATCCTTCAGCCATTCTTGCCATTACTCGTTCTGAAAACTTCCCTCTTCCTCTATAGACTCTTTCAGTAAAAATTAAGGAACTGAAACACAGCTATAAAGTTTTCCAGAAAATAGGTGTGGAAATAATTTTCAAGGAAAGTCTCTCTCTTTTTCTTCCAGTGCTTGGCTAGAAATAGAAGCAACATACTGTACACAAAAACACTTCATTTGCTATATTTATGAAGTTCACTGACCAGCTACAGTGGCACAATATACTGAACGTAAGCTAGTTAGTGTTATAGCCACACATTAATGTTTCCTGTTCTTGATTTTGCTATTGAAACTCATACAAACGGATAATCTTAAATATCTTAAGGCAGTGGATAGAAATAAACATTAACTGTCAGAGAAGGAATGCAATCCTAGAGCCACACAAACCTAGCAGATATCGCCACAAAGAAGAATTTTGCTACATTCAAATTAATAGGAAACCTGGTTTCTAACTATCCACGGACTCCAGAATAAGTGGGACATTAGACAGAAAGAAATATGTACTGACAACACAGCCTTTTTTAATCCTTGTGTCAAGGGCAGGCAGAGATCACTGGAGGAATTTTCTCATAAATAAAAGGGGCTGCGTTTTAACCTCCTCCCCTGATTCCATACCAGGTACCCCTCATTATATACATTTGTCGTTGTTCTGAGTATCTCAGAGATTACACAAGAGGCTAGTGGGAAAGTAAAATTATCCTAAAAAGAAGTAGCAGTAGAGGCCGCAACTGCTGGTAGTTTTTCCTTGTGCGACACCTCAGAGAGTGATCTGTCTTTTTTAACTGTGACACAGGAGCATTGGTTTGGGCAAACTTTGTCCATCTTTTATATTGATTAAAGGACATGTATGTCATGTGTGTCCAGATGTCAAGTAGGAGACAATGGCATATGTATTGGGAATCAAGAATCATGGTTGGGTGATGCTGAAAAAAAATAAGATTGCCTATAAAAATTACTCTGGAGTTTATGAATGTAAATTCTGAGCTTTAATCTGATTTAATACTGGTGTAACTCAAGAATGATTCCACTGAAGTCAGAGTTACACGAGAGTAAAAACTAAGTGACTATGTCCACACACAAAGTTTTATTTCAAAATGACTTATTTCAAAATAAAACCCTTACATCGAAACAACTTATTTCGAATTTAAAAAAATTAATTCAAAATAAGTAAAGCCCCTCCAATCGAAATAGCATGCCCTGCATATGGACTTGCTATTTCGATTGCTGGAGAGGGGCACCCTGGGAGGTGTGGCAACATGGCCCCTGGCGGGCCATGTTGCCACCCAATCCCATGCCTGGCTCTCCCCTGGAGAGCCAGGCAGGGGAAAACAGCCCCCAGGGGAGGGATCTCCCTGCCCAGGGTCCCTGCTCCTACTGGGGGCAGCAGGGCAGGGGCCCTGGGGCACCCCAGCAGCCACAGGGAGCCAGGTCCCAGCAGCTCCCCAGCGCCCGGGGGATGAGCGGCTGCAGCCACGGGGAGCCGGGTCCCACCGGTTCCCCAGGCCCCCGGGCTGAGCAGCCGAAGCAGCGGGGAGTCCCGCGGCTCACCTCGCACCCAGCTCTGGGGGCTGCAGCCCCTGGCGGGGTGGCTGCAGCCGTGGCGGCTCACCCTGCTCCCAGCTCCGGCCAGCTGGACCTACTCTTTTTTATTTCAAAATAACCACTGTTATTTCGAAATAAAAAAAGATGTGTGGACATACCCAGTGAGATAAGAAAGAGGCACACAGGGACAGACTCAGAGTTGGCTCTGAAATACTCCCCTTAGAGCTCCAATGACTTCTAATTAAGAACCGTATGTGACTCTTCTCTTTTCTTGAATTCATAACATAGTCCATTTAAAAGATTTATCAGGCTTGAGTTTTCTCCATCAAACCTCCTCCCCCACTTCTTGCCAGCTTTTTCTATTCCACCAAACAACACATCCCACTAGCTGCCTCAGCCTCACAATGCCAACTCCACTATATGTTCATTGATTGCAACAACATTCCTAGAAGGCTAAACCTTTGTGTTGGTATCTGTGTCCTTGAAATAGGTGTAGGATGATTTCAGAGGGCACCTATGGGACCTTGTCTGCTCTTAAAATGGTTGTACAGTATTGAACATGAAACATTGAAATAACTTGAAAAACAAATGAGTCCTGTGGCACACAAACACTAACAAATATATTTATTGCATGAGCTTTCATGGGAGAAAATCCCTCTTTCTCAAATGCTTTGAAAATGGGGGAACTTATTTTCTACCATGAAAGTTGATGCAACAAATATATTTGTTAGTTTTTAAGTGCCACAGGACTCTTTTTGTTTTACTGAACTAGACTAACATGGTTGCCCCTTTGGAACTTGAAATCACCTGCTTCCTGAAAAATTTCAAACACTAAAGTTTAATTGCAGAAGTTTTTTTCACAGTCAGCTACCATTACTGCTACTAAACTTCAACTCTTACATTAGTTTTTCATTCCTGGATCTCATGCATGGTGGACAAATACCTTTAATGCCGTTTTATAGATAAGAATGCTGAGGCTCAGAAAGGTTAAATGACTTGCCCAGGACCACATAAGCAGATCAGTGGCTGGGCCAGGAATATAATGCGCATCTCTTGACCATTCCTTATTCATTAGGCCTCTCTGCTTCACAAATGAATGGAAAGATACTACGGGCCTACTCCTGCACTTACTAAAATCAATATAAAAACACTCACTAATTTCAGTGGAGCTGGATTAGGCCCTAAAATACTTAAATTGGCTGTAAGAAAGCTTAAAAACAAGGAATATGAATGTATAGGTATTTTTATCAGGATAAATCACTGTATTTTTACTACAGTCTTTATTTGTTCAGTATTTTCATGCCTAAAGTTGAATCAAGACAATTCTCTTCTAATTTTGGTATTATGAAGGAAAATTTTCATTCCAATACTTAAACTTAAAAAGACAATAACTGGAGACCTCCAGGTTTCCTATTCCCTATATTCTACGTGTGCAAAAGCAGTTAAAATGCTTGACTATCTTGGAAAATATAGAAATAGCCTTTTATTTAAAAGAAATAAAAATAAAATAAATAAGACCATCTTCATAAGCACCTGTGACCAAAAAGAAAACAACATTTGGGAAAGCATGATTTGATTATATTGCAGTTGTAATCGAACTACCCATAAACATTATGCTATGTCACACTGCATTTGAGATGTTGCTATCAGAAAGTTATATGTAGGCTCTGTGGCTAAACTCACCTCGACTTCATTTTAAGTGATTTTGTCTGTCTCTGAGTCATTGCCACCAAACTGTTGGCAATTCAGTTTCATTCAGCATTTCAAGAAGGAAAGAGCAGATAATCTTTGATTGTTCTTGCCGACGATAATATTCAGTACAGTCTATATCTAATTTGGTAGGTTCACTACTGCTCTCTTATTCTATTGTGTTTTCCAAACCTCAATCAACCCGGAAAAAACATTGCAAAAGTTTCTTATGTGCTTAATAGATGACAGAATGCCATCTCCCCCATTAAATATATCTTAGTTTAAAACAATCCCTCTTCTTTGTGTTCAAGGAAAGGTTAGATTAGTTTTCAGGTCCTGGTTGCTGGACACCGTCTCTGATGACCTCATTGCAGTCACAGATGTTTACTGCACTTTAGGAGATCGGAGTGAAACAGAACGGCAAACTAGGCCAGCTTGCAGTAAGGCTGTTACCCACAATTCATGGAAAACGCTGGATAGTTCCCACTAGGTTCTGGTCGGCTAGGAAACGGCAACTTATTAATCTTGTGTCAGAGGGCCAGCTGCAACCGTGGCAGCTACCATATTTCACCACCAACTCCATGTCTGGACAGCCATTGTCTTTTTTATGAAAAACTCTACAAATCAGCTGCTTTTTTCCCCCTCTACGTGCAGAAATCGAGCTTGGGAGCTGAGGTGGTTTTGGTGCATCATCCATACTGTGGTCAGGTTTACTAATTCAGAGAGGCTGCTTAGTTTCCAACTTTAATGATATTCCCCCAGCACATCACTATGGTTGCCTGGCGACCGGATTTGAGCTAGGCCTCTCATTTGATTCCCACACATCAGACCTGAAAAGCACTTTTTTTCCTCCCTCAGCTTTTGATTCTGCCTCCTCTGAAACCCTTCCCCCTGTGGTGTCAATATGGGTGGGCAGAACAGTGGTAGAATAAGGCCAGGGGTGAAGGGCGGCCTGTAGGCTAGTGGTCACACATCAAGGCCTGAAAACAAAGCCTCCGGGAACCCTTCCTGACAAACACAAATTCCCTTCAGAGAAAGCAAATTTGGTCTTCCCTTCATAGTGTGGGTGTCATTTTAAGACTTTTCTTGGATACTTTATTAAATCTGACGCTTTCCATTGTTTTTCAAGCCATTTTGCACAACAGACTTCCTATTATCAACAAGTTGCTATTGGAGTAAGCAAACAGGTTGTGAAGACCTGAAATAATCTAATAAGACTGGACTTGCGTGCTTTATGTACCCATGTCTTTATAGGTTACAGAGTTTGTTTGGATAAACAATTTTCTACTTTGGTTTGCTTAGTTTCAGCTAGAGAATTCCCTTTAAAAACAATTGTGCCAAGAAAACACACAGAGGTATGAGATATGTTGCCTACCAAATATATTTGTCCTTTCCCCAATAACTTGTTTTCATATGGATAATACAGATTGAAAATATTATGTCATTTACTATTTACAGGGCCAGATCCCCAACTGGTGAAAATCAGGGTAGCTTCAGTGACTTCCTTATCCCTTTTTCACCAATAATTAGAAGGCTTTAAAAAGTTAACATATCCACATCAATGGCACTTGGTCAATTTACACCAGCTAAGGAGCTGGCCCCTGACTCTGTAGTACACTGTGGTAAACAGTGTTATTAGCTAGAACCGTTATACTAAGTATAAATCAAAAGGCAGCTCGATTTCAGTAAGTAGAGGGCATGCCATGTTAAAAGTGAAGTGGGTCATAAGAGAAAATGAGAAAGAACACATTTAATACATCACATGTAATTTTAAATGGTTTATATTGAGGGAAATGCAAGTTAGTGAGTTTTGCTTTAGGCTTAATAGTAGCATTATGGAAATACAATTTCAATACGGTGCGTCTCTGTTGAAGCACCACAGGGAAACATTTAAATTAGTTAACACGCCCATTTGAGGTATATTTTTAAAAAAACACTGATGGAGTAAGGAAGTTCAGGATTTTTTTAATATATAAAGAACCATTTTACAACTCTATTATCATGATCCTGCTTCCATTAAAGTCAATGGTAAAACTCAAATTGATTTCAGTGAGAGCAGGATCAAACCCTCAGAGCACATAACTGTACCAGAATTGCCAGTTTTTCCAATTTGATCATGTGACTTGTGATATTTAGTGTTTTCCTTAAAGGCCAACTCCCAGAGGCATGTAGTTACATGAAAATCTCAGCTCTACTTTCAAATCAAAGTTTCCAGTTCACATGGTTGCGAAGAAAAGCTGGAAAACGTGAAACAAAATAACAACAAAAAGAAAAAAACTCAGGCACCAATAAAAATATACTTAATAATTATAATATAAAAATCACATGATTTTAAAATCAATCTCATGATTATGGGGAGAACCTAACTCATGATTTTTGAATGCGTAAGGCTGGCAGTACCCCATATCTGTAATGGACTAGATTCTGCCTTGTATTGCCTCTGTCACAACCCAGGGTGAAAGGACTCTGGTAGCAGAAAGGCTGCTCAGAGGCACAGTGATGTCAAAAGATGCACACAACTGCTAATATGCTGGGGGCACACAGCTATGCAACACAATTCCTGATATTAGTGATTTGGCTGGGGATTTTGTGTGGTCAAGGATATCCTCCAAGAAGCCCTGTTTACAAGATAAAAGCTGACCTCCCCTGGAGAATCTCTCATGGTGGGCATTGATGCTAATATCTTCAAGCAGTTGACAAAGTGAGATTTTCTCCCATGAAAGCTCATGCGATAAATCTGTTAGTCTTTAAAAGTGCCACAGGACTCCCTGTTTGTTCTGCTGAATGAGGCTAACACAGCTACCCCTTTGGAACTTGATGCTAATACAATTTACCTTCTCTCATTTGGTGTAATGGCTCCCCTTTCTGCAGGAGCAAACCGTGTCCCGTTGAGCCAAGTTGTGTTCTCAACTACACTGGTGTAAAGCAACCACTCACGAGTCACCTCACATTTACACTAGTTAAAAGGAACAGAAATCAGTCCAATGTATAATGCATCATATATCAAGGAAAATGCAAATAAAAGAACAATATATATTGAAACACTCCAAAATATTTCTTTTATAGTGCTTCATTTAGGGTTAAATTCAGTTCAAATACAGCTTATGAATTTTATTTTCACACAGATACAGAAAAGATATGCATGCGTTGTCCTATTATCATGTGCAAAACCTCTGGAGGGAGAACAGACCCCTAAATCGACACCAGAGCTCAAAGTAGGATTCTTAACCTTCGCTCTCCTTCACTGAAGCTACAGCAGATTAAGTTCCTTACCCCTTTCTTAGCGACAGTTAAAGTCTTCACAAAGTTAACGGATTTCCACTAAGACAGTTTTTCAAAATCAATCATTTTCAGTAACTTACCACTGAAGAGTCACTATGTGCTTCAATGTTTCTTACTTATTAAGTTGCTAAAGAAGATGTTTTCCTACAGTACACTTCTGATATATTAAAAAGAATGTTTCCAGATTAGTGTTCAAGCTTCATCTTTCTTTTTGCTGAAAGTTTTAATTAATACATTAAACACATTGTAGCTGTGCAGATGGGTAAAAAAGATATCTATTTATACATTCTATTGATTCGCTTATTCTAACATTTAGTGGCATCAAACTATACATGCACCAAGAACAGCGTGCCCTTTGAGAATTGCTTCCATATTGTTGAGTCTAAATTGAAATGCAAAAAAGAAAGAAAAAAACACCTGCAAAAAATGGGATGAGTGCCATGGCAAACTTCCCCTACTTTAGGTGCTTGCAATAAAGCAAGGTAAACATACAGTACTGGGTTTTTTTTAGTGCACTATGGAAACAGGATTGCCCTGGAGTTGGCTCACAATATTCATCTCCTCAACACTGCACAGAGCAAAAAATCAGTTAGCTCCTGCAATCAGGACTTCATGGGGGAGGCAAAGAGCATGTAATAATTATTTTCTATTTAATGCTCATAAAGCCTTTTGTATATCCAAAAAAGAAAAAAGGAGGGGGAGGGCAGAGTTAACATCTTCACCAGATAGGAATCTTGTTTTATTTTGTTTTGTTTGTTTTAGAGAGGGGTAAACTGACCTCTGAGAAGATAAAATGTCAAATCAACTCAGTCGTTTTTTTAAGGGAGTTAGAAATAGTGCCAACCACAGCTACCCGTCAGTCTCCTCTGATATTTCTTGTGGGTTTGCCATCAGTTTTTAAAAAAATATTTTCTCTTCCCTGCAATTTGAGAGATCCAAACAAATGAGGGAAAGAAAGCCCACTGATGCTAGAGGGGAAACCGAAATTGAGCATATACAAAGTGCCGTCAAAAAGCACAAAGTAAGGGGAATTGGAAATATGCAAAACATTTCTCTCTTCTAACATCTTTTGATTATTGTATTTTTGTTTTTTTTTACTGTTCCAGTAACCATAGTAAGTTAAAAAAAAATCAGACATAAGTGTAATTTGTAGGCTGATGTAACACTGTGAGCTACTTAAGTGACATAATGCCTGGTTCAATGCCCATTCATTTAGGATCAGACTAATACAGAATGAGAAGCAAACCAAGGCTAAACAAACAAGGAGTCTGATGGCACTTTTAAAGACTAACCAATTTATTTATCACATGAGCTTTCATGGGAGAAAATCCTACTTTGCCAGATGTTTAAAGATGGGGAATTTACAGAATGAGAGCCAAGAACAGGACCTGAATTTATTTCCTCCCATTCTGTAAGTTTCCCCATCTTCAAAGCATCAGACGAAATAAGATTTTTTCCCATGAAAGGTCATGTAATAAATATATTTGTTAGTCTTTAAGTGACACAGGACTCCTTGTTTGTTTTACTGAACTAGACTCACACAGCTGCCCCTTTGGAACAAGAATAGAACCTGTAAGTCCTGGCTCACACAATCCACCTTTCCCAACACACACATTCCCTTCCAGGTAGCCATACAACCCTCGTATTTGTTGCAAAAAATCTAGTCACAGGTCATTTTTTAAAAGTTGCATAAATTACAAATTTGTCTGATTGCAAATCCAGCTGATGACAAAATACCTTTTTCTTTAATTTTCACTGGTTTGTGGATATTTTAAACACATTGTAATTAATATCTGTATTCAAATATCAGACACCTGGAGATGTGAACGTGTCTCTGTCTTGGCATTAATTTTTCTGACTCTTTTCTTTTCCCAGCTTTGTATTCATTCACATTTTGTTTGAGATAATCTACCTAACTATCACTAAAACTTCCTTCATTTTGGAGCATAAAAATTTACATTCATCTAAGTTTAAATGTGCAGTTCATCTCCACTAAAACAAGTATAACCCAGTATGGCTCTCTGTCACCCTCTGGTGTCTAGAACACAGAGTTTACTGAGTCTACCACAACCACAAATTAACACACCTTGTCTTTTAGCCAAGGCAGTAAAGAGGCTCACGCTTTTAGATCCAGATTGTCTCTGTCTAAATCCCTGCTGCTGACAAACCCATCCAGGGGCATGGTGTTACACAAATAAATCAGCTATCAAGCCTGAAATATTTCTTATTCCTTAACAGTGAGAGAGCACCCCAGGTCAAAATTCTAAGTTCCTCAGAGCCTATGTCAATATTAAGTAAAGGTCACTGCAGTTTTTCCATGGATTTTTGATCAAGCCCTAGGTGCTCCACAATTAAGGGCCTCCAATCCTCTCTCTCCTGCAAACACCGAGATCACAGAATGATTGGCACCCACTCTGAGCCCTCTGCTAGAACGTGTGGTATACAATCTGGGAGGCTGAAGTAACTGCCCAGACATAAACCCTTCATCTGGAAGTGCAGATGAATTGAGATCTGTAATTGGTGCATAGAATTGAAATGAAGATAATTAAATCAAAGTGAGATAATTTATCACAATCATCAGAGTGCAGCAGCGCACTGTCAGAAACTGAAATATCAGAATTCTGCAAGAAACTAAAATATTGCAAAAAAAAAAAAAAAACCCTCTGACACAGCCCAAA